>JAOANR010000001.1:45812609-46208611 GCA_030278955.1 Hygrophila difformis | reverse complement strand
CCGAAAGCGCACGGAGTCAAAAATTGCAGTAATTTATAGTAAGTACCGGATCGTTCACTGGAGGATGTGCGATGGAAGCAGGGCCCACGTCGTTTACTAAGATTTTCCACTCGGTTACTCGTTTCAAGTTTTACAAGGGTTTCTAACAACTACTTAACATAAATTAAACCAGATCATGAAAACAGTAAAAATTATTCTACAAAGCATGTTAAACTAGATCGAGGAAAGCAATTAAATCTATACTACAAAAGCAATATAAAATTATGCTACACTATCTAGAAAGCAGGTTTAAATATGACAGAAGGGACAGGGAGGAAATAATAAAGATTGGACAAGATTCAGATGAAACACAATTAAACTTCCATTTTTATACAGAGATCTTAGCTTGGGATAATCCTCTAGTTAGCTAACTCTCATGCTTTCTACACCATGTTCCCTTTAACAGACAGGTACTTATGGTGAGAATTTACATGCTCTTACAACCTCAATTTCTAAGATACCACAGACTCACAACTGCCCTCACATGGCCATGCTAAGCCGTATCATTCATCTGTGGTGGATAAGCAACACCTAACATATCATTAGTTGACATGCCAAGACTCCTATCATTCCTCCCTGTCACACCCCAAAGTTTCAAATCACGCCCCAAACCATTCCATAACTCTCAAACCTTTTAACAGATGGACAGCCCCTAATTCTTCCGAGTGACCTCTATGAAAGCATTTAAAAGGAAAGCAGTAAGAAAGCTGTAAAGAAAGCATTTAAATCTATCACTCGGAAGCATTAAAAACGTCTCTTTCCGTTAGTATAAAAGAGCCCCTGGTCTTGGTGACCAAATGCAGATCAAGAACCCCCGAGATATCAATAAGCCACAGGGCTTACAACATCTGGGTAGTTATGAGATACAAACTAAATGAAACAGATCCATACATGAACCTATTCCGGATGTACTCACTCAAGACTCAATTCTAGACTTTGGCAGAAGAAGATAGTAGTCGAAGGAATGCTCGACCTTACCTTAGAAATTCACCAAGGCCTATATGTTGTTCCTCTAGTATTATTTATCACATCTCATCTACACCCAAGTGGATATTGACTTAATGCGATATCTAATATCAGATTTCCAACACACCGCAATTTGAGAAGCAAATGAATATTTGAAAATCATTCCCTAGACAGGTACTAGACTCTCAATTAAAATACAGATCCTTTCGGTCTAGACGAGACCTAATCGCTGACTCTGCTTCTAAGCTCTCAAAATCAATCCCCTGTGGAAGATGAATTAGTCATAACTGTCGAATTTATCTCTTACTCAGATCCGGATTTTATAAAGGAATTTTTGTTGGAAATTTATTATGCAACATCTGATTTAAATCAAGACTTCTGTGTCCAAGGGGAAGGATCCCCAAAATAATAGTAAGACCAGAACATCTACATAATAGTATCATGCATACAAGTATATGAAAAGGAAAATAAAATACCCCAAAATATATGGTGGGGTTAGACAGAATGCGATACACAAGATGAATTAGCCTGAGATGAGAAGAAATCGGCTAAAAAGAGTGCCAGAGATAGTTGGGGTTTTCCGGACTGCAAACATCTGCTGTCCGGTTCCCAATTTTCCCAGATGATTGATTTTAGACAAAACGAATTCCAAACAACGGTGACCGCCGTCATTTAGTTTTCTTTTGTCTGTGAGTGGAAGAAAAACCCACATATTTCTTGCTGTAATATTTCTCAACTGCTGTTGGTCGACATCAGTTAATACTATTGCAACTTGAATTCAGGTTGAGAAATTAAGATAAGGAAAATTAAAACTGTATCTGATTAGGAGTTGGCTGAGTGACTAATCGAAACTCTTAGTGAAGAGAACGCTCGCCGAAGCTTCCACCAACCACTAATCAAACCATGCAAAATAACAGATAATAATTGACATACAGAAGACGGGTTAGTCGATATCCCTGTGAAGGGACCTTTCACCAACATTAATCTGTGCGTTTCTCGTTATCCGTTCATACATGCAATGAAAGAGAAAACATAAAAGTAAGAAAATATTTTTGGTATTGTGTGGGTGTTAAGCACACAATGGGTAGACACTTAATGGGTTGAAATGTGTAATGGATAAAGTTAGGTGAATTGGGCCTAAGCCCAATACACCCATGCAACTTACACAAATCATGAAGAAAAAATATTTTTCTTGGAGTTTTCAAAATAGAAGGATAGTTCAATTCGAATTATTGGAGTAATTCGAATTGAGAATGCATGAAGAATGAAGTATGATGTTAACCAATTAATCCTTGCAAAGAAACGAGACATCGTCTGATTCGAATTGTTGAGCAATTCGAATTAATTCGAATTGGACAATTCGAATTGGTGAAGTCCTTTTATTGCTCAAAATTGACTAAGGCATATACCTCAAGAGGAGGGTGAATTCGAATTGTTCAGCAATTCGAATTAATTCGAATTGCACAATTCGAATTTGGTAGGAGATGGAAAATAAACTAAGGCATGAATGGATGGTATGCAATACAATGTGGTTTCCCTTCCCAATTCGAATTGTTGAACCAATTCGAATTAATTCGAATTAGAGAATTCAAATTGGTTGAAAACCACATGAAGGAAATTTTTGGATGTGCAATTCGAATTTCTTGGGCAGTTCGAGATAATTCGAATTGCCTCAATTCGACTTACACATTTTCAAGCAACAACAATTTTTTTTTTTTCACAAGTATGGGTTAGGTGAACACTGTGCTGTAATGATGGTTTTAGATTTACTAAATCCTTCATCTCACATCAATGTCATTTCACAGCCACCCTAGTGAAATTTTCAAGTAAGAAGCAAATACATGTCCGGTGGGTATTGGCAAGATTCAAACCCTATTTCTACAAACAAAGGATCAAAGATCAAAGAACCTAAAACATCTAGTTATCTAAGAACTGCATAAATAAACTAAGAACACTCAAGTTATCTAAGGCAGCATGAAATACGATCAAGGCAGGAAAAATAAAGAATAAAAATAAATATCAACAAACCTAAAAACATCTAAAATCTAAGAACACTTATTTGAAGCTCTAAGGTACAAAATCAAACCAAAAACCCACCAAACATGCATTTATTAAGTTTGAATGTCAACTAGGACATAATAAATGTAACCTAGTTGAAACAAACAAACATACTAAGCATTTATTTCTAGAGGAAGCATTAAAGAGTGCCAAAACACATGAATAATACCATTTCTGGAAATTTTCCTTGTATTGACACTTTGAAAGCAAGATAAAGAACCCAAGACCATCATTAACTTGAAGGTAGGGTTTTTTCTAACTAAAAAGCTTGTAAAAATTCTGGAAAATGGCTACTCTAGGGGTTACACAAACTGCTTCTATACTAAACTAGAATCAAAGCATGTAAGGATTACACTATTTGCAAGAAATTAAACTAAACTAACTACCTACCTAACCCTTAAGGGGTGTGGAACCTCCTGCTGTTCTTTTTGTCCCAAGCTGCTTTTTGGCAAAATTCTTGATCTCAGGCTTCTGTTGTGGAAGGTCTGCTTTTATAGATAAATTTCGAAACCTTAGGCCCACCAATGTTGTGCACAGCTTTCTTTGGATGAATTGTTGAGTGAAGTTCGAATTATCTCAACCAATTCGAATTAATTCGAATTGTGAGATCTCTTCCTTAAGCTGGAATTGTAGCCTTCAGTAGTCAATTCGAATTTGTGAAGAATTCGAATTGGTCTTTTCTCGAACTGGATGAGGGTTTCTGCTTGGCCTCCTTGCACCTATGGCAATTCGAATTGTTTGTGCTAATTCGAATTAATTCGAACTAGACAATTCGAATTGCATCTTCCTCTTGCCTTTGGGTTTCTTCTTTCTTCATTCCTTAATTCGAATTAATTCGAACTTGAACAATTCGAATTAGGCTTCTGCATTCCTTCCAACACTTAACCATTTCTTTGCTCTCTTTAGCAATTCGAATTGTTGTGCAATTCGAATTAATTCGAATTGCACACAATTCGAATTGTGCTTCAACCAAATTTCAGTGGTGGGATTTTCAATCTTTTTCCCATCTTTTTGGATTTTTGTGGGCTCTTTTATTCTTTTGCCCATCTTTTCATTCCTTTTCTTTTCTTTTTCCTTTTTTCATGTTTTTGGATTTTTCTAACACAAATACAATTAAAAATTGTATGTTTTGTGTCTTTTTATTACCGGCTCGATGTTTTTACAAACTCGCATTAATTTGTCAAATTCAACTGCTTTCTTATTGAAATAAGATGGAATCACGATCAGAATGTCCGTCTCAGACACGGAAATGGATTGAAAATAATGGTCAATTTTGGCCATTATCAACATCCTCACATTTAATACTGATCGTCCCCCGAGCAGTCAGAGTCAGTGCTCCTAGGAGCTTGGACTCTGCATATTCAATCCATTTGCGTGGCCTCAGAAATTTCAGTCTTCTTATATTGGGATAAGACAATCAAAATTACAAGTATTAAACTCTCTTGGTTGCAGTGTTTAATGGAATGATACTTCTCACTTGAGTGAACACACAGGCCATTCATTATTGTTAATTCTTCTTGAATAGGTGTTTAGAAAAATTCATTGGCTTACTTCTTGAATTCAAGCATGACATGATCATTAATCAATCAAAGCAGAGCCTCACATATAGTAGAATCGGAAAGTTCACTCACTCTCAAGATTGGCTTTTATCATCAACGCTCAAAATTCAATTCAATTAAATTCTCCCATAAGCTTGCAACTGGACCAACTCGCCACCGGCTGATTTCCTCAAATCGGGATCCCGAGGTCTTATTCACGGTTATAACGGGGCATACGGTTGTAACATTTGGTAGGAAAAGGAATTATTGGGCTAAAAAGTGACATGACACCTCTTCCACCATAACTGGGCATGTTGCAGAATCTATGATCATCATTATTTCTACCCTTTCTTTTGTTTTTCTTTCTTTTTCTATTGCATGACATTAGACTTTGTCTAATTTGCTTTGTCATTTGCAATTTATTCTTGTTGAATAGATCTCAACATTTCTCTCTTTTTCTTTTCTTTTCTTTTCTTTTCTTTTCTTCTTTTTTTTTTTTGAATCGGTTTTTGAATGCCGATTGATACATATTTGATGATCAAAGATTACAATGCCTTGATGGGATGGCTCATGTACACTTGGGTTTGATTTTCTTGGTCTTTTTGCAAGGCTGGGAATAATATAGTGGTTTCAAAGAAAAATTAGGCTTAAAGGCTCAAGTTGGTTAATCCTAAAGGGAGACTGTTTTTGGGTTTGGAATTCAAACGAAAGCCAAAATTTTTGGGTTTTTCTAAGTGCCTCGATCATATGCTCGATTTCGGGAATATGGCATGGTCTTGAATCGGTCCCAATTGCAAGTTCTAGTGCCCTTTAATCGAATTGATTCACACAATCAAAGAAGTATTGAGTAAAAATGACTCGGCTCAGATCTCACAAGGGACGGTTTGATCATGTCATACATTCATTCTCAAATTTAACCTGTGAAAAATTTCTTGCAGCTTATTCAATCAAATTCTCAACATGAAAGTTTGTTAGTCTTTCAAGTGATCATATCATTGGATTTTTATAGCTCAAAACTTCAAGAATTCATGTCATGCGTATTTTTAATTGTTTTATCCCAATGTAATAGTTTGAAAATTTCATCATCAGCCTAAATTCAACATGTGAACTTAGGTGACAGATTTATGCTTGTTTTATGCCGGTTTGTTTGATTGAAAGCAGTAAAAAGACACTGTGAACATGCAAGCATGTCACAGTTTGTTTTTGGCGTGACAGTCACTTATTCATCTTGGACTGCCACACATCTTTTTTTTTTTTAATGGAGAACTCAAGACGAAATTCTCTTTTGGAAAGCAGTAAATGTACATCAGTTACAATAGATTTCCATGATGAGGATTGAAAGTGCAATGAATGAATGGAAAATCTAATGCATGATGTTTACAATGGGGCTCGCACGAATGTGATCACTTAGCTCAGTCCTTCTTCTCTGTGGGATGTGTGGAGGATCCGGTAGCATCTCCTGGATGTGATGGGAACTTGCTGAGGATGGTCTTCATCATTTCGGCTTGATTGTCGAACATCCTGGCTTGACTGGCGAACACTGCTTCGAACATTTTTCTATTCTTTTCCTCATTCTCAATCCTTTCTTGATGCTGCCTGGCTGCTTCCTTTCTGAACTCCTCTTCTCTCTCAAACATTCTCAGCCTAAACTCTTCCTCTTTCTGCATTTGTTTCTCGTGAGTCGAAACAATGGCATCGGCCAAAGATCTGACACTCTGCATCATTGACTCCCCCATTCTGCTCACTGCTTCTAGAGTTTGAGACTCAGCTGGGTATTGAGACACAGTTGGGCTTCTGCGCGAGGGTCGGACTGGATGTCTTCGTGATAAGCTTGGAGTGGAAACATCAGTTCCAGGATGAGTGGCAGTGGGAGCAGGTTCTGTTGGTGCGACTGCAGCTTCTTCTGTTGAAGGTACCGCTTCAGGACGTTCCTTCTTCTTGTGCCCTTTGCGTCCGGCTGTTGGTGTCCTAGGAGTGTATCTGGATTGAGCGTCTGATTCTTCCGGTATAATGTATGTAACTGGTTCAGTTATCCTCGTCTTTGGGACTGGGATCGGCCGGCTCATATCAATAAGATCGCTCTCTGCAAAAACTGTTAGATCTACTCCTTGGGCTTCACAAATTCTCCTGATGAGGTTGGGATAGCATAAAGCAGCAGCTCTGGTGCCTGTGACTTTTGTTGTCATGACATGGAAAATCTGCTCCCCCACGTTGATCTTTAGTCCATGCCAAATCTTGGCAAAACCCTTCAACATTCGACCAGATGTTTCATGTGCATGAGGATTTGGCCTAATCTTCGACATGTAGAAGTCATAGGAGGGTTGAAATTCCAGCTTCAGGTGCTTTGCTTTGAAGGGGATTTCACCAGTGTAGCTCTCAGCAGTAAGGACCTAGTGATGTTGTCGTGATATTTCCTGTCAGCTGCCCTGCTTGCTCCCTTCTCGAAATGTTCAGATGTCGGGATTTCTGACCTCCAGTTGGGTGTGCCAAGGAAGTTGTTCAAGTATTCCCCCGAGATGTTTATGTCAACTCCTCGCACCCAACTTGTCTTTCGTGTGGCATTAATGTTGCAATAGAATTCCCGAACCAATTCTGCTATCCCGGGTTCAGCGTGATGCTTAAGGAACTCAGTCCATCCGTGGTTTTCTTTCAATGTAAGTAGCATTGGATGATCAATAAATTCTGGACTGAACCCTTTATCAGGGACAAATACTCCGCTTAGTGCCATGTATCGTCCTGCATTCTGCTCATTCCCGTTGAACCTCCTCATTATGTCATCATCCGTGATGCGGAATTTTCTGAACTTCTTTGTAGATACACCCAGTCTGCCCCTTGAAGTTGAGTTGACCCAATAACCAGCCGATCGCACTGATCCGGTCGATTCTTGGGTTCCTTCAGTTCCTGCTTGTTCTCCATCGGAGTCAGAACTTTCCCTTGGTTGTTCCCTCTGTTCAGTTTGTTCGTGCTGTTCTGACTCGACCTGTGTATTCGGTTGTGGCTCCTCCTCAGTTTGTCTCAACTCAGTCTCTTCACCTTCTTGAGTAGCTCCCTGCTCGCGTGCAGTACAAGGATATTCATGGAATACAGAATTTAAGAAATCCTCGGGAAGATAGGGATCGACAACATGCTGATATTCTTGTTGTGATGCCTCAACTTCCCTCCCTATGTTAAGATCTCCCAATTGCTCTTCCGTGTCATCTCCTTGCTCTATGGGAATATTGAGATCGTAATGGAGGATCTGCTGAAATGTCTTGTCTTTGAAGATATCTTCTATGGTATCCATTTCTGCTTGCCCACCTCCACTGCTACCTTCAGTTCTTACTGTTTCTTGCATTGTGGGTAGAGGTTGAGTAGTGGCTGCCGCTAGAGTTTGTGCAGTTATGTCATTCAAATCACTCGCAAGCTCGGCGAACTTCTTCTTTGATTCTTCAAATCTGACATTGCCCTCGTGCACCATTTCCTCTATCTCCTCTGTGGGCCGCATTGCCTCCATTGTTTTCTCAACATCCGCGTTTGCATCATTTCTGCGAGCAGTTGATCTTTTTACTTGTTCCTCCCTCTCCCTTGCCCATTCTGCTGGCTCAGCTTTTACCTTAACAGGAATAATGTCGGTTCCGCTGATTATCTGACAATCATCGTCCCCGACCTCAACCTGTGTTTCAGTGTCAGCTCTCTTCTTCTTCTCCAGCTCAGCCTGCAATTTCTCAGCAGCTTTTCTATTCTCCTCTTCCTCTCGGGTTTTTCTGATATTCTCCTCCATCTCTGCCTTCCTGGCGTCTTCTTCTGCTTTCTTGGCCTCCTCTTCAGCTGTCTTGGCCATTTGTTCTTTCCAAAGTCGATTTTTCTCGACCCTTGCAGCTTCCATTTTCTGCTTCCACTCCTCCGTCTCTTTTGCCATTTCGATCTCAGCCTCCTCCTTTTCCCTTCTTGCTCTTTCAGCTTGTCGGGCATCGTACTCGGCTTTCCTCTGTGCCTCAATCCTATCCATCTCAGCTTCCTCTTGAGCTATCCTTGCTGCTTCTGCATCGGCTTCTTCCTGAGCCTTCTTTGCCAATTCTGCATCAGCTTGCACTTGGGCCTCACGCTGTTGTTCCTTCTTGGATAACTCAATGGCTTGATCCTTGCCTCTGTCTTTTTGTTTGGGAGGCTCATCATAGAATTTGGGCACAGGGGGAATGATCCTTGGCTGATTCGGAGGTTCTTGGATTCTGATATGAGGTTCAGAAGACTTTTCAGAATTTTCTTTATCTGCCAACCTTATCAGTTTTCTCTTCTTCTTGGGTGGCTCTGGTTCGGATTCAGTCTGGGAGGGTTCAGATTCGGCAGGCTCAGATTGCTCGGAGGTCGGATCAACATAGTCATCAATGATCTGTTCTTCATCCTCAACATTCAGTCCCAATTCCGGTCCTTTGATCTTCAGAAATTTTTGGATGAATTTAGGTTCAGACATGGCTGTGAGTTGCGCAGTCCATTTTAGTGTGAAATATCTGCCTAGGACACCTTGGAATCCCGTGTTATACTGCAGACGAGGCCGGTGTTCTTGACAGTGCCTCAGACCTTCTGCATCCATTTCACGTAGCAGGTCGAGGAACCTCTTTTTCATTTCCGTGTACAAGGTGTCCACGATGTCTGCCTCTTTCTCCTTTAGATGTCCTAAGTCTCGGACTGGTGGAATGTTGAGATACTCTAAACACTTGTTTTTGCCCATGACTGAGATCTGTTTCCTCTTGCGTCCCATTCTGTCCCATGATCTGTTTTGAATCATCGCGATGCATTCAGCTCTCATCAGCTCGAAATTGGGCATCCCCTTCATTGTGGTCTCTCGGGGTTCAACTGCCGGAATCTTTTGTGGTAAGAAGACTGGCAGAATCTCCACTTTTCCCGGAGGTATTATGATTCCCGGTTTTAGTACAGACTCCCTGATGTCCTTTTCCCATTTTCCCCATGCAGTCATGTATTCCCCCCACAGTTTCCTGGCTGCTTTTGTTTTCTCAATGATCGAATCCAGCATTGGAGTGTGGTGGGCTTGTCCGTAGTTTAGTACCGCCTGGAGAGAATCCCTGAAGTTGAATGTCATTTCAGTGTGACGCTCTTTTGCACGCAATGTCAGCCATAGCTGCTCCTCCGGTCCGCAAATGGTCCCATTGTCGAATAATTCCTTCTTGTATGTAAATGGAAAGGTCTCCGGCATGGAGAGTACACCAGTTGACGCAACTAAGTATGGTGGAGGCGTCTTGGGGGCATAATGCATTTTCACTTCTCTAGAAATGGGTGGTTGAATGAAGACTGGCTCAAAGGCTGCAGCTCTCCTATCTCCGAAGTGGATTTCAAGCATTCTGTTCCAATAAGCCTTCTGTCGTTTCATCCTCCAAACCATCCGCTCATAGTGAACTCTCGGCTCATTAAACCGTTGATCATACCTTGCCTCATCGAACTCTTGGTTCCAGAAGTTACATACATGTTGGCAAAAGTCTCTTTCGAGGCCTGTTGCTCTATCATTTCTTTCTTCCTCTGGAATCGTATTCCACCAATGGTCCTTCATTTCGAACCTCCATTCAATCTGGTGGTCCATAGGCAAGTTATGCTCATTCCTTATGGCCACCCTATTTTCCTCTGCCTCTTTCTTCAGCCTCTCAATTTCCAAGAAGGCAAGATCTGGAGTTGTCTTTGGAAGCCCCATCAGGGAATCTATAATGAATTGATCCCTGGAGAGAAGAGAGTTGGAACTATTTTTAACAGATTTTTGATAAGTGGATCCGAGTTGAAAGTCAACATCCTCACATTTAGAGCTAAGCTTTAAATGTGAGTTAATTGGTTTCTAATCGAATTTATAGAAAGAAAAACATACAGCTGGATTGTTAAATCTAACTCTTATTACAGCAAAAATAAAGAAAGCAAGAGAGAGATAAGGATCTTGGATCCTTAGAAATTTTTCTTAGACTATAAATAGTCTAAGATGTTTTTGGGTGGTCAATTGACCAAAAAGAGGAATTTCGTGGGCTATTGAGCTTACGAAAGAATTTTTTTTTTTTTTTGATTTTTCTCATCACTTAACAAGTGATTGAAATCATGTGAGATAGGGGAGATGAGAGATTAATGATGAAAAGCGAATGCAAGTGACAAATTATGCAATTACTAGTATGTGACAATGGACCATGACTAAAAATAAGAAATAAAAATAAAAGTAGACATGCATACATACAAGAGGCAATTTTTGGGTCTTTTATGAAAAAGTGTTGACTTGTTTATTTACTGAAATTGGGGGTGTAAGTGGTCCCCCATTTGGATTTTGTTTTGGGAAGTGGGTTTTTAAGGAATGAAAACAAACATTCCTTGTGAACATTCCCCACTTGTCCCAAGTTGACAAAGATCAACACTTTAAAGCAAAGAACAATCTACTATTTTGTCTTTTTACACATAAATGTCATACCAAAAATGTTGGAAAAATTTTGGCATGGCTTTGTCTGTAATACCATGTTCCCGGATGTGTAAACATCAACTTCTAGAGTTGAGTTTGCAAAGTGTGGGGAACATGTGCCCAATAACAACATTTATTACCAATATACTCATATAATAATATACATGCAGACGCCAAAACAACCAGACAAAATTGGTCCATCTACACTACTGTAATGTACTAATGTTACCAACAAAACTCATGCTTTAAAAACATAAATTTTGTAGCTATCATCAATATGCATTTTCAGTCATCGTAATCAAACATCTACTGATCAAAGCAATAAAGCGACTAAGAAACAAAATCACAATGCTCTCCCTATATTCATGGAATCATAAAAATATGAGAAGAACATTAAGACACTACACGAAAACAAACAAAAACAGATTTTTGGGGGTTTTGCAACCCTCATTTTTCAAAATGAACATCCCTCATATCACCAAAAATATTCGAACCCTAGAGTGGCAGTTTCAACAAAAAGCCCTCGAAACTTGGGTTCTGCCTTAAGCGATTCTACCCCTTATTATGCTACTCCCAATCATTTCCGACCACTTTCTGGCTCTCTTCGATGTAAAATCAACACGCATTCCCCCCCTTTGTCCCGATTTCGCAGGGAATACGAAAAGACAAAACTGTAAACTTGACACCAAGCGCGAAAACAAAACAGAGACACTTACCCCCGACTCCCACTAGGGTTTGACGACGACGAAGCCATTTCCGAAATGGTTTGGCCGGAGGAAAGCCTGAAATGAGCGACTGGCTTCGCGAGGAAGAGAGAACGGAGGATTTTTGGAAATGCAAAAAGTGAAAGTGAGGGAACTGAGAGGGAAAAAGGGTATAAAAAGGGGTTCGGAAGGGGAGTTCGAATTATTGCATCAATTCGAATTAATTCGAATTGATGCATTCTGTGAGGGATGCAAGTTATTCAGGCCAATTCGAATTAATTCGAATTGGCTTGAAAGACAAAAAATACGCACAAGTTCGAATTGTGAATCAATTCGAATTAACTCGAATTGACTCATAATTCGAACCTGGTGGTGGGGAGTGACTTCGCATGGAAATGCTTTTGTGAGCTAATTCGAATTATTGGTGTGGTTCGAATTAATTCGAACTTCCCCACAATTCGAATTGCTCACTTGCATAAGAGAATGCCTTTTGTGTGCCAATTCGAATTAGTCATGCAATTCGAATTAATTCGAATTGCCTTATAATTCGAATTGCAACACTTGGCCAAATAAAATATCCGAAAATGCTGCCTTGGGTGCCAATTCGAATTTGCATGGCAGTTCGAATTAATTCGAATTGCCTGCATAATTCGAATTAACTAACCCGAATGTGAAAATTTCCAAGGCAAAATGTCTTATGTGGTATGTTCCAAGCAATTCGAATTAATTCGAACTTTCTTGAAATGAAAAATAAACCACATTCAAGACTTAGGAAAAATTTTAGGTTTTCCAAAAATTATGTGTTCATCAAGATGAACTCAAGAGCAAACATATCGACACAGACTTGGAATTTAAAACATATTGCTTGCATAAATTAGGTTGGGTTAACAATTTTATTTTATGAATTTATTCTGGATTTTAGATTTCTCTAAATTCCATAATTAACCTCCATTAAATATAATGTTAACCCAACCGGGAACCTGGTTTTTGGAAGCTTCATCTTTCTTTTTGTTGGTTCCTCGAATTCCTGAAAAACAATTATGAAAAGGTATTAGGTTTTCTCCAAATATCAACATCCTCACATTTAGAGTCTTAGTACTCTAAATGTTCCATTGATTTTTGGATACTTTGTCCCAATAAAAATAAGTGGAGTAAGTAATAAATAAGTAAGTAAACATAGATATATGTATAATATTTATTGAGCATAAGCCGGTTCTGTTGTCATTTGAGCTTCTTTTTCGGGGTCGAACTGCGCAAGATACTCCTTCAATCTGTGTCCATTCACCACCAGCTCTCCTTTGTCAGTCCGAATCCTGACAGCTCCACTTTCAAACACGTGCACCACTTCGTATGGCCCTTCCCATCTCGATTTAAGCTTTCCGGGGAACAGCTTCAACCTGGAATTGAATAACAAGACTTTCTGGCCAACATAAAAGTGTTTAGACTTAATACGACGATCATGTAACTTCTGGGTCCGCTCTTTATAAATCCTCGAGCTTTCATAAGCTTGCGCACGTATTTCCTCAATTTCATTGAGGTCCAACTTGCGCTTACTCTGAGCAACTCGTGAGTCAAAATTGAGCATTCGTACGGCCCAGTAAGCCTTATGCTCTAGTTCTACGGGCAAATGACAGGCTTTTCCGAAGATGAGTCTGTATGGAGACATCCCAATGGGAGTCTTGAATGCAGTGCGGTATGCCCATAAAGCATCATTGAGCTTACGTGACCAATCTTTGCGAGTTGTCCCCACAGTGGCCTCGAGTATGTGTTTGATTTCGCGGTTAGAGACCTCGACTTGACCACTGGTTTGGGGATGCTAAGGCATGCCGATCTTTTGGAGAATCCCATTTTTGCTCATAAGATTTGCAAATGCTTTATTAACAAAATGGGTTCCTCCATCTGATATGATCACCCTGGGTACACCAAATCTATTGAAAATGTTATTTTTCAAAAATTTGACGACCTGGTTGCCATCATTGGTTGGCAGTGCAACGGCCTCAACCCACTTGGAAACGTAATCGACAGCTACCAAGATGTAATGGTTCCCATCAGATGTCGGGAATGGTCCCATGAAGTCAATACCCCATACATCGAAAATCTCGAGAGTGAGAATTCCTTGTTGAGGCATCTCATCCCTCTTGGAGATATTCCTTAGTCTTTGGCATCTGTCGCAAGCTTTAACAAACGCTTTGCAATCCTCGTAAATGGTAGGCCAATAAAAACCGCACTCGAGCACCTTATGGGCTGTTCGAGTGGGGCCATGGTGACCTCCATATTCCGATTCATGGCATTTCTTAGCGATTTGATAAGCCTCGTGCTCAGTTACACATCGTCTAATAATCGAATCTGCACAATGCTTGAAGAGGTAAGGGTCTTCCCAGAAGTAGTTAACTACATCTCGGTTGAACCTCGCTTTGTGGCCCCTGCTTTGAAATGGTGGGGTTATTCCGCATGCTAAAAAGTTAGCAATATCGGAAAACCACGGATAAGCTTGATCATGAAGATGCAAGGCAAACAGTTGCTCGTCCGGAAAATTCTCATTTACGGCTAGCTCATTTTTATCATTTTCTAGTCGAGACAAATGGTCAGCAGCACCATTGTCTCTGCCTTTTCTATCTTTTATTATAATGTTGAATTCTTGCAGCAAAAGTACCCACCTGATTAATCGAGGTTTGGCGTCTTGTTTGCTAAACAAGTATCTTAGTGCAGAGTGATCTGTGTACACTGTGGTTTTCGTACCAATAAGATATTGTCTGAATTTATTAAACGCAAAACCACAGCATACATCTCCTTCTCCGTGGTGGTGTAGTTAATTTGGGCCTCATTCAGGGCATGACTTGCGTAATGAATCACGCAATGCTTCCCTTCCTTATGTTGCCCAAGAACTGCACCCACGGCGAGATCACTTGCATCACACATTACCTCGAAAGGCATTGACCAATCGGGTGGTTGTACTATTGGAACAGAAATCAACATTTCTTTGAGCGTGTCAAAGGCTTGAACACACGCTTCATTTATTACAAAAGGATTTTCTTTACACAGCAAGTTAGTGAGCGGCTTGGCAATTTTAGAAAAGTCTTTAATGAATCTCCGGTAGAAACCGGCATGCCCTAAGAAACTCCTAACTGCTTTTATTGAATTAGGCAATGGTAGGTTTGAGATGACTGAGACCTTAGCCCTGTCGACTTCGATACCTGCGCGCGAGATGCGGTGACCCAACACTATTCCTTCGGTGACCATGAAATGGCACTTCTCCCAGTTCAAAACTAGGTTGGTGTCCTCACATCTTTTCAAAATTTGTGCAAGATTAGTCAAGCATTCATCAAAAGTATCTCCATACACAGAGAAGTCATCCATGAAAACTTCAATGCATTTTTCGATAAATTCTGAGAAAATTGACATCATGCATCGATGAAATGTGGCAGGCGCATTATGTCATACCCCCTAATTTTTCGTGCATTTTTGTAAACTTTTGAACTACGTTATGGCTTGATCCCTTTACCGGGTACGTAGGCAGCTTAGAAGTTTTAATTCTAAGTTCAGTCACAACATAATAAAACAAACACAAGACCTTAGCACGAGACGAGAAAAGCCGAAACACAACTTCGAGGACGAAGTTGATTCTTAAGGAGGGTAGACTGTAATACCCGAGAATTTTCCAACATAAAATAAAACAATAATTAAATAAATAAATAATAAATAAAATAAATACTATAGATAAATAAACAAATCCAGCAAATAAAAGAAATAAATAAAGATAAGGAAATGAGAAATGAGATTTTTACTTAAAAAGGAATTAAAGGAATTTAATTAAATAAAAGGATGGATAAATGGTACACCAAAACCCGACACTAATGAACTCGAGTATTCGAGTCCAAAACATCCAATTAGACTGAGAATAAAATTAGAGAGAAAGTGTGAACCCGAATATACCCCGGAAATCGGAATTCGGGAGCATAGAGGGATAGAAACCCGAAAGAGAGGCGGAAAAGCACGACGGATCGCACGACCCGCCCGGACCGAAGTCCAGGCGAAGTCGGCGCGGTGGCCGCGCGGTGAAGTGGCTTTAGCGCGCCACGACCGCGCCACCCCACAGATTCGTTTGTTGCGTGAATCTCTCGCCCGAACGCGGATTTTTCGACTTTCGGTTGAACATCTCTCGACTCCAGACTTTTAGGTCGGTTGTGGACGCCCTAGGGATTGAGAATTCTATAAATAAGCCCCTTGGGAGCCCCAAACAAGTTTACAAAACCCTACAATCTTCTATACGTTCGAAACCCTAAATTCCGAGTCGACGGAAAGGACCAAACGGAGGCAGCAGCTTGGACGAAAATCCAAGGTCTCCAAACGTTGTGGTAAGCTCTAGTCCAATAAATCTTTTCACGTTTCAATCCGAAAACGGATTCTAACTTCGGTTCTTTTCTTTCTACACCCCGTATCGAATCTAGATCGTAGAACCCGACGAACGGAGAGGAGAAACGGTGATCTGGAAGCCACGCCTCCGAACTTGACATTCCCGACGTTCATAGACACTGTAAGTTAACCTTACATGGTTTTGGGAGATTTTAAAACATTCGAAACCTAAAAGATTCAACAAGAACCATAAATCTGTCCACTTTTGTTTTTCTACCGACGCAACAGATTTGGTGAATTTTTCCGACCCTTAAAACGAACTCAAACGGAAAAACTTAAAACACGAAAAATGTTCCTAAGACTTAGTCCTAGCTACTGTAAACATTTGGGAATTTTTGGAGTTGATTTGATATGTGAAAACCCATTGAAACCGAACTGTTTGATTCTAGATCTTGAAATCTTGGACAGAACTTAGGAATGATCTTGATCACGTTTTTGAGATAGGATCTAGGCTGTTTTAGATCTTTGGCCAAACATGAAAGTTGTAGATAAATGTCTTAAGATGATCCCTGTCAAATTTCATTAAATTTGGAGTTGAATTGATATGGTAGAATTTGAAATCTTTGAACTGTGATGAATTAAACTCGGACAGATTTCTTCTTATGCGAAAATTGGCGATTTTGACCTACTTAGGTATCTCGGATTGAAAAAGTTAAAACACGAAAGTTGTAGATCTCGATGTTTCAGAGTCAGATATGAAATATTGGAATTGTTGGAATTAAATCTGATTTTAGACGAATTTTGGAGTAAACTGTGATTTACCGAAACGAAATCTTGAAATCTTGTTGAAACATGGAATTAACCTTTAGGGTTGAAACGAATTGAGATATTATTTCTAAATTAATACAATGGAAGGCAGATTTTAAAAACTAAATCCCCTTACAAACTTGATAAATTAAAATTAGGGGTGAGTGCTCTGCAGGGTGCCCCCTAACGATTCACTTCGTGCCGTAATGGACGATGGTGACCCCGCGCGCTAAATTTGAGATATGGATTGCCTAAATGGCGAAACTTAGAGCCTACACTCTCGTGAATATCCGTATGGGTTTCCCGAGGCTCCGGAGTGGTACTGGGTATGGCTGATACGGTTGCGGCCGCCGGGCTACCGGCTAAACTTGTTGACATCGCGATTTTTATCGTGAAACTTTGAAATACCAAATCGGGAATGTAATGGGGATTCTAAATTAAATTAAACTAGATTAAACGATATTGTTGTCAAATTAAATTATTTAAATGCTTTATTTAAATTATGGCTATTATCTTGAACCATGTGATATGTGTTATTAAATAGAGCCTGAGATAAATTATGCTATTGGATATGGATTAGATGAAACTGAATATTATGTTATTATCATGCTTTTGTTAAATTATTAAATTTATGGCTTTTAAACCCTACGATCATGCATGTGTTAACTTACTCAGCAATTTTGCTGACCAAAGCCGTTTTTATTCCTTTCTTTACAGAATATGTGGAATGAGCCTGTATGAGCACGAATCATGCATGGGATTTTGGGAATTGTTATTTTGCTTTTAAATTTCGTACTTAGACTATATTATGAACGGGTCTGTTTAACCCGTGTTTTGGCCATGTCGGCCCTTTTTAAATTTTCCGCTGCGATACTGTACTAAACTAAATATTTCCGCTGCGCTATGCTATTATTATTTTCGAAGTATATTGTATGGGCTATTTTGAATGCTTTAAATGTTTTAAATCCTGCAATACCTAGCCTTGCATCTCTTTAGTAAGCTCGGAGAAACCGTGTCTTACTAGGGAGATGTGGCGGTGACATCCCGACCTGGGTGACCAAAAACCGGGGTGTTACAAGTTGGTATCAGAGCCCGGCTATTTTTAAACTACTATTTTTAAACCATTACTATTTTTCAACCATTATTAATATTTTGACTATTATTTTAAATTTTAAATTATTATTTCCATGGAAGAATTTTTAATCTTTATTTTAAAACCCATGGAAAAATATATATATATGGTGTATTAAATTATTATTGGGGGGAAATATCATTTGCATATGCATGTTGCATCTCTGCTATGAACTTAGAATCTTGGAAACTTGAACTTAGAATCTTGGCGAAACTTGAACTTAGCATCTTGGCGAAACTTGAACTTAGAATCTTGGAAACTCGAACCTAGAATCTTGGCGAATTGAACTTAGAATCTTGGCGAATATTAACTTAGATCTCTTGCTTGCGCTAGATGGCTAGTCAGGACATGATGCAGTTGATGGTCAGGATGATGAGTGTACATCTCGATTCCCACCAAACCCTAGAGCAAATGAAGTACCGTATGGCTCAGTTGGAGGCCAATTTACATCACATGGGCAACTTGAGAGAGGCGGATCATCACCGCATAAACCAACTCGAACGCCAAGTCCAAACCCTCACTACACAAAACTTAATACTAAAGGAATACATCGATGCCCACGGGCAAGATTTAAACACTATCTTCGACGACCTACTACCGCCGAGTTCGGAGGAGGAAGATCCGGAGGAAGATCCTGCTACCCCACCGGGAGACGTCATGAGGCACTAGAGATTCTATTGTTAGACATTGTTTTGCTAGAAAAATATTTCTACTTTTGTACCAAAATTTCTTTGAGGAAATAAAATGCCCGATTTATTTTTTTTAAATCAAAACAAAACAAAACAAAATAAAATAAAACCCCGAAGCATACGATGCTTCTTAACCCGAACAGAGCACCACGTGCTAAATTACTACACACATATACATTCATAGAAGTTGCTTAGACTATATGCTAAATTCACCAGCCCTAATCTATCATATTTGTACCAGAATGGCACCCAGAGGAAGAGGAAGAGGAAGAACTCAAACCACTCCCCAAACCACCACTGAGATACCTACTGAAACACCACCAAACGTCATTGAACCGATTCAACCTGAGATGGAACAACCCCAAGGTGCGCAGGACGCCCCCGCACCGAACAATGTGGGCGATCGTCTTAGGACGATAGAGGAAGTGTTGATTGCGCTCGGGAACGCGCAAGTCAACCAGGGTCAAGCTGCGGCGGTACCTCCGCCCCAAGCTCGCCCTAACTACCTGGTGATGGTGAATCCCTACCAGCCGCCCCACTATGCTGGTGAGGAGGATCCAGCTAAACTGGAGGAATGGATCCGGACTTTTGACAAGCTGCTGGGAGCGGTCAAATGTCCGGAAGGAGAGAGGGTACATGTCGCTTCATACTACTTGGGAGGCGAAGCTGATGACTGGTGGCAAGCAACGCAAGCCAAACTGACTGAAGATGACGAGCCTTACTCGTGAATGGAGATGATGGAACTACTCAGGGATCGATTCTATCCCTTGAGTACCAAAGCTGCCATGTACGAAGAATTCTTGTCACTGAAGCAAGGAAGCCAAACGGTGCAAGAATACTACACACGCTTCAAGGAGCTGGTGAGGTTCGCACCAAGGCTAGTGCCTACTGATGCGGAAAAGGCACAGAAGTTCGAGATGGGACTGAACCTGTCTGTGCGCGAAGTGATCGCGGGGGTACACTACCCCGATTTGCAAGCCGTATACGATCGCGCTGTAGCGGTAGCACGCGTGCAGCATCTGAAAAGAAGGGTGAGTGGGGAGTCCAGCAGGGGTCCTCAAGACAAGAGAAGCCGAGACTCAAGAAATGAGAACAACACTGGACGGAACGAGCAGCGCAGAGGGTCAAATAGGCCCCAACAAAACAACACTGGGAGGAGGTTCAATCAAGAAGATCCGGTACCGCCTTGCCCGCGATGTGGACGACCACATCTGGCAAGGGGATGCCCGCAACAAGGCGCCTGTTACCGATGCGGTCGAATGGGTCACGTTCGACGGGATTGTCGAACTAGGCTCGAGAACATAACGAAGAGGGACGATTTGGTCGCGGGGCAAGAATAGCCTCAAAACCAAAACGGGCGAAACGGCAATAACCAAGGGTACAGACCCCCTCAAAATAGGCCGCAAAACCAGAACCAGAACCAACGACCTCCGCCCCCACAGAATCAAAACCAGCAACAAAATCAACAGCCGAATGCGAATCAGCAGGGCAATCAGGGACGCCCTGTGGGGAGGCTCAATGTGGTAAACCAAGCGGACGTGCCTGCGCAAGGAGAAGTGATGGCAGGTACATTTCACGTTTTGAATACACCCCTTAGAATTTTATTTGATTCCGGAGCTAGTTGCTCAATTATTGCATCAAGGGTAGTGCCTGAGTTAGATCTACCTACGTGCGAGAGAATTAGCTTAGGAATTCAATTGCCTTCTGGAGAAGTAGTGTCTTGCTCTAAACGATATAACGGAATTCCTATAGTGATAAAGAACGTAGAATTCTTCGCGAACTTGGTAGAATTTAACTTAAGAGACTTTGACATCATACTGGGGATGGATTGGCTATCCCAGTATAAAGCGGTGATCGAATGCCAAAAGCAAAAGATCACCTTGTCAAAAAGTAGGGGAAAGAGAGTTATCTTTTACTCTCAGCCCCCTAAGAAAAGTAACAAAATCGTTAGTGCACTTAAACTAAGTAACTTGATGCGTAAGGGGTATGAACTATATGCGTGCTATGTGCACAACCTTGAGGCGGAAGAGAACAAGGTTGATAGCATACCAGTGGTAAGAGAATACCCGGACGTGTTCCCTGAAGACGTTCCGGGCATGCCACCTGAGAGAGATCTTGAATTCACGATAGATCTCATTCCGGGGACAGAGCCTGTCTCAAAAGCTCCGTACCGGATGGCACCACTGGAAATGAAGGAGTTAAAGGAACAACTCGAGGAGCTATTGGGAAAAGGTTACATAAGACCGAGTACGTCCACTTGGGGAGCACCGGTTTTATTTGTCAAGAAGAAAGACGGAGGACTACGTCTTTGCATAGATTACCGAGGACTAAACCAAGTGACCATTAAAGAATAAATACCCCCTTCCGAGAATAGAGGATCTGTTTGATCAACTGAAGGGAGCTTCAGTATTCTCGAAGATCGATTTGCAATCTGGGTATCATCAATTGAGGATTGCCGAGAAGGACATTCCGAAGACGGCATTTCGAACGCGATATGGCCATTACGAGTTCACAGTGTTATCCTTCGGGTTAACAAATGCTCCGGCCATGTTCATGAATCTCATGAACAACGTGTTCCGAGAATTGTTAGACCAGTGTGTCGTAGTGTTCATCGACGACATCCTGATCTACTCGAAGAGCGAGGAGGAGCATGCGAAGCACTTACATCAAGTGTTAGAAATCTTGCGAAGAAATCAGCTATACGGCAAGCTGTCGAAATGTGACTTCTGGCTGAAAGTGGCATTTCTCGGACACATAGTATCCGCTGATGGAGTATCAGTGGATCCGGCAAAAGTTTCTGCCGTAACTGAATGGGCAACTCCGAAAAGTCCAACGGAAATAAGGAGTTTCCTTGGATTAGCCGGATATTATAGACGATTTGTGAAGGACTTTTCAAGGATTGCACGTCCTTTGACCCAACTACTTAAGAAAGGAGCAAAATACGAGTGGACCGAAGCTTGTGAGATTGTGTTTCAAGAGCTGAAGAAACGACTCACAACCACACCCGTATTAACACTACCATCAGAGAATGGTGACTTCGAAGTATATAGCGATGCTTCGAAGGAAGGTTTAGGTTGTGTCTTGATGCAAGACTCGAGAGTCGTAGCCTATGCATCACGCCAACTAAAACCTCACGAGGAAAATTATCCGACACATGACCTGGAGTTGGCAGCGGTCGTTTTCGCTCTAAAGATATGGAGACATTATCTTTATGGGCGGAAGTGTCGAATGTTCACCGACCACAAGAGCTTGAAATATATATTCACTCAGAAGGAGTTGAATTTGAGACAGCGAAGGTGGTTGGAACTTATTAAAGACTACGATTTAGAGATAGCATACCACGAGGGGAAGGCGAATGTGGTAGCCGATGCCCTAAGTCGGAAAACCCAACACGTTGCAAACTCGTTGGTAATTCCGCCGGCATTGTATATGGAGTTGGCAAGATTGGAGTTAGAACTTGTGCATCCTGGCACAGTGAGAGAAACGATCAATGCCATGGTCGTAGAAACTCCCATATTGGACGAGATTCGACTCGCTCAACCGGGCGACCCGAAACTTGAGAAGATAAAAGGGTATATTGCCGAAGGAAAGGCAATAGGATTTGCTGTCCACGAGGATGGAAGCATCCGTTTTAAAGGGAGATGGTGTGTGCCTCTTAAATGTGCCGAGTTGAAACAAAGGTTGATGGAGGAAGGGCACAACACGCCATATTCCGTACATCCCGGAGGTGACAAGCTATACAAAGATCTGAAGAAGATCTATTGGTGGCCGGGAATGAAGAAGGAAGTGGCGAATTTCGTGGCGAGATGTCTCACCTGCCAAAAGGTTAAGGCAGTGCGACATAAACCCTTAGGATTGATGCAACCACTAGAGATTCCAAGTTGGAAGTGGGATAGCATCTCAATGGACTTTGTCTCGGGATTACCCCGATCACCTAAAGGCATGAATAAGATTTAGGTGATTGTGGATAGGCTAACGAAGACAGCCATATTTATCCCAATGAAAGACACGTGGACTATGGACCAATTGGCCCGAGTCTACATTGATAATGTGGTACGACGCCATGGAGTACCACACGATATCATTTCCGATAGAGACAATAGATTTGTCTCTCATTTCTGGATGGAGTTACAAAAAGCTCTCGGTACTCAAATCAAAATGAGCACCGCATTCCACCCGATGACGGATGGACAAACCGAAAGGACAATCCAAACATTAGAAGACATGCTGAGAGCATGCGTGTTGGAATTCAAAGGAAATTGGGAATCTCATTTACCCTTGATTGAGCTTTCCTATAAGAATAGTTACCATGCTAGTATCGGCATGGCACCTTTTGAGGCATTGTATGGACGAAAGTGCCGAAGCCCTTTGAGCTGGGAAGAAAACGATAAGTCCGTGGTAGTGGGACCACAACTTATCGAAGACATGGCTCAACAAATCAAAGTGATCCAAGGGAAGATGAAAGCCGCTCAAGACCGTCAAAAGAGTTATGCCGACGTGAGACGACGAGACCTAGAATTTCAAGTGGGAGATAGGGTCATGCTAAAAATATCACCCATGAAGGGGGTGATGCGTTTTGGCAAACGGGGAAAGTTAAGTCCTCGATACATAGGACCTTACGAAATTCTAGAACGAGTCGGAACTCTAGCCTACCGATTGGCTTTACCGACGCACTTAGATAGAGTTCACAACGTCTTCCATGTCTCGCAACTAAAGAGGTATGTGCCGGACCTGACACATGTACTTCAACCGGTGATAATTGAGCTAGACGAAGATTTGACTTACGAAGAAGTCCCAGTGCGTATTCTCGATACTAAGGAACGAGTAACGAGGAACAAAACCATCAAAATGATCAAGGTTCTTTGGTCAAACCACGAAAGTGAGACGGCAACTTGGGAAGTAGAAGCCGACATGAGAGAACGATACCCGACGTTGTTCCAAACCGATTCCGACACAGTTATGGGGACATAACTGCAATCTTAAGGGGGAAAGGATGTCATACCCCCTAATTTTTCGTGCATTTTTGTAAACTTTTGAACTACGTTATGGCTTGATCCCTTTACCGGGTACGTAGGCAGCTTAGAAGTTTTAATTCTAAGTTCAGTCACAACATAATAAAACAAACACAAGACCTTAGCACGAGACGAGAAAAGCCGAAACACAACTTCGAGGACGAAGTTGATTCTTAAGGAGGGTAGACTGTAATACCCGAGAATTTTCCAACATAAAATAAAAAAACAATTAAATAAATAAATAATAAACAAAATAAATACTATAGATAAATAAACAAATCCAACAAATAAAAGAAATAAATAAAGATAAGGAAATGAGAAATGAGATTTTTACTTAAAAAGGAATTAAAGGAATTTAATTAAATAAAAGGATGGATAAATGGTACACCAAAACCCGACACTAATGAACTCGAGTATTCGAGTCCAAAACATCCAATTAGACTGAGAATAAAATTAGAGAGAAAGTGTGAACCCGAATATACCCCGGAAATCGGAATTCGGGAGCATAGAGGGATAGAAACCCGAAAGAGAGGCGGAAAAGCACGACGGATCGCACGACCCGCCCGGACCGAAGTCCAGGCGAAGTCGGCGCGGTGGCCGCGCGGTGAAGTGGCTTTAGCGCGCCACGACCGCGCCACCCCACAGATTCGTTTGTTGCGTGAATCTCTCGCCCGAACGCGAATTTTTCGACTTTCGGTTGAACATCTCTCGACTCCAGACTTTTAGGTCGGTTGTGGACGCCCTAGGGATTGAGAATTCTATAAATAAGCCTCTTGGGAGCCCCAAACAAGTTTACAAAACCCTACAATCTTCTATACGTTCGAAACCCTAAATTCCGAGTCGACGGAAAGCACCAAACGGAGGCAGCAGCTTGGACGAAAATCCAAGGTCTCCAAACGTTGTGGTAAGCTCTAGTCCAATAAATCTTTTCACGTTTCAATCCGAAAACGGATTCTAACTTCGGTTCTTTTCTTTCTACACCCCGTATCGAATCTAGATCGTAGAACCCGACGAACGGAGAGGAGAAACGGTGATCTGGAAGCCACGCCTCCGAACTAGACATTCCCGACGTTCATAGACACTGTAAGTTAACCTTACATGGTTTTGGGAGATTTTAAAACATTCGAAACCTAAAAGATTCAACAAGAACCATAAATCTGTCCACTTTTGTTTTTCTACCGACGCAACAGATTTGGTGAATTTTTCCGACCCTTAAAACGAACTCAAACGGAAAAACTTAAAACACGGAAAACGTTCCTAAGACTTAGACCTAGCTACTGTAAAAATTGGGGAATTTTTGGAGTTGATTTGATATGTGAAAACCCATTGAAACCGAACTGTTTGATTCTAGATCTTGAAATCTTGGACAGAACTTAGGAATGATCTTGATCACGTTTTTGAGATAGGATCTAGGCTGTTTTAGATCTTTGGCCAAACATGAAAGTTGTAGATAAATGTCTTAAGATGATCCCTGTCAAATTTCATTAAATTTGGAGTTGAATTGATATGGTAGAATTTGAAATCTTTGAACTGTGATGAATTAAACTCGGACAGATTTCTTCTTATGCGAAAATTGGCGATTTTGACCTATTTAGGTATCTCGGATTGAAAAAGTTAAAACACGAAAGTTGTAGATCTCGATGTTTCCGAGTCAGATATGAAATATTGGAATTTTTGGAATTAAATCCGATTTTAGACGAATTTTGGAGTAAACTGTGATTTACCGAAACGAAATCTTGAAATCTTGTTGAAACATAGAATTAACCTTTAGGTTTGAAACGAATTGAGATATTATTTCTAAATTAATACAATGGAAGGCAGATTTTAAAAACTAAATCCCCTTACAAACTTGATAAATTAAAATTAGGGGTGAGTGCTCTGCAGGGTGCCCCCTAACGATTCACTTCGTGCCGTAATGGACGATGGTGACCCCGCGCGCTAAATTTGAGATATGGATTGCCTAAATGGTGAAACTTAGAGCCTACACTCTCGTGAATATCCGTATGGGTTTCCCGAGGCTCCGGAGTGGTACTGGGTATGGCTGATACGGTTGCGGCCGCCGGGCTACCGGCTAAACTTGTTGACATCGCGATTTTTATCGTGAAACTTTGAAATACCAAATCGGGAATGTAATGGGGATTCTAAATTAAATTAAACTAGATTAAACGATATTGTTGTCAAATTAAATTATTTAAATGCTTTATTTAAATTATGGCTATTATCTTGAACCATGTGATATGTGTTATTAAATAGAGCCTGAGATAAATTATGCTATTGGATATGGATTAGATGAAACTGAATATTATGTTATTATCATGCTTTTGTTAAATTATTAAATTTATGGCTTTTAAACCCTACGATCATGCATGTGTTAACTTACTCAGCAATTTTGCTGACCAAAACCGTTTTTATTCCTTTCTTTACAGAATATGTGGAATGAGCCTGTATGAGCACGAATCATGCATGGGATTTTGGGAATTGTTATTTTGCTTTTAAATTTCGTACTTAGACTATATTATGAACGGGCCTGTTTAACCCGTGTTTTGGCCATGTCGGCCCTTTTTAAATTTTCCGCTGCGATACTGTACTAAACTAAATATTTCCGCTGCGCTATGCTATTATTATTTTCGAAGTATATTGTATGGGCTATTTTGAATGCTTTAAATGTTTTAAATCCTGCAATACCTAGCCTTGCATCTCTTTAGTAAGCTCGGAGAAACCGTGTCTTACTAGGGAGATGTGGCGGTGACATCCCGACCTGGGTGACCAAAAACCGGGGTGTTACACATTACAAAGTCCAAAAGGCATGCGCCTGTACGCAAAAGTTCCATATGGGCAAGTGAATGTGGTCTTGTCATGATCCTCGCTAGCTATTACAATCTGATTATAGCCAGAGTACCCATCCAAAAAGCAGTAATACTCCCTTCCGGCCAACCTCTCCAGCATCTGATCAATGAATGGCAAGGGGAAATGGTCCTTCCTGGTAGCGGTATTGAGCTTCCGGTAGTCGATGCAAACTCTCCAACCGGTCACTGGACGCGTCGCCACTTCTTCTCCTTGCTCATTAGTCGTTACACAGATCCCCCCACGTTTCGGTACGACCTGCACTGGGCTAACCCATTTGCTATCAGAGATAGGATAGATGATACCAGCATCTAAGAGCTTGATAACTTCTTTCCTTACCACTTCCTGCATATGGGGGTTCAGACGCCTTTGTGGTTGCCTTGAGGGCTTGTACTCCTCTTCCATTAAAATTCTGTGCATGCAAACAGAGGGGCTTATTCCTTTTATATCAGAAATGGTCCATCCGATTGCATGTACATATTTCTTTAGAATGTCTACCAGAGCTTTTTCTTGTTCTTGTGTCAGCTTGGCTGACACAATCACCGGTAATCTTTTATGTTCAGCGAGAAAGACGTACTTAAGATGATCCGGAAGTGTTTTAAGTTCAAGCTCTGGTGGGCATTCAACGGAAGGCAGTAATTTGCGAGAAATGGATGGGAGAGAGAGATCAGATTTACCTTCAGGATCCTGTGTCACTACAGGATCCACTTCCTCCTCAGCAGTGCTTTCTTCTTCCTCCGGGATGAACTCAACCCCATCGAATTCTTCAAGGTCCCCCGATAGGGTCCTCGAAGTGGACAGCGTTGCAGCTCCTTGGTTGCTCCGCACCTTCAGGCTTCAGTACCTGTTTTGAAACTTTGCTTGGCTCATCAGTCACAGAGTCTATGCTCTCATCCTCACTCCTACTATCTATTACATCAAATATGGAACAAGTTTCCTTAGACGGAAACTTCTGCAGCTTTCCCATGTTGAAATCCAATTCTTCTTCTCCGACTCGGAGCTTGATTTGATTTGAACGCGCGTCTATAAGTGCACCACCGGTTGAGAGAAAAGGGCGGCCTAAGATCAGTGGCATCTCGTAGTCCTCCTCTATATCTAGAATAATGAAGTCGACGGGAAAGAGGGTCCCTCCTGTCTTGACAATTACGTCCTTCAGGATTCCGATTGGATGGGTAATTGATCGGTCTGCCAGCTGTAGCTTCATTGTAACCGGTTCAATCGTTCCCAAGTGAAGACGGTTTACCATGGCAAGTGGCATAACGTTGATGCTCGAACCCAGATCGCACAATCCTTTTCCAACATTAGTTTTCCCAATGTGGATTGGCAGTGTAATACATCCTGGATCTTCCTTCTTTTCCGGTAGCACTCTTTGGATAATGGCACTGCAGCTGCTGTTCAAAATCACTACTTCCTCCTGCTCAATTTTTCTCCTCCCTGAAATCATTTCTTTAAGAAATTTAGCATAGACGGGCATTTCCGAAATCATTTCGACCAATGGAATAGTGATCTCGACAGCTTTCAGTCTTTCTAAAAACTTTTTAAATTTTTCATCTTGTTCCTTATTTTGAAGACGTGCCGGGTATGGCACCCTTGGCATGTACTTATTATTGTTTGTTTTTGGTGGTAAAGAGAAGGAAGTTGTACCTTCAACCCTACCCTTTTCAGCTCCCTTTGCAGCTTCAGCCTGCGAAATAGCTGTTTCTGATTTGTCCTCGACCAGTCCAATACCATCTCCTCCTTCAATCCTTTCACTTCCTGTTTCACCCTCCACTGGATCCTTTTCCTTCTCGGCCGTCTCTTTTCCATATCCAACAATTCCCTTTAGAGTCTTGCCTCCCCGCAGTGTGATTGCTTTACACTGCGGGTTAGCTTCAGTACTGCTTGGAAGTGTTCCTTTCCCCCTGTTCTGAAGTTCCTTGGCCAACTGGGTGACTTGCGTCTCCACATTCTTGATTGATGACTGTAGTTGTTGGTTTATATCCTTCTGATTGGCTATAAACTCAGTCATCAGATTCTCCAGACGAGATGGTGGCCGTTGGTTATATTGTTGAGTCTGATCAGGTTGGGATTGGAAATTCTGGAAATTCTGGCCTTGGTTCTGATTAGGCCTCTGTTGGATTTGAGGTTGGAAATTCTGATTCTGATTTTGCAAGTTCTGCACTCTTTGCTGGACGAATCCTTGATTCTGAGGTCTGAAGTTTTGCTGTGGGTTTTGATTTGCGAACTGGTTGGGCTGGTTTGGCTGCAACAAATGCGCGTTAAGTGCATTGTTGTTGGAGTAAGAGAGATTGGGATGGCGATTTTGGTAGTTCCCGGCATAATTACAGCTCTCGGTAGCTATCTGTTGGCATGTGTCAGTTGGATGAGGTCCCTGACACAGTCCACAGACAGCTCCTGATTGCTGTGTTTGAACTTGATCAGATGATGTTCCTGCCTGAGGAGCGTCTATTCCCTTCCCTTTATCCTGACTCAGCTTTATCGCAGCTACCTGTTCCTGCAATTTTTCAAAATCTGTTTTCCCTTCACTTACAGCAAAGACTTTTCTGGGAGGATCCTCCTTCCTATTATCTGTGTTTAGGATGGATCTGTTGACAGACATTGTCTCAATCTTCTCCCAAGCTTGGTCCATAGGCAAGTGGAGTAAATGTCGTCCGCCAGCAGCGTCTAACATTGTTCTCCATGGATGGGTGAGTCCTCCGTAGAATTTCCTCAACTGCTCCCAGGGTGCGTACCCATGTTGGGGGCATCGCCTGATGAGGCCCAAGAATCTTTCTTTCGCATCATATAATGATTCGTCTGGCTTCATTTTAAAATCTCCAATCTTAGCTCGTCCTTCCTCAATCTTTGATTCCGGAAAATATTTCAGCAAAAAGCTCCTCACCAAGTCTGCCCAAGTGCTCCTCAGATTGATAGGCAATGACTTATACCAGTCCCTGGCACCACTATATAAAGAAAATGGAAACAACATTAGTCTTATAGCATCAGGAGAGACTCCCTGATTTTTTATCGTGTCGCAGAGCTCCAGGAAGGTCTGGAGATGATCATGAGGGTCCTCATGATTTGCACCGCAGAACTGATTGTTTTGCACCAAATTGATGAGTGCCGGCTTGAGCTCGAAATTGCGCGCAGGAAAATGTGCTCTCCCAGGTCCATCCAGATAGGGCTCTACTATTGGTTGCATGAAGTCTGCTGCTGCTTGCTGCTGTTGTTGATTTCCTTGTTCAGCTTGGTTCTGGTACTGTTGGTGGTAATTGGGAAATTGCTGGAAGTTATGTGGATCTTGTGGGTTGTTCTGAAACTGATCTGGATTGAAAGCTTGGTTTTGGTATTGTTGGTTTGGTATGTTTTGGTTTTGGTGAAATTGGTTTACGGGTGGTGGTGGTTGTTGGTGGAATTGCTGGTATTGCTGTTGATTGGGATTTGGTAGATTATCCTCTTCGTTGGCACGATTAGGATGCTCTACCATTCCTCCGTCAGCTCCATTACCAGGGTTATTTTGTGGTTGGTCTATGGGTAAGATCGGGGGAATGTTCTGGTTTTCTGCCATGTCTGATAGATCGCTGCTCGATGTTTCAGGTGAAGTGCGGGTCCGACGCTCCTGCTCTTTCCGTCTTCTGGCTTCTGCCCTCAGTTGGCGAGCGGTCCTTTCTATTTCTAGATCGAACGGTAGCTCCGGTAATGTGTTCCTTCTCCGTTGCATAAGCAGTTGGTATCAAGCTTTTGACAGTACCTGTACAACCCCCAGGTTAGTAACGGTTCAAGAGTATATACAAAAACTATCTATGAGTAAATCAGGAATGTAATTCTCCTAGTAAACGGCGCTGCATCCTCCCCGGCAACGGCGCCATGAAACTTTTGCACCCATGCCAAGTTTCATGGTGCAGCCGGGGTAAATAATTCAATCTTACCAGACACCATTGTTCAATACTTAATAAAGTATTATTTATTACAACTGTCTGCATCTCCCCGGCAACGGCGCCATGAAACTTTTGACGAGCTTCATTAACACGAGTAATTTTCTGAAATCTCAAGTGTGGATTTTTAAATGAAAAGAGTTATGATTTAGAGAAGGGGTTTAAGGATATATTAAGATTTCCCTTTTTATTACTCATGTGGGGTGTTTTAATCTCAAACGGCGCTGTGGTCCTCCCCGCCATGAAACTTTTGACAAATATCACGGTGCAACCGGGATTGACCTTCAGTCTGTCACCCTGAAAGTCCCTGGTATCTGCGCCATGATACTTCTCATAATTTCATGTCACGAAAGCACCTGCCATGAAGCTTTTGAACATCTTCCCACTGTATGAGTATTTTCCCAAAATATTATGTTTTTATTTACTCGTGTCAAGAAACTGTGCTCCCGAAAGCGCACGGAGTCAAAAATTGCAGTAATTTATAGTAAGTACCGGATCGTTCACTGGAGGATGTGCGATGGAAGCAGGGCCCACGTCGTTTACTAAGATTTTCCACTCGGTTACTCGTTTCAAGTTTTGCAAGGGTTTCTAACAACTACTTGACATAAATTAAACCAGATCATGAAAACAGTAAAAATTATTCTACAAAGCATGTTAAACTAGATCGAGGAAAGCAATTAAATCTATACTACAAAAGCAATATAAAATTATGCTACACTATCTAGAAAGCAGGTTTAAATATGACAGAAGGGACAGGGAGGAAATAATAAAGATTGGACAAGATTCAGATGAAACACAATTAAACTTCCATTTTTATACAGAGATCTTAGCTTGGGATAATCCTCTAGTTAGCTAACTCTCATGCTTTCTACACCATGTTCCCTTTAACAGACAGGTACTTATGGTGAGAATTTACATGCTCTTACAACCTCAATTTCTAAGATACCACAGACTCACAACTGCCCTCACATGGCCATGCTAAGCCGTATCATTCATCTGTGGTGGATAAGCAACACCTAACATATCATTAGTTGACATGCCAAGTACTCCTATCATTCCTCCCTGTCACACCCAAAGTTTCAAATCACGCCCCAAACCATTCCATAACTCTCAAACCTTTTAACAGATGGACAGCCCCTAATTCTTCCGAGTGACCTCTATGAAAGCATTTAAAAGGAAAGCAGTAAGAAAGCTGTAAAGAAAGCATTTAAATCTATCACTCGGAAGCATTAAAAACGTCTCTTTCCGTTAGTATAAAAGAGCCCCTGGTCTTGGTGACCAAATGCAGATCAAGAACCCCCGAGATATCAATAAGCCACAGGGCTTACAACATCTGGGTAGTTATGAGATACAAACTAAATGAAACAGATCCATAAATGAACCTATTCCGGATGTACTCACTCAAGACTCAATTCTAGACTTTGGCAGAAGAAGATAGTAGTCGAAGGAATGCTCGACCTTACCTTAGAAATTCACCAAGGCCTATATGTTGTTCCTCTAGTATTATTTATCACATCTCATCTACACCCAAGTGGATATTGACTTAATGCGATATCTAATATCAGATTTCCAACACACCGCAATTTTGAGAAGCAAATGAATATTTGAAAATCATTCCCTAGACAGGTACTAGACTCTCAATTAAAATACAGATCCTTTCGGTCTAGACGAGACCTAATCGCTGACTCTGCTTCTAAGCTCTCAAAATCAATCCCCTGTGGAAGATGAATTAGTCATAACTGTCGAATTTATCTCTTACTCAGATCCGGATTTTATAAAGGAATTTTTGTTGGAAATTTATTATGCAACATCTGATTTAAATCAAGACTTCTGTGTCCAAGGGGAAGGATCCCCAAAATAATAGTAAGACCAGAACATCTACATAATAGTATCATGCATACAAGTATATGAAAAGGAAAATAAAATACCCCAAAATATATGGTGGGGTTAGACAGAATGCGATACACAAGATGAATTAGCCTGAGATGAGAAGAAATCGGCTAAAAAGAGTGCCAGAGATAGTTGGGGTTTTCCGGACTGCAAACATCTGCTGTCCGGTTCCCAATTTTCCCAGATGATTGATTTTAGACAAAAAGAATTCCAAACAACGGTGACCGCCGTCATTTAGTTTTCTTTTGTCTGTGAGTGGAAAAAAAACCCACATATTTCTTGCTGTAATATTTCTCAACTGCTGTTGGTCGACATCAGTTAATACTATTGCAACTTGAATTCAGGTTGAGAAATTAAGATAAGGAAAATTAAAACTGTATCTGATTAGGAGTTGGCTGAGTGACTAATCGAAACTCTTAGTGAAGAGAACGCTCGCCGAAGCTTCCACCAACCACTAATCAAACCATGCAAAATAACAGATAATAATTGACATACAGAAGACGGGTTAGTCGATATCCCTGTGAAGGGACCTTTCACCAACATTAATCTGTGCGTTTCTCGTTATCCGTTCATACATGCAATGAAAGAGAAAACATAAAAGTAAGAAAATATTTTTGGTATTGTGTGGGTGTTAAGCACACAATGGGTAGACACTTAATGGGTTGAAATGTGTAATGGATAAAGTTAGGTGAATTGGGCCTAAGCCCAATACACCCATGCAACTTACACAAATCATGAAGAAAAAATATTTTTCTTGGAGTTTTCAAAATAGAAGGATAGTTCAATTCGAATTATTGGAGTAATTCGAATTGAGAATGCATGAAGAATGAAGTATGATGTTAACCAATTAATCCTTGCAAAGAAACGAGACATCGTCTGATTCGAATTGTTGAGCAATTCGAATTAATTCGAATTGGACAATTCGAATTGGTGAAGTCCTTTTATTGCTCAAAATTGACTAAGGCATATACCTCAAGAGGAGGGTGAATTTGAATTGTTCAGCAATTCGAATTAATTCGAATTGCACAATTCGAATTTGGTAGGAGATGGAAAATAAACTAAGGCATGAATGGATGGTATGCAATACAATGTGGTTTCCCTTCCCAATTCGAATTGTTGAACCAATTCGAATTAATTCGAATTAGAGAATTCAAATTGGTTGAAAACCACATGAAGGAAATTTTTGGATGTGCAATTCGAATTTCTTGGGCAGTTCGAGATAATTCGAATTGCCTCAATTCGACTTACACATTTTCAAGCAACAACAATTTTTTTTTTTCACAAGTATGGGTTAGGTGAACACTGTGCTGTAATGATGGTTTTAGATTTACTAAATCCTTCATCTCACATCAATGTCATTTCACAGCCACCCTAGTGAAATTTTCAAGTAAGAAGCAAATACATGTCCGGTGGGTATTGGCAAGATTCAAACCCTATTTCTACAAACAAAGGATCAAAGATCAAAGAACCTAAAACATCTAGTTATCTAAGAACTGCATAAATAAACTAAGAACACTCAAGTTATCTAAGGCAGCATGAAATAGGATCAAGGCAGGAAAAATAAAGAATAAAAATAAATATCAACAAACCTAAAAACATCTAAAATCTAAGAACACTTATTTGAAGCTTTAAGGTACAAAATCAAACCAAAAACCCACCAAACATGCATTTATTAAGTTTGAATGTCAACTAGGACATAATAAATGTAACCTAGTTGAAACAAACAAACATACTAAGCATTTATTTCTAGAGAAAGCATTAAAGAGTGCAAAACACATGAATAATACCATTTCTGGAAATTTTCCTTGTATTGACACTTTGAAAGCAAGATAAAGAACCCAAGACCATCATTAACTTGAAGGTAGGGTTTTTTCTAACTAAAAAGCTTGTAAAAATTCTGGAAAATGGCTACTCTAGGGGTTACACAAACTGTTTCTATACTAAACTAGAATCAAAGCATGTAAGGATTACACTATTTGCAAGAAATTAAACTAAACTAACTACCTACCTAACCCTTAAGGGGTGTGGAACCTCCTGCTGTTCTTTTTGTCCCAAGCTGCTTTTTGGCAAAATTCTTGATCTCAGGCTTCTGTTGTGGAAGGTCTGCTTTTATAGATAAATTTCGAAACCTTAGGCCCACCAATGTTGTGCACAGCTTTCTTTGGATGAATTGTTGAGTGAAGTTCGAATTATCTCAACCAATTCGAATTAATTCGAATTGTGAGATCTCTTCCTTAAGCTGGAATTGTAGCCTTCAGTAGTCAATTCGAATTGTTGTGAAGAATTCGAATTGGTCTTTTCTCGAACTGGATGAGGGTTTCTGCTTGGCCTCCTTGCACCTATGGCATTTCGAATTGTTTGTGCTAATTCGAATTAATTCGAACTAGACAATTCGAATTGCATCTTCCTCTTGCCTTTGGGTTTCTTCTTTCTTCATTCCCTAATTCGAATTAATTCGAACTTGAACAATTCGAATTAGGCTTCTGCATTCCTTCCAACACTTAACCATTTCTTTGCTCTCTTTAGCAATTCGAATTGTTGTGCAATTCGAATTAATTCGAATTGCACACAATTCGAATTGTGCTTCAACCAAATTTCAGTGGTGGGATTTTCAATCTTTTTCCCATCTTTTTGGATTTTTGTGGGCTCTTTTATTCTTTTGCCCATCTTTTCATTCCTTTTTCTTTTCTTTTTCCTTTTTTCATGTTTTTGGATTTTTCTAACACAAATACAATTAAAAATTGTATGTTTTGTGTCTTTTTATTACCGGCTCGATGTTTTTACAAACTCGCATTAATTTGTCAAATTCAACTGCTTTCTTATTGAAATAAGATGGAATCACGATCAGAATGTCCGTCTCAGACACGGAAATGGATTGAAAATAATGGTCAATTTTGGCCATTATCAACATCCTCACATTTAATACTGATCGTCCCCGAGCAGTCAGAGTCAGTGCTCCTAGGAGCTTGGACTCTGCATATTCAATCCATTTGCGTGGCCTCAGAAATTTCAGTCTTCTTATATTGGGATAAGACAATCAAAATTACAAGTATTAAACTCTCTTGGTTGCAGTGTTTAATGGAATGATACTTCTCACTTGAGTGAACACACAGGCCATTCATTATTGTTAATTCTTCTTGAATAGGTGTTTAGAAAAATTCATTGGCTTACTTCTTGAATTCAAGCATGACATGATCATTAATCAATCAAAGCAGAGCCTCACATATAGTAGAATCGGAAAGTTCACTCACTCTCAAGATTGGCTTTTATCATCAACGCTCAAAATTCAATTCAATTAAATTCTCCCATAAGCTTGCAACTGGACCAACTCGCCACCGGCTCATTTCCTCAAATCGGGATCCCGAGGTCTTATTCACGGTTATAACGGGGCATACGGTTGTAACATTTGGTAGGAAAAGGAATTATTGGGCTAAAAAGTGACATGACACCTATTCCACCATAACTGGGCATGTTGCAGAATCTATGATCATCATTATTTCTACCCTTTCTTTTGTTTTTCTTTCTTTTTCTATTGCATGACATTAGACTTTGTCTAATTTGCTTTGTCATTTGCAATTTATTCTTGTTGAATAGATCTCAACATTTCTCTCTTTTTCTTTTCTTTTCCTTTCTTTTCTTTTCTTCTTTTTTTTTGAATCGGTTTTTGAATGCCGATTGATACATATTTGATGATCAAAGATTACAATGCCTTGATGGGATGGCTCATGTACACTTGGGTTTGATTTTCTTGGTCTTTTTGCAAGGCTGGGAATAATATAGTGGTTTCAAAGAAAAATTAGGCTTAAAGGCTCAAGTTGGTTAATCCTAAAGGGAGACTGTTTTTGGGTTTGGAATTCAAACGAAAGCCAAAATTTTTGGGTTTTTCTAAGTGCCTCGATCATATGCTCGATTTCGGGAATATGGCATGGTCTTGAATCGGTCCCAATTGCAAGTTCTAGTGCCCTTTAATCGAATTGATTCACACAATCAAAGAAGTATTGAGTAAAAATGACTCGGCTCAGATCTCACAAGGGACGGTTTGATCATGTCATACATTCATTCTCAAATTTAACCTTTGAAAAATTTCTTGCAGCTTATTCAATCAAATTCTCAACATGAAAGTTTGTTAGTCTTTCAAGTGATCATATCATTGGATTTTTATAGCTCAAAACTTCAAGAATTCATGTCATGCGTATTTTTAATTGTTTTATCCCAATGTAATAGTTTGAAAATTTCATCATCAGCCTAAATTCAACATGTGAACTTAGGTGACAGATTTATGCTTGTTTTATGCCGGTTTGTTTGATTGAAAGCAGTAAAAAGACACTGTGAACATGCAAGCATGTCACAGCTTGTTTTTGGCGTGACAGTCACTTATTCATCTTGGACTGCCACACATCTTTTTTTTTTTTTTTTAATGGAGAACTCAAGACGAAATTCTCTTTTGGAAAGCAGTAAATGTACATCAGTTACAATAGATTTCCATGATGAGGATTGAAAGTGCAATGAATGAATGGAAAATCTAATGCATGATGTTTACAATGGGGCTCGCACGAATGTGATCACTTAGCTCAGTCCTTCTTCTCTGTGGGATGTGTGGAGGATCCGGTAGCATCTCCTGGATGTGATGGGAACTTGCTGAGGATGGTCTTCATCATTTCGGCTTGATTGTCGAACATCCTGGCTTGACTGGCGAACACTGCTTCGAACATTTTTCTATTCTTTTCCTCATTCTCAATCCTTTCTTGATGCTGCCTGGCTGCTTCCTTTCTGAACTCCTCTTCTCTCTCAAACATTCTCAGCCTAAACTCTTCCTCTTTCTGCATTTGTTTCTCGTGAGTCGAAACAATGGCATCGGCCAAAGATCTGACACTCTGCATCATTGACTCCCCCATTCTGCTCACTGCTTCTAGAGTTTGAGACTCAGCTGGGTATTGAGACACAGTTGGGCTTCTGCGCGAGGGTCGGACTGGATGTCTTCGTGATAAGCTTGGAGTGGAAACATCAGTTCCAGGATGAGTGGCAGTGGGAGCAGGTTCTGTTGGTGCGACTGCAGCTTCTTCTGTTGAAGGTACCGCTTCAGGACGTTCCTTCTTCTTGTGCCCTTTGCGTCCGGCTGTTGGTGTCCTAGGAGTGTATCTGGATTGAGCGTCTGATTCTTCCGGTATAATGTATGTAACTGGTTCAGTTATCCTCGTCTTTGGGACTGGGATCGGCCGGCTCATATCAATAAGATCGCTCTCTGCAAAAACTGTTAGATCTACTCCTTGGGCTTCACAAATTCTCCTGATGAGGTTGGGATAGCATAAAGCAGCAGCTCTGGTGCCTGTGACTTTTGTTGTCATGACATGGAAAATCTGCTCCCCCACGTTGATCTTTAGTCCATGCCAAATCTTGGCAAAACCCTTCAACATTCGACCAGATGTTTCATGTGCATGAGGATTTGGCCTAATCTTCGACATGTAGAAGTCATAGGAGGGTTGAAATTCCAGCTTCAGGTGCTTTGCTTTGAAGGGGATTTCACCAGTGTAGCTCTCAGCAGTAAGGACCTAGTGATGTTGTCGTGATATTTCCTGTCAGCTGCCCTGCTTGCTCCCTTCTCGAAATGTTCAGATGTCGGGATTTCTGACCTCCAGTTGGGTGTGCCAAGGAAGTTGTTCAAGTATTCCCCCGAGATGTTTATGTCAACTCCTCGCACCCAACTTGTCTTTCGTGTGGCATTAATGTTGCAATAGAATTCCCGAACCAATTCTGCTATCCCGGGTTCAGCGTGATGCTTAAGGAACTCAGTCCATCCGTGGTTTTCTTTCAATGTAAGTAGCATTGGATGATCAATCAATTCTGGACTGAACCCTTTATCAGGGACAAATACTCCGCTTAGTGCCATGTATCGTCCTGCATTCTGCTCATTCCCGTTGAACCTCCTCATTATGTCAGCATCATCCGTGATGCGGAATTTTCTGAACTTCTTTGTAGATACACCCAGTCTGCCCCTTGAAGTTGAGTTGACCCAATAACCAGCCGATCGCACTGATCCGGTCGATTCTTGGGTTCCTTCAGTTCCTGCTTGTTCTCCATCGGAGTCAGAACTTTCCCTTGGCTGTTCCCTCTGTTCAGTTTGTTCGTGCTGTTCTGACTCGACCTGTGTATTCGGTTGTGGCTCCTCCTCAGTTTGTCTCAACTCAGTCTCTTCACCTTCTTGAGTAGCTCCCTGCTCGCGTGCAGTACAAGGATATTCATGGAATACAGAATTTAAGAAATCCTCGGGAAGATAGGGATCGACAACATGCTGATATTCTTGTTGTGATGCCTCAACTTCCCTCCCTATGTTAAGATCTCCCAATTGCTCTTCCGTGTCATCTCCTTGCTCTATGGGAATATTGAGATCGTAATGGAGGATCTGCTGAAATGTCTTGTCTTTGAAGATATCTTCTATGGTATCCATTTCTGCTTGCCCACCTCCACTGCTACCTTCAGTTCTTACTGTTTCTTGCATTGTGGGTAGAGGTTGAGTAGTGGCTGCCGCTAGAGTTTGTGCAGTTATGTCATTCAAATCACTCGCAAGCTCGGCGAACTTCTTCTTTGATTCTTCAAATCTGACATTGCCCTCGTGCACCATTTCCTCTATCTCCTCTGTGGGCCGCATTGCCTCCATTGTTTTCTCAACATCCGCGTTTGCATCATTTCTGCGAGCAGTTGATCTTTTTACTTGTTCCTCCCTCTCCCTTGCCCATTCTGCTGGCTCAGCTTTTACCTTAACAGGAATAATGTCGGTTCCGCTGATTATCTGACAATCATCGTCCCCGACCTCAACCTGTGTTTCAGTGTCAGCTCTCTTCTTCTTCTCCAGCTCAGCCTGCAATTTCTCAGCAGCTTTTCTATTCTCCTCTTCCTCTCGGGTTTTTCTGATATTCTCCTCCATCTCTGCCTTCCTGGCGTCTTCTTCTGCTTTCTTGGCCTCCTCTTCAGCTGTCTTGGCCATTTGTTCTTTCCAAAGTCGATTTTTCTCGACCCTTGCAGCTTCCATTTTCTGCTTCCACTCCTCCGTCTCTTTTGCCATTTCGATCTCAGCCTCCTCCTTTTCCCTTCTTGCTCTTTCAGCTTGTCGGGCATCGTACTCGGCTTTCCTCTGTGCCTCAATCCTATCCATCTCAGCTTCCTCTTGAGCTATCCTTGCTGCTTCTGCATCGGCTTCTTCCTGAGCCTTCTTTGCCAATTCTGCATCAGCTTGCACTTGGGCCTCACGCTGTTGTTCCTTCTTGGATAACTCAATGGCTTGATCCTTGCCTCTGTCTTTTTGTTTGGGAGGCTCATCATAGAATTTGGGCACAGGGGGAATGATCCTTGGCTGATTCGGAGGTTCTTGGATTCTGATCTGAGGTTCAGAAGACTTTTCAGAATTTTCTTTATCTGCCAACCTTATCAGTTTTCTCTTCTTCTTGGGTGGCTCTGGTTCGGATTCAGTCTGGGAGGGTTCAGATTCGGCAGGCTCAGATTGCTCGGAGGTCGGATCAACATAGTCATCAATGATCTGTTCTTCATCCTCAACATTCAGTCCCAATTCCGGTCCTTTGATCTTCAGAAATTTTTGGATGAATTTAGGTTCAGACATGGCTGTGAGTTGCGCAGTCCATTTTAGTGTGAAATATCTGCCTAGGACACCTTGGAATCCCGTGTTATACTGCAGACGAGGCCGGTGTTCTTGACAGTGCCTCAGACCTTCTGCATCCATTTCACGTAGCAGGTCGAGGAACCTCTTTTTCATTTCCGTGTACAAGGTGTCCACGATGTCTGCCTCTTTCTCCTTTAGATGTCCTAAGTCTCGGACTGGTGGAATGTTGAGATACTCTAAACACTTGTTTTTGCCCATGACTGAGATCTGTTTCCTCTTGCGTCCCATTCTGTCCCATGATCTGTTTTGAATCATCGCGATGCATTCAGCTCTCATCAGCTCGAAATTGGGCATCCCCTTCATTGTGGTCTCTCGGGGTTCAACTGCCGGAATCCTTTGTGGTAAGAAGACTGGCAGAATCTCCACTTTTCCCGGAGGTATTATGATTCCCGGTTTTAGTACAGACTCCCTGATGTCCTTTTCCCATTTTCCCCATGCAGTCATGTATTCCCCCCACAGTTTCCTGGCTGCTTTTGTTTTCTCAATGATCGAATCCAGCATTGGAGTGTGGTGGGCTTGTCCGTAGTTTAGTACCGCCTGGAGAGAATCCCTGAAGTTGAATGTCATTTCAGTGTGACGCTCTTTTGCACGCAATGTCAGCCATAGCTGCTCCTCCGGTCCGCAAATGGTCCCATTGTCGAATAATTCCTTCTTGTATGTAAATGGAAAGGTCTCCGGCATGGAGAGTACACCAGTTGACGCAACTAAGTATGGTGGAGGCGTCTTGGGGGCATAATGCATTTTCACTTCTCTAGAAATGGGTGGTTGAATGAAGACTGGCTCAAAGGCTGCAGCTCTCCTATCTCCGAAGTGGATTTCAAGCATTCTGTTCCAATAAGCCTTCTGTCGTTTCATCCTCCAAACCATCCGCTCATAGTGAACTCTCGGCTCATTAAACCGTTGATCATACCTTGCCTCATCGAACTCTTGGTTCCAGAAGTTACATACATGTTGGCAAAAGTCTCTTTCGAGGCCTGTTGCTCTATCATTTCTTTCTTCCTCTGGAATCGTATTCCACCAATGGTCCTTCATTTCGAACCTCCATTCAATCTGGTGGTCCATAGGCAAGTTATGCTCATTCCTTATGGCCACCCTATTTTCCTCTGCCTCTTTCTTCAGCCTCTCAATTTCCAAGAAGGCAAGATCTGGAGTTGTCTTTGGAAGCCCCATCAGGGAATCTATAATGAATTGATCCCTGGAGAGAAGAGAGTTGGAACTATTTTTAACAGATTTTTGATAAGTGGATCCGAGTTGAAAGTCAACATCCTCACATTTAGAGCTAAGCTTTAAATGTGAGTTAATTGGTTTCTAATCGAATTTATAGAAAGAAAAACATAGAGCTGGATTGTTAAATCTAACTCTTATTACAGCAAAAATAAAGAAAGCAAGAGAGAGATAAGGATCTTGGATCCTTAGAAATTTTTCTTAGACTATAAATAGTCTAAGATGTTTTTGGGTGGTCAATTGACCAAAAAGAGGAATTTCGTGGGCTATTGAGCTTACGAAAGAATTTTTTTTTTTTGATTTTTCTCATCACTTAACAAGTGATTGAAATCATGTGAGATAGGGGAGATGAGAGATTAATGATGAAAAGCGAATGCAAGTGACAAATTATGCAATTACTAGTATGTGACAATGGACCATGACTAAAAATAAGAAATAAAAATAAAAGTAGACATGCATACATACAAGAGGCAATTTTTGGGTCTTTTATGAAAAAGTGTTGACTTGTTTATTTACTGAAATTGGGGGTGTAAGTGGTCCCCCATTTGGATTTTGTTTTGGGAAGTGGGTTTTTAAGGAATGAAAACAAACATTCCTTGTGAACATTCCCCACTTGTCCCAAGTTGACAAAGATCAACACTTTAAAGCAAAGAACAATCTACTATTTTGTCTTTTTACACATAAATGTCATACCAAAAATGTTGGAAAAATTTTGGCATGGCTTTGTCTGTAATACCATGTTCCCGGATGTGTAAACATCAACTTCTAGAGTTGAGTTTGCAAAGTGTGGGGAACATGTGCCCAATAACAACATTTATTACCAATATACTCATATAATAATATACATGCAGACGCCAAAACAACCAGACAAAATTGGTCCATCTACACTACTGTAATGTACTAATGTTACCAACAAAACTCATGCTTTAAAAACATAAATTTTGTAGCTATCATCAATATGCATTTTCAGTCATCGTAATCAAACATCTACTGATCAAAGCAATAAAGCGACTAAGAAACAAAATCACAGTGCTCTCCCTATATTCATGGAATCATAAAAATATGAGAAGAACATTAAGACACTACACGAAAACAAACAAAAACAGATTTTTGGGGGTTTTGCAACCCTCATTTTTCAAAATGAACATCCCTCATATCACCAAAAATATTCGAACCCTAGAGTGGCAGTTTCAACAAAAAGCCCTCGAAACTTGGGTTCTGCCCTAAGCGATTCTACCCCTTATTATGCTACTCCCAATCATTTCCGACCACTTTCTGGCTCTCTTCGATGTAAAATCAACACGCATTCCCCCCCTTTGTCCCGATTTCGCAGGGAATACGAAAAGACAAAACTGTAAACTTGACACCAAGCGCGAAAACAAAACAGAGACACTTACCCCCGACTCCCACTAGGGTTTGACGACGACGAAGCCATTTCCGAAATGGTTTGGCCGGAGGAAAGCCTGAAATGAGCGACTGGCTTCGCGAGGAAGAGAGAACGGAGGATTTTTGGAAATGCAAAAAGTGAAAGTGAGGGAACTGAGAGGGAAAAAGGGTATAAAAAGGGGTTCGGAAGGGGAGTTCGAATTATTGCATCAATTCGAATTAATTTGAATTGATGCATTCTGTGAGGGATGCGAGTTATTCAGGCCAATTCGAATTAATTCGAATTGGCTTGAAAGACAAAAAATACGCACAAGTTCGAATTGTGAATCAATTCGAATTAACTCGAATTGACTCATAATTCCGACCCTTAAAACGAACTCAAACGGAAAAACTTAAAACACGAAAAACGTTCCTAAGACTTAGACCTAGCTACTGTAAAAATTTGAGAATTTTTGGAGTTGATTTGATATGTGAAAACCCGTTGAAACCGAACTGTTTGATTCTAGATCTTGAAATCTTGGACAGAACTTAGGAATGATCTTGATCTCGTTTTTGACATAGGATCTAGGCTGTTTTAGATCTTTGGCCAAACATGAAAGTTGTAGATAAATGTCTTAAGATGATCCCTGTCAAATTTCATTAGGTTTGGAGTTGAATTGATATGTTAGAATTTGAAATCTTTAAACTGTGACATGTTAAACTCGGACAGATTTCTTGTTATGCGAAAATTGGCAATTTTGACCTACTTAGGTATCTCGGATTGAAAAAGTTAAAACACGAAAGTTGTAGATCTTGATGTTTCCGAGTCAGATATGAATTTTGGAATTTTTGGAATTAAATCTGATTTTAGACGAATTTTGGAGTAAACTGTGATTTACCGAAACGAAATTTTGAAATCTTGTTGAAACATGGAATTAACCTTTAGGGTTGAAACGAATTGAGGTATTGTTTCTAAATTAATACAATGGAAGGCAGATTTTAAAAACTAAATCCCCTTACAAACTTGATAAATTAAAATTAGGGGTGAGTGCTCTGCAGGGTGCCCCCTAACGATTCACTTCGTGCCGTAATGGACGATGGTGACCCCGCGCGCTATACTTGAAATGTGATATTGCCAAAACGGCGAAATATAGAGCCTACACTCTCGTGAATATCCGTATGGGTTTCCCGAGGCTCCGGAGTGGTACTGGGTATGGCTGATACGGCTGCGGCCGCCGGGCTACCGGCTAAACTTGTTGACATCGCGATTTTTATCGTGAAACTTTGAAATACCGAATCGGGAATGTAATGGGGATTCTAAATTAAATTAAACTAGATTAAATGATATTGTTGTCAAATTAAATTATTTAAATGCTTTATTTTAATTATGGCTATTATTTTGAACCATGTGGTATGTGTTGTTAAATGTAGCCTGAGATAAATTATGCTATTGGATATGGATTAGATGAAACTAAATATTATGTTATTATCATGCTTTTGTTAAATTATTAAACTTACGGTTTTTAAACCCTACGATCATGCATGTGTTAACTTACTCAGCAAACCTTGCTGACCAAAACCATTTTTATTCCTTTCTTTACAGAATATGTGGAATGAGCCTGTATGAGCACGAATCATGCATGGGATTTTGGGAATTGTTATTTTGCTTTTAAATTTCGTACTTAGATTATATTATGAACGGGCCTGTTTAACCCGTGTTTTGGCCATGTCGGCCCTTTTTATATTTTCCGCTGCGATACTGTACTAAACTAAATATTTCCGCTGCGCTATGCTATTATTATTTTCGAATTATATTGTATGGGCTATTTTGAATGCTTTAAGTGTTTTTAAATACTGCAATACCTAGCCTTGCATCTCTTTAGTAAGCTCGGAGAAACCGTGTCTTACTAGGGAGATGTGGCGGTGACATCCCGACCTGGGTGACCAAAAACCGGGGTGTTACAAGTTGGTATCAGAGCCCGGCTATTTTTAAACTATTATTTTTAAACCATTATTATTTTTAAACTACTATTAATATTTTGACCATGATTTTAAATTTTAAAGTATTATTTCCATTGAAGAATTTTTATTCTTTATTTTAAAACCCATGGAAAAATATATGGTGTATTAAATTATTATTGGGGGGAACTATTATTTGCATATGCGTGTCGCATCTCTGCTATGAACTTAGCATCTTGGAAACTTGAACTTAGAATTTTGGCGAAACTTGAACTTAGAATCTTGGCGAAACTTGAACTTAGCATCTTGGCGAAACTTGAACTTAGAATCTTGGAAACTCGAACTTAGAATCTTGGCGAATATTAACTTAGATCTCTTGCTTGCGCTAGATGGCTAGTCAAGATATGATGCAGTTGATGATCAAAATGATGAACGCTCACCTTGACACCCAACAAACCATACAACAAATGAAAAATCGTATAGCTCAATTGGAGGCAAATCTGCACCAAATGGGAGACTTAAGGGAAGCTGACCTCCAGCACTTCCTGAACTTGAGAGCCGCTGATCAAGATCGCATAAAAGACTTAGAAACTCAAGTGCAAAAACTCACCGAACGAAGCAATGCTGTGATAGATAGAGTTGAGGATCTAGGGTCGGACCTGCTTGACCTCACTGATATAGTAGTACCATATAGCCCTGTGGAGGACCACTTGATGGGACCACGAAGCCCAACACCCCCAGTAGAGAGCCCATCCGGCCTTATCCATGGACGCTACGGAACCCTTGGGCTCTGGCCCCACATGGTCCGCCCATCGCCACACCCGAGCCCCGTGGAGAACCATCTGGAGGGGACACCGGACCCAGTTCCGGAAGCTGTCGATCCACCATCCCCAGTGTTTCATGGACCTTTGGGCACCGGCCAAGTCTCTGATGAGGATGATCCTATGGAAGACCCCGCTACCCTGCCAGAGGACGCGGAGATCTTTTAGATACTTTATCTTAGATAGTATATTTATTTTGCGCATCCTATTACTTGTATTAAATTTCTTTTGAAGGAGAAAAATGTGAGTTGATTTTTTTTTTTTTTTTTTTGAAATCCTTCAGCCCAAAATTATTTAAAAAAAAAAAAAAAAAAGAGAGAGAGAAAAAGAGGAAAAGAGAGAGACGAACCGAAACAGTTCCACCGCATTTTCTCTAAACGACAACAGTCAAATCAGACAACTGAACAAGGATACAACGGGAACATAAACTACGAAACAAAACACATCAATGATCATCCTTGTACAGTCCATAAGAAAACAACTAAATAAAACACTACTACGGCAAGCCTAGATGGGAAATGCGGAAACAAGGGATCACTGGTCGGGAGGCGGGAACTGACGACGCATATACTCGTCCATCTGACGCATGTAGGCGTACATATCAGTCATGGAGGCCTGCTGCTCCAGCTGTCTCGTAGTGATCGTATCCATGCGAGCCTGGTACAGGTCCATCCTGGCATCCAGAGCGTCGTAGCGAGCCTGCCCGGCTGCAAACCCAGCATCCATACGAGCGAACCCCGCATCCATACTAAGCTGCATACCCTGCAGCATCTGAACTATCTGCGGCATCTCCGCACCCTGCTGGGGAACCTCGGGAGGCGGAGGTGGCTGCTCAGGAGGAACAACTAAAATCAAACCATCACCGTTGGGCTCCGGGCGGAGGACAGCCGGAGGAGCCCCACGTCGAAGAGCACTGCATCGAGGGGCGTAGCTAGGGATACGGTAATAGCCGCCAGCGGATAGCTCGTAAGGATCCGTCTCTGGTGACGTACGGATCCCCTGAGCCGCACACATGCCGCAAATAAGATGAACATGGGTAATCACCCTGCTTCCTCGTCCTCGGCGCATACCCCTCAGGTTGTCCGCGATACAAGCCCCAACATTCACCCTACCACCCCGAGCGAGAAAGCAGATGGTCTCATAGACGTGGTCGATAACAATGTGGCTCCGGGTGATCGGCCGGACACGGCCTAACCATATCTGAGCTAGCTCGCGCCACGGAGAGTCCATCGTCGTCAACCTCAGCTCGTGATCATGCTCGAGCAGAGGAGCCGTTAAGGTGCATAAAACGCCCCACGCAGGCGGGGGTATACGACCCTCAGGCTGTGGCCGGAACACGCCGTCGTCAGGAAGGCCAAAGTAGACGTTGATCGCCCGAGCACTGAAATCTAGATGGCGACCCCGAACCCAGACTTGAGACAAGTCACTGTTCTCCCCGAGACCGCCAATGTTGGCAATGACCTCCATAGCTAAGTACCCAGAAGCGACGCCCTCGGGATGGCGCGCAAGCCCAGTCCACTGAAGAAGATCCAAAACTAGACTAACCCTGTCGTCGTCCATATGGCGAGGATATATGCCTCTCTCCGGGACATAAGACCTGTTTCGACGAAGCTCGTCGAAGTAGAACTCCTGAGAGGCCATAGTAGCGAACCGATACCTGTCGTGTCGACGAGGACGCACCTCGTCGGGGAGACCACTGAGCTTAGGGCCCCGCTGCTCCTCGTCCTCCTCAGACTCGCTCTCGTCAAAATCAGACATCGCCGGAGCGGCAGTGCTAGGACCAGCCTCATCGCGCTGAGCAACTCGTCTCCTGGTCCTCGGGGGACACATGAGTGACGCCAAAACAATTCACAGAAAAAGCAGCATCCTGCAAATATCAAACCAATACCAAATGTAAGGATAAATCCCACACGGCGATTACACGAAGCATAATCTAGAAAACACGAGAACATGAAGTGGGAGCCCTAACACGAGCGATCAAGAGGATAACTAAACCAAGACTATGTCTAGAAAAGTCCCAAACCCCCCTTGGGACATTTCGTCGAACCACGTTGAGTGCGCGATAAATCAAGACCAAAGTTTACTTGTAAACACATGGGGAACGTCCCCAAAACAAACCAATGGCTTAGACAATAACTTATCATCATAATAGGGCACAAATTGACGACAACGAACTCATCCGCATGCCCACAATACCAATACAAATCGGGAAATTCATGCTTTCCTTAAAATATGGAATCTAGTAAAACTTCCTCAAACTAGGCATGCATTGTGGCACAAATACTTCCTAATCAACAAAAATAACACCAAGTATCGCCTAAACTCGCTAATTGCATAAATTAAGTCTAAAAACAACAAACCCCCAATTCTTGTCTCTAAACCCTAATTTTGAAATTCGCCCAAAGATTAAGGCTAATCAAGACATAAAATCTGAAATTGACAAGTAGAAGTAGTAGATGCATACCTTGCAAAGGAAAATCGAGGCCGGGAACGAGAGAATCGGGGGATGGGAGAACGAATTTGAGAGAAAACTAGAAGAAGCCTCGGAAGTGGAAATGGGGCGGAATGGCTCGCGCTCCACGCGAGCCCTTTTACTCGAACTGCTATGGCCGCGCGGTCGCCGCGCGCCACCGCGCGGGCACCGCGCGAGCCTCAAAGTTTGTTTTTTTTTTTATTTATTTTTTTTACCTTCTACTGTTTACTCGATGAGCTATACGGCAAGCTGTCGAAATGTGACTTCTGGCTGAAAGAAGTGGCATTTCTCGGACACATAGTATCCGCTGATGGAGTATCAGTGGATCCGGCAAAAGTTTCTGCCGTAACTGAATGGGCAACTCCGAAAAGTCCAACGGAAATAAGGAGTTTCCTTGGATTAGCCGGATATTATAGACGATTTGTAAAGGACTTTTCAAGGATTGCACGTCCTTTGACCCAGCTACTTAAGAAAGGAGCAAAATACGAGTGGACCGAAGCATGTGAGACATCGTTTCAAGAGCTGAAGAAACGACTCACAACCACACCCGTATTAACACTACCATCAGAGAATGGTGACTTCGAAGTATATAGCGATGCTTCGAAGGAAGGTTTAGGTTGTGTTTTGATGCAAGACTCGAGAGTCGTAGCCTATGCATCACGCCAACTAAAACCTCACGAGGAAAATTATCCGACACATGACCTGGAGTTGGCAGCGGTCGTTTTCGCTCTAAAGATATGGAGACATTATCTTTATGGGCGGAAGTGTCGAATGTTCACCGACCACAAGAGCTTGAAATATATATTCACTCAAAAGGAGTTGAATTTGAGACAGCGAAGGTGGTTGGAACTTATCAAAGACTACGATTTAGAAATAGCATACCACGAGGGGAAGGCGAATGTGGTAGCCGATGCCCTAAGTCGGAAAACCCAACACGTGACAAACTCGTTGGTAATTCCGCCGGCATTGTACATGGATTTGGCAAGATTGGAGTTAGAACTTGTGCATCCTGGCACAGTGAGAGAAACGGTCAGTGCCATGGTCGTAGAAACTCCAATATTAGACGAGATTCGACTCGCTCAACCGGGCGATCCGAAACTCGAGAAGATAAAAGGGTATATTGCCGAAGGAAAGGCAATAGGATTTGCTGTCCACGAGGATGGAAGCATCCGTTTCAAAGGTAGATGGTGTGTGCCTTTTAAATGTGCCGAGTTGAAGCAAAGGTTGATGGAGGAAGGGCACAACACGCCATATTCCGTACATCCCGGAGGTGACAAGCTATACAAAGATCTGAAGAAGATCTATTGGTGGCCGGGAATGAAGAAGGAAGTGGCAAATTTCGTAGCGAGATGTCTCACCTGCCAAAAGGTTAAGACAGTGCGACATAAACCCTTAGGATTGATGCAACCACTAGAGATTCCAAGTTGGAAGTGGGATAGCATCTCAATGGACTTTGTCTCGGGATTACCCCGATCACCTAAAGGCATGAACAAGATTTGGGTGATTGTGGATAGGCTAACGAAGACAGCCATATTTATCCCAATGAAAGACACGTGGACTATTGACCAATTGGCCCGAGCCTACATTGATAATGTGGTACGACGTCATGGAGTACCACATGATATCATTTCCGATAGAGACAGTAGATTTGTCTCTCATTTCTGGACGGAGTTACAAAAAGCTCTCGGTACTCAAATCAAAATGAGCACCGCATTCCACCCGATGACGGATGGACAAACCGAGAGAACAATCCAAACACTAGAAGACATGCTGAGGGCATGTGTATTGGAATTCAAAGGAAATTGGGAATCTCATTTACCCTTGATTGAGTTTTCCTATAATAATAGTTACCATGCTAGTATCGGCATGGCACCTTTCGAGGCGTTGTATGGACGAAAGTGCCGAAGCCCTTTGAGCTGGGAAGAAAACGATAAGTCCGTGGTAGTGGGACCACAACTTATCGAAGACATGGCTCAACAAATCAAAGTGATCCAAGGGAAGATGAAAGCCGCACAAGACCGTCAAAAGAGTTATGCCGACGTGAGACGACGAGACCTAGAATTTCATGTGGGAGATAGGGTCATGCTAAAGATATCACCCATGAAGGGGGTGATGCGCTTTGGCAAACGAGGGAAGTTAAGTCCTCGATACATAGGACCTTACGAAATTCTAGAACGAGTCGGAACTCTAGCCTACCGATTGGCTTTACCGCCACACTTAGATAGAGTTCATAATGTCTTCCATGTCTCGCAACTAAAGAAGTATGTGCCGGACCCGACACATGTACTTCAACCGGAGATAATTGAGCTCGATGAAGATTTGACTTACGAAGAAGTCCCAGTGCGTATTCTCGATACTAAGGAACGAGTAACGAGGAACAAAACCATCAAAATGATCAAGGTTCTTTGGTCAAACCACGAAAGTGAGACGGCAACTTGGGAAGTAGAATCCGATATGAGGGAACGATACCCGACATTTTTCCAAACCGATACCGACACAGTTATGGGGACATAACTGCAATCTTAAGGGGGAGAGGATGTCATACCCCCTAATTTTTCGCGCAATTTTGTAAACTTTTGAACTACGTTATGGCTTGATCCCTTTACCGGGTACGTAGGCAGCTTAGAAGTTTTAATTCTAAGTTCAGTCACAACATAATAAAACAAACACAAGACCTTAGCACGAGACGAGAAAAGCCGAAACACAACTTCGAGGACGAAGTTGATTCTTAAGGAGGGTAGACTGTAATACCCGAGAATTTTCCAACATAAAATAAAACAATAATTAAATAAATAAATAATAAATAAAATAAATACTATAAATAAATAAACAAATCCAGCAAATAAAAGAAATAAATAAAGATAAGGAAATGAGAAATGAGACTTTTACTTAAAAAGGAATTAAAGGAATTTAATTAAATAAAAGGATGGATAAATGGTACACCAAAACCCGACACTAATGAACTCGAGTATTCGAGTCCAAAACATCCAATTAGACTAAGAATAAAATTAGAGAGAAGGTATGAACCCGAATATACCCCGGAAATCGGAATTCGGGAGCATAGAGGGATAGAAACCCGAAAGAGAGGCGGAAAAGCACGACGGATCGCACGACCCGCCCGGACCGAAGTCCAGGCGAAGTCGGCGCGGTGGCCGCGCGGTGGAGGGGGATTAACGCGCCACGACCGCGCCACTTCACAGATTCGTTTGTTGCGTGAATCTCTCGCCCGAACGCGGATTTTTCGACTTTCGGTTGAACATCTCTCGACTCCAGACTTCTAGGTCGGTTGTGGACGCCCTAGGGATTAAGAATTCTATAAATAAGCCCCTTGGGAGCCCCAAACAAGTTTACAAAACCCTACAACATTCTATACGTTCGAAACCCTAAATCCGGAGTCGTCGGAGGCACGAAACCAAGACGAACGCTGTTGGACGAGTTTCTCTACAGATCTCCATAGTCGTGGTAAGTCTCGGTCCAATCTTTATTCAATAAACGATTCGAAAACGAATCCTAATCATCTCCTTTTTCTTTCTACACCCCCGTATCGAATCTAGATCGTAGAACCCGACGAACGGAGAGGAGAAACGGTGATCTGGAAGCCACGCCTCCGAATTGGACATTCCCGACATTCATAGACACTGTAAGTTAACCTTACATGGTTTTGGGAGATTTTAAAACATTCGAAACCTAAAAGATTCAACAAGAATCATAAATCTGTCCACTTTGTTTTCTACCGACGCAACAGATTTGGTGAATTTTTCCGACCCTTAAAACGAACTCAAACGGAAACACTTAAAACATGAAAAACGTTTCTAAGACTTAGACCTAGCTACTGTAAAAATTTGAGAATTTTTGGAGTTGATTTGATATGTGAAAACCCGTTGAAACCGAACTGTTTGATTCTAGATCTTGAAATCTTGGACAGAACTTAGGAATGATCTTGATCTCGTTTTTGACATAGGATCTAGGCTGTTTTAGATCTTTGGCCAAACATGAAAGTTGTAGATAAATGTCTTAAGATGATCCCTGTCAAATTTCATTAGGTTTGGAGTTGAATTGATATGTTAGAATTTGAAATCTTTAAACTGTGACATGTTAAACTCGGACAGATTTCTTGTTATGCGAAAATTGGCAATTTTGACCTACTTAGGTATCTCGGATTGAAAAAGTTAAAACACAAAAGTTGTAGATCTTGATGTTTCCGAGTCAGATATGAATTTTGGAATTTTTGGAATTAAATCTGATTTTAGACGAATTTTGGAGTAAACTGTGATTTACCGAAACGAAATTTTGAAATCTTGTTGAAACATGGAATTAACCTTTAGGGTTGAAACGAATTGAGGTATTGTTTCTAAATTAATACAATGGAAGGCAGATTTTAAAAACTAAATCCCCTTACAAACTTGATAAATTAAAATTAGGGGTGAGTGCTCTGCAGGGTGCCCCCTAACGATTCACTTCGTGCCGTAATGGACGATGGTGACCCCGCGCGCTATACTTGAAATGTGATATTGCCAAAACGGCGAAATATAGAGCCTACACTCTTGTGAATATCCGTATGGGTTTCCCGAGGCTCCGGAGTGGTACTGGGTATGGCTGATACGGCTGCGGCCGCCGGGCTACCGGCTAAACTTGTTGACATCGCGATTTTTATCGTGAAACTTTGAAATACCGAATCGGGAATGTAATGGGGATTCTAAATTAAATTAAACTAGATTAAATGATATTGTTGTCAAATTAAATTATTTAAATGCTTTATTTTAATTATGGCTATTATTTTGAACCATGTGGTATGTGTTGTTAAATGTAGCCTGAGATAAATTATGCTATTGGATATGGATTAGATGAAACTAAATATTATGTTATTATCATGCTTTTGTTAAATTATTAAACTTACGGTTTTTAAACCCTACGATCATGCATGTGTTAACTTACTCAGCAAACCTTGCTGACCAAAACCATTTTTATTCCTTTCTTTACAGAATATGTGGAATGAGCCTGTATGAGCACGAATCATGCATGGGATTTTGGGAATTGTTATTTTGCTTTTAAATTTCGTACTTAGACTATATTATGAACGGGCCTGTTTAACCCGTGTTTTGGCCATGTCGGCCCTTTTTATATTTTCCGCTGCGATACTGTACTAAACTAAATATTTCCGCTGCGCTATGCTATTATTATTTTCGAATTATATTGTATGGGCTATTTTGAATGCTTTAAGTGTTTTTAAATACTGCAATACCTAGCCTTGCATCTCTTTAGTAAGCTCGGAGAAACCGTGTCTTACTAGGGAGATGTGGCGGTGACATCCCGACCTGGGTGACCAAAAACCGGGGTGTTACAAATTCAATCTTACCAGACACCATTGTTCAATACTTAATAAAGTATTATTTATTACAACTGTCTGCATCTCCCCGGCAACGGCGCCATGAAACTTTTGACGAGCTTCATTAACACGAGTAATTTTCTGAAATCTCAAGTGTGGATTTTTAAATGAAAAGAGTTATGATTTAGAGAAGGGGTTTAAGGATATATTAAGATTTCCCTTTTTATTACTCATGTGGGGTGTTTTAATCTCAAACGGCGCTGTGGTCCTCCCCGCCATGAAACTTTTGACAAATATCACGGTGCAACCGGGATTGACCTTCAGTCTGTCACCCTGAAAGTCCCTGGTATCTGCGCCATGATACTTCTCATAATTTCATGTCACGAAAGCACCTGCCATGAAGCTTTTGAACATCTTCCCACTGTATGAGTATTTTCCCAAAATATTATGTTTTTATTTACTCGTGTCAAGAAACTGTGCTCCCGAAAGCGCACGGAGTCAAAAATTGCAGTAATTTATAGTAAGTACCGGATCGTTCACTGGAGGATGTGCGATGGAAGCAGGGCCCACGTCGTTTACTAAGATTTTCCACTCGGTTACTCGTTTCAAGTTTTGCAAGGGTTTCTAACAACTACTTGACATAAATTAAACCAGATCATGAAAACAGTAAAAATTATTCTACAAAGCATGTTAAACTAGATCGAGGAAAGCAATTAAATCTATACTACGAAAGCAATATAAAATTATGCTACACTATCTAGAAAGCAGGTTTAAATATGACAGAAGGGACAGGGAGGAAATAATAAAGATTGGACAAGATTCAGATGAAACACAATTAAACTTCCATTTTTATACACAGATCTTAGCTTGGGATAATCCTCTAGTTAGCTAACTCTCATGCTTTCTACACCATGTTCCCTTTAACAGACAGGTACTTATGGTGAGAATTTACATGCTCTTACAACCTCAATTTCTAAGATACCACAGACTCACAACTGCCCTCACATGGCCATGCTAAGGCGTATCATTCATCTGTGGTGGATAAGCAACACCTAACATATCATTAGTTGACATGCCAAGTACTCCTATCATTCCTCCCTGTCACACCCAAAGTTTCAAATCACGCCCCAAACCATTCCATAACTCTCAAACCTTTTAACAGATGGACAGCCCCTAATTCTTCCGAGTGACCTCTATGAAAGCATTTAAAAGGAAAGCAGTAAGGAAGCTGTAAAGAAAGCATTTAAATCTATCACCCGGAAGCATTAAAAACGTCTCTTTCCGTTAGTATAAAAGAGCCCCTGGTCTTGGTGACCAGATGCAGATCAAGAACCCCCGAGATATCAATAAGCCACAGGGCTTACAACATCTGGGTAGTTATGAGATACAAACTAAATGAAACAGATCCATAAATGAACCTATTCCGGATGTACTCACTCAAGACTCAATTCTAGACTTTGGCAGAAGAAGATAGTAGTCGAATGAATGCTCGACCTTACCTTAGAAATTCACCAAGGCCTATATGTTGTTCCTCTAGTATTATTTATCACATCTCATCTACACCCAAGTGGATATTAACTTAATGCGTTATCTAATATCAGATTTCCAACACACAGCAATTTTGAGAAGCAAATGAATATTTGAAAATCATTCCCTAGACAGGTACTAGACTCTCAATTAAAATACAGATCCTTTCGGTCTAGACGAGGCCTAATCGCTGACTCTGCTTCTAAGCTCTCAAAATCAATCCCCAGTGGAAGATGAATTAGTCATAACTGTCGAATTTATCTCTTACTCAGATCCGGATTTTATAAAGGAATTTTTGTTGGAAATTTATTATGCAACATCTGATTTAAATCAAGACTTCTGTGTCCAAGGGGAAGGATCCCCAAAATAATAGTAAGACCAGAACATCTACATAATAGTATCATGCATACAAGTATATGAAAAGGAAAATAAAATACCCCAAAATATATGGTGGGGTTAGACAGAATGCGATACACAAGATGAATTAGCCTGAGATGAGAAGAAATCGGCTAAAAAGAGTGCCAGAGATAGTTGGGGTTTTCCGGACTGCAAACATCTGCTGTCCGGTTCCCAATTTTCCCAGATGATTGATTTTAGACAAAAAGAATTCCAAACAACGGTGACCGCCGTCATTTAGTTTTCTTTTGTCTGTGAGTGGAAGAAAAACCCACATATTTCTTGTTGTAATATTTCTCAACTGTTGTTGGTCGACATCAGTTAATACTATTGCAACTTGAATTCAGGTTGAGAAATTAAGATAAGGAAAATTAAAACTGTATCTGATTAGGAGTTGGCTGAGTGACTAATCGAAACTCTTAGTGAAGAGAACGCTCGCCGAAGCTTCCACCAACCACTAATCAAACCATGCAAAATAACAGATAATAATTGACATACAGAAGACGGGTTAGTCGATATCCCTGTGAAGGGACCTTTCACCAACATTAATCTGTGCGTTTCTCGTTATCCGTTCATACATGCAATGAAAGAGAAAACATAAAAGTAAGAAAATATTTTTGGTATTGTGTGGGTGTTAAGCACACAATGGGTAGACACTTAATGGGTTGAAATGTGTAATGGATAAAGTTAGGTGAATTGGGCCTAAGCCCAATACACCCATGCAACTTACACAAATCATGAAGAAAAAATATTTTTCTTGGAGTTTTCAAAATAGAAGGATAGTTCAATTCGAATTATTGGAGTAATTCGAATTGAGAATGCATGAAGAATGAAGTATGATGTTAACCAATTAATCCTTGCAAAGAAACGAGACATCGTCTGATTCGAATTGTTGAGCAATTCGAATTAATTCGAATTGGACAATTCGAATTGGTGAAGTCCTTTTATTGCTCAAAATTGACTAAGACATATACCTCAAGAGGAGGGTGAATTCGAATTGTTCAGCAATTCGAATTAATTCGAATTGCACAATTCGAATTTGGTAGGAGATGGAAAATAAACTAAGGCATGAATGGATGGTATGCAATACAATGTGGTTTCCCTTCCCAATTCGAATTGTTGAACCAATTCGAATTAATTCGAATTAGAGAATTCAAATTGGTTGAAAACCACATGAAGGAAATTTTTGGATGTGCAATTCGAATTTCTTGGGCAGTTCGAGATAATTCGAATTGCCTCAATTCGACTTACACATTTTCAAGCAACAACAATTTTTTTTTTTTTTCACAAGTATGGGTTAGGTGAACACTGTGCTGTAATGATGGTTTTAGATTTACTAAATCCTTCATCTCACATCAATGTCATTTCACAGCCACCCTAGTGAAATTTTCAAGTAAGAAGCAAATACATGTCCGGTGGGTATTGACAAGATTCAAACCCTATTTCTACAAACAAAGGATCAAAGATTAAAGAACCTAAAACATCTAGTTATCTAAGAACTGCATAAATAAACTAAGAACACTCAAGTTATCTAAGGCAGCATGAAATAGGATCAAGGCAGGAAAAATAAAGCATAAAAATAAATATCAACAAACCTAAAAACATCTAAAATCTAAGAACACTTATTTGAAGCTCTAAGGTACAAAATCAAACCAAAAACCCACCAAACATGCATTTATTAAGTTTGAATGTCAACTAGGACATAATAAATGTAACCTAGTTGAAACAAACAAACATACTAACCATTTATTTCTAGAGGAAGCATTAAAGAGTGCCAAAACACATGAATAATACCATTTCTGGAAATTTTCCTTGTATTGACACTTTGAAAGCAAGATAAAGAACCCAAGACCATCATTAACTTGAAGGTAGAGTTTTTTCTAACTAAAAAGCTTGTAAAAATTCTGGAAAATGGCTACTCTAGGGGTTACACAAACTGCTTCTATACTAAACTAGAATCAAAGCATGTAAGGATTACACTATTTGCAAGAAATTAAACTAAACTAACTACCTACCTAACCCTTAAGGGGTGTGGAACCTCCTGCTGTTCTTTTTGTCCCAAGCTGCTTTTTGGCAAAATTCTTGATCTCAGGCTTCTGTTGTGGAAGGTCTGCTTTTATAGATAAATTTCGAAACCTTAGGCCCACCAATGTTGTGCACAGCTTTCTTTGGATGAATTGTTGAGTGAAGTTCGAATTATCTCAACCAATTCGAATTAATTCGAATTGTGAGATCTCTTCCTTAAGCTGGAATTGTAGCCTTCAGTAGTCAATTCGAATTGTTGTGAAGAATTCGAATTGGTCTTTTCTCGAACTGGATGAGGGTTTCTGCTTGGCCTCCTTGCACCTATGGCAATTCGAATTGTTTGTGCTAATTCGAATTAATTCGAACTAGACAATTCGAATTGCATCTTCCTCTTGCCTTTGGGTTTCTTCTTTCTTCATTCCCTAATTCGAATTAATTCGAACTTGAACAATTCGAATTAGGCTTCTGCATTCCTTCCAACACTTAACCATTTCTTTGCTCTCTTTAGCAATTCGAATTCTTGTGCAATTCGAATTAATTCGAATTGCACACAATTCGAATTGTGCTTCAACCAAATTTCAGTGGTGGGATTTTCAATCTTTTTCCCATCTTTTTGGATTTTTGTGGGCTCTTTTATTCTTTTGCCCATCTTTTCATTCCTTTTTCTTTTCTTTTTCCTTTTTTCATGTTTTTGGATTTTTCTAACACAAATACAATTAAAAATTGTATGTTTTGTGTCTTTTTATTACCGGCTCGATGTTTTTACAAACTCGCATTAGTCTGTCAAATTCAACTGCTTTCTTATTGAAATAAGATGGAATCACGATCAGAATGTCCGTCTCAGACACGGAAATGGATTGAAAATAATGGTCAATTTTGGTTATTATCAGCAATCTATTAAACAAAAAGATCCTGGGAGTTATACTATTCCGTGTATTATTGGCACTAAAGAATTCAACAAAGCTCTGTGTGATCTCGGGTCTAGTATTAATCTGATGCCTTTACATGTCTTTAGAGAACTAGGGGTAGGAGTTGTGAAGCCTACTAGGATGCAGCTACAGCTAGCTGATAGGTCTATTAGAACTCCTTTAGGCATTGTAGAAGATGTTCCTGTGCAAGTAGAGAGCTTCATCTTCCCTGTCGACTTTGTTGTTCTTGATATGGAAAAAGACATTGATATTCCTCTGATTTTAGGTGGACCATTTTTGCAAACTGGTAGGGCTATGGTTGATATGGATGATGGTAAAATTACACTTAAAGTAGGTAATGAACAAGTGTCGTTTGACATTTCTAAGACCACTAAAACGCAACACGCTAGTTCTGACACCTACCCGTGTAATAGAGTTACAACTATCTATCAGGAGGATGAGGTGATTGAGAGAGAGTTCTTTGCTAGACATGATCCCTATAGGAAATTTGAAGAGTTAGTGGAGAGTTGTAAGGACTTAGCTGAAAGTAAGTGTGAGGGAGGATTACCTGTGCAAGTAACATGTGCAATAGAAGAATCCAAGTTAGTCATGTCTGTTGAAAAGCCACCTACATTGACATTGAAGGAGCTGCCATCACATTTGAGGTATGTTTTTCTTGGTGAGAATGATACTTTACCTGTTATTGCAAGTAATAAATTAAATGATGATCAATTAAATGCATTAACCCAAGTGTTGAGTAAGCATGTTAGAGCAATAGGTTAGACGATAGCCGACATCAAGAGACTGAGTCCAGCACTGTGCACACACCGGATTTATATGGAGGAAGATGACAAGCCAGTGAGACAGCCCCAAAGGAGACTGAATCCACATCTACAAGAAGCTGTAAGAGCAGAGGTGATTAAACTACTCGATGCAGGTATTATCTATCCTATCTCTGATAGTCAGTGGGTGAGTCCAGTTCAAGTAGTGCCTAAAAAGGGAGGTATGACTGTGATTAGAAATGAAAATGGTGAATTAGTACCTACTAGACCTACTACTGGATGGCGAGTATGCATTGATTATAGGAGATTGAATGATAAGACTAGGAAAGATCATTTTCCATTGCCTTTTATTGATCAAATGCTAGAGCGTTTAGCTGGTCATGAGTTTTATTACTTTTTAGATGGCTATTCTGGTTATAATCAAGTTCCAATTGCACCTGAGGATTAAGATAAAACTACATTTACATGTCCTTACGGTACATTTGCATATAGGAGAATGCCATTTGGTTTGTGTAATGCTCCAGCTACATTTCAGAGATGCATGATGTCTATATTTTCTGATTTAATTGAGACATGCATTGAGGTATTTATGGATGATTTTTCTGTATTTGGGTCTGACTTTGAGAAATGTTTAACTAACTTGGAAAAAGTTCTGATTAGATGTGAGGAGTCAAATTTAGTTCTTAATTGGGAAAAATGTCATTTTATGGTTAATGGAGGTATTGTCTTAGGACATAGGATTTCTAAAAATGGCATTGAAGTTGATAGGGCTAAAGTAGAATTAATTGCAAAAATTCCACCTCATAATAATTTAAAAACTTTGAGAAGTTTTCTGGGACATGCTGGATTCTATCGAAGATTTATAAAAGATTTTTCTAAAATTGCATTGCCTCTGTTTAAGCTGCTATGTAAGGATGTCGAGTTTGATTTTACTAACGATTGTATTGAGGCGTTCGATAGGATCAAGGAAGCTTGGTGACAGCACCAATTATTCAGCCACCTGACTGGAGTTTGCCATTTGAGATCATGAGCGATGCTAGTGACTTTGCTGTTGGAGCAGTACTGGGTCAACGAAAGGATAAGAAGCTTCATGTTATTTATTATGCTAGTCAGGCTTTAAATTCTGCACAAAGAAATTATTCCACCACTGAAAAAGAACTATTATCTGTTGTTTATGCATGTGGTATCTGATTGGCTCTAAGACTGTAGTTTACACTGATCATGCTGCTATTAAATATCTATTTGCAAAGAAAGATGCTAAACCACGGTTAATTAGATGGGTATTATTGTTATAGGAATTTGATTTAGAAATTAAAGATAGAAAACGAGATGAAAATCCTGTAGCTGATCATCTATCTAGACTGGAGCATGAAAAAGGGGAAGAAAGATTAATTAATGATGCATTTCCTGATGAAAACTTGTATTTAATAAATAACACTTCCTCTGATCCGTGGTTTGCTGATTTTGTGAATTAAAACTGATGCTAAATATTTTATTTGGGATGAACCTTATTTGTTTAGACTGTGTTCAGATCAAATCATAAGGAGATGCATCCCTGATGAGGATTTTGAAAAAGTTTTAAAGGCTTGCCACGAAGGACTTGGAGGAGGACATATTGGACCTAACAGGACAGCTCATAAGGTACTCGAAGGTGGTTTATATTGGCCTAATATTTATCGTGATGCTAGATCATTTGTGCAAAAATATGATGTATGTCAAAGAGCTGGTAATATCACTAAAAGAGATGAAATGCCACTAAAAGGAATTATGCCTGTTGAGTTGTTTGATTTGTGGGGAATTGATTTTATGGGTCCATTTCCACCATCTAATGGGAAATTGTATATTCTTGTTGCTGTGGAATATGTATCAAAATGGGTAGAAGCTGAATCATGTGCTTTAAATGATGCTAAACAAGTGATTAAATTTTTGAAAAAGAAAATCTTTACTCATTTTGGTGTGCCTAAAGCAATCGTTAGTGATGGTGGATCTCATTTTGTCAATAGGGTTGTTAATCAATTGTTATCTAGATTTCATGTTCATCATAGGATAACAACACCCTATCATCCTCAAGCCAATGTTCAGGTAGAAGTCACTAATCGTGAGATTAAAAAGATTTTGGAAGCTACTGTAGGAAAATCTAGAAAAGACTGGGCTTTTAAGTTAGATGAAGCACTGTGGGCTTATAGGATAGCCTTTAAAACACCTATAGGTATGACTCCTTTTAAATTGGTTTATGGTAAAGCTTGTCACTTACCTTTTGAACTTGAGTTTAAATCACTTTGGGCTATAAAGAAGTTAAATTTTGAATTTAAAGAGGCTCAAGAAAAAAAGGAAGATAGATCTTACTGAATTAGAAGAAATTAGACGTCAAGCGTATGATAATGCTCTAATTTATAAGGAAAGAACAAAGCTTTATCATGATAAGATGCTTAGGCCTAAAGTGTTTGAAGCTGGACAGTTAGTGCTTTTATTTATTTCAAGATTTAAGGTGTTTCCTGGTAAATTAAAGACAAAATGGTCATGGCCTTTTAGGATTGTTAAAGTGTTGGATAATGGTGCAGTAGTTTTAAAAGCTGAAGATGAAAGAGAATTCACTGTAAATGGTCAAAGACTTAAACATTATTTTGGAGATGAAGTTAAATTCATCGAACAAATTAATGTTAAGCCTTTGGTTATTTAAATCTGCTTATTGAAGTATTTGCATTGCATGTTTAATTATGTTGAGTTTTTATTTATTAAGCTTATAAAAACCAATAAAAATTATAAATGGAAGAAAAAGACAAAAATATTTTGCATTTTATTGTTTATGTGTTTTTATTTGCTTTATTGTTCTTGTTTAATTTAATTTAAATGTTGTTTGTAGTTTAATTATGTTGCTTGAATCTTATGCTATGTTTATTGCATGTGTTGAATAAATTGAGTAGGACATTCCATATGAATTGGAATAAGTAGCAAAATGTTGAGAAATGATGGATTTGTGTGTGCTTGGAGATTGATCTTGATATGTGCAAGTTGACCCGGTTGGAAATTGAGGAGGAGGATCTATATGGACTAGTTGGTTTAATTGAGAAGAATTATGACCCGGGAAGATTTAAGGAGTCTATATATGCTAAATCTGACTTGCTAACTTTAGGAATTGAATAAACTATCATTTTGGTTGAGTTTGAGCTGAAATTCGAGTGTCATAGACTCAGTTTAGGCGCCACACCTTCTTGGTGGCGCCTAAAACCATGCTGAAGCGCCAAAGTATGCGCCATTTGTAACCCTTGGAATTTTCGCAGTCAGGTAATGCGCCACACATGCTTTGTGGCGCATAAAATCACTCCGGAGCGCAGAAAATTGCGCCACATTCAGACTTAGAAAATTTCTTGGTCCAAAAATGCGCCGCACAGCCTGTGCGGTGCCTAAATCATGCTTGATGCGCCACATTGGCGCATGACCCGGCGGGTCTGGGTCCCTGACCCGGGTCTGGAACGGGATTTTAATCCCAAAATCTCTTTTTCCTTCCTATTCCTTCCAAAATCGACCGAGAGCCTCCTTTCCCTCACTACCGAGCGCCACTTTTCTTCCTCCAAGCGACACAATCCGCGCCACTCCGGTAAAAATTCTTCCAATTCTTGTTTCTTCCTATCAATTTTCATCCACATTGTTCAAATTCTCATTCCAAAACCCAAATTTTGCTTTGTTTGAATCAAATTAGGGTTCTTCAACCCTAGGTCTTCAAGTTTGGGGATTCTACTCCAAAGTGCTCAAATCCTTCAATTTAGGTAAGAATGGCTGTCCCAATTCAAATTTTATCATATTCTAGTGCTTTGGAGTACATTAGTTTTGGTATTTGTGTTGTTGCTCAAATTTTGGGTATTGTTAGAATGTGGGATTAAACTTGTTTTTAATTGTCTAAATTTTAGTTTAAACATGAACAAGTGTTGTAGAACATGGATTGAATGCATAATGTGAAAATTTTTGGATTAACATTAAAATTTGGGATTTTGAAAATTTTAAAATCTGAAAATTATTTTAAATTAATTAAAATGGCATTTTTGATTAATTAAATGGATGAAAACTCACTAGAACATGTCATTTTAGTTATATTAAAAATATAAAGTTATTTTCATGGCAAAAACTCCATGTTCTTCATAATGTGAGTCAACTGGAGCATGTTTTGATAAAAACTCTTTTATTTATAATTTAGTTAATTAAAATAGGTTAATTTATCATATGAATAAATTGGAATGGATTTAAATATTAATTTAAACCATTTGTAATGCACTAGTTTAAACTTAAGTGTGAGGATGGGAGGCAATGCATATATATGATACTAACCCAGAGTTTTTGTACAACCAGGTACTGAAATAATGTATAATCCTCCAAACCTCCCTAAGAAATCGGGTTATAGGTATATACCCATGCCCGAGGGGAGAATGGGGATTTATGATCCACAGTCACCGGATAGCATTCCTACTCCTATTCCTGATGAGCATATTTTTTAACATCGCAGACTCCGTACGAAAAATTTGATACAAATGGATCACCCACAGGGCTCAGGAGGTGCTTCCAAGTCCAAGGGACTTCTCTCCTATTTCAGGAAGAGCAAGTCCAAGAGTGGTGCATCTTCGAGACATACTACAGTACCCGCTGATGACCATCAGGAGGTCAATCAGCCTGACCAGCCCGACCAGCCTGATCAGTCCGTTCAGCCTGAGGCATCCGACATTCACAAGCCCCCTCTAGAGCCTCTCGGGGGAAGGCACCCGTCACGAGTTCCACTTCCTCTCGACCTAGGAGAGGGAGATCTGCTGCATTAGCTATCCAGGAGCCTGTCCCTGAGGCTGTAGGAGGGGAGGAAGATGATGATGAGGTTGATCAGGAGGATCAAGAGGAGCAACCGGCAAGGGGGGACAGAAAAGGCAAGATCCTATAGCCTATGTCCCTGAGTTGTTTTATGTCAGGCCGGGCATATTTGATGCCATTGTGTTCAGGAGTGCCAGGGCATATGAGCTGTACAAAAGGTTTCATAAAAAGAGGATCATTGCAGATAGGGGTTTCTCAGAGAAAGACTTGCAGCACCCTTTGCTCCGAGATGCTATCAGATCCAGGGGTTGGGAGAGATTTGTGACACACCCAGCTGGATCATATTCGTGGGAGTTGACTAGGCTGTTTCTAGCCAATGCTGAGGAGGAGGATTCTTGGATTTTTGGGGTCAGAGTGCCCATCACTCCTCAGCATATTAATCAGATTTTTGGAGTAGTGGATGTGCCTTATGGCAGAGACTTCTGGGAGCCGGTGATGAGAGCCGGTGATAGGGAGGATTTCAAGAAGCTTGTACTGATGTCTATGTTTGAGGGTCAGGAGGATGTCCTCACGTATGATGATGATGACATGAGTAGGCTACATGGGCCTGATATGGATGCACCCATGTACCAGCTTCTCATGTTCTACAGATCTAGATTGAGTCCTTCGACTCACACCTCTGGACCCACTGCCCTGGATATGTATGTTTCATATTGCATCAAGGTGGGGATCCCGATCAACATGGGGGAGCTTGTATCACTTGAGTTGAGACAGACACCGGGGGTGTCCAAGAGGTCAGCTCTTATGTTCCCTAGTTTGATATGGCAACTTTGTGCTCAGACATGAGTGAACATGGGGCAGTTTGATAGAGATTGGAGAATGAGGCCCCCGATTCCATTTGGGAAGAAGAACTTCAAGTTGCCTGGCATAAGATGCCAACCAATGATACTTCCCAGGGAGCTACCTAGGCAGTCTCCACCTGCACCATCACAGGGTAGCCAGGAGCATTCTGAGGCTCCTTCACAGTCCACCCGGGGTACCGAGGTGGTAGAGGCAGAGGTAGAGGACGAGGCAGAGCTCAGCCACAACAGTCACAGCAATCATATCAGCATCAGGGAGAGCCTGAGTGGGCTAGGACTTTATTGATAAACCAGCAGAACTTACTGAACACGGTAAATGAGCATGCCTTACTTGCAGCTCAAAGGCACCATTTCTTGGCTGATCAGATAGCCAAGAATGCTCGAGCCCAGGCTTACCACGCAGCCCGATTGGAGTTCTTCATGTCCCAGAGCTTAGGGCAGAGATATGTTGCCCCTCAGACACCTTCTGAGGACGATGAGGATGAGGACTATGTAGGCTCTGAAGATGGTAGCGATGATGGAAATGATGATGCTGAGGATGCTGATGCTGGGGATGGATCTGAGGAGGTGGGAGACAATGACGATGACGATTCTGAGGACTTTGACTGATTCCTAGAGATGAGCCATAGATAGGCTTGTGATCGTTATAGATGATATGTATTGGTAGGCCTATGTGTTTGACTCTATTATTTTCATTTTACTACATTCTAGTTATTTTCATTTGGGGGTGTATTGTCCTAATTCTATTTCCTATTATTTTGCTATCTTAGATATATTATTTCTGTTATTCACGTCCTTTTGATTATATGAAGCATTAGATAGTGTTTATTTAGCTTATAAGGTTTTTAGTTGTTTTTAAATTCAATAAAGTAGTTCTTACCAATAGCATGTTAGATTGAGTTGTTTTGAACTGTTAAAAAGATCAATGATGTTTATTTGGACTTGATTGAGGTGTGGATGAAGTGAAATTGGTATTGTTGAGTGATTTGGAGATTTTGGACATCATGGGGAAGAACTTAGGAAAAGCACATTCTGCCCAAAATTGGCACAGAATGCGCCACATGTGCATTGTGGCGCCTAAAAATGCCTTCCAGCGCCACTTTATGCGCCGCAAAACTTAGAAATTTTTCTAAGTTTTTCCAAAATGCGCCGCATGTGCTTGGTGGCGCCTAAATCTGCCCAGAAGCGTCACTTTTGGTGCCGCAAAATGAGAATTTTTCCAAGTTTGCTTCAGGATGCGCCGCATCAACTGTGCAGCGCATAAAACCCCCTTGAGCGCCAAAAATTGCGCCACGAATTATTTTTAAATTTTATTTTATTTTTAAAATGCGCCACACTCACTGTGTGGCGCCTAAATTGGCTTCGGAGCGCCACTTTTTGCGCCACCGACGCGAATTTTTGAAAAATCCGCGAATCCAAAAGATTCAAATCATATCTAATCGGTTTTTGGGATCCTAAACAGCATTATACTGACTCCAAATCGTATGTTTAGTGTATATTTGGATCTAGATTAAATCAATCACCCCATATCTCAACAAAATCAAGATTTCACCATCTTTAAAAGGAGGAGACCGATCGGTCCTCACTCTCCTATTACCAAATCTGTCAATTCTTCTCTCTTTTAGTTTAATTAGCTTTCCAATCTCAATCCCTTCTTCCTAAATTCTGCCATCATGAGATCAAAGAGAAAGAATAACCCGAGAAACAATGGTGGAAAGAAACAGAAAGCCACAGAGTCTGCCCCATCACAGACACCAGCTATTAGAGAACCTGATCCGGAGCCGGCTGCTGTGGGTGCTGAAGAAATGTTTGTGAATAATTTGGTGGCTCCTGGCTCATATAATGGATATGACACTTCCTTCAATTCTGCTCAACCAACAGAGGATGATCCACAGCAAGAAGAGGATGACGCTGAATCTCCGGAGGAAATTTCACCGGAGGTTCCACGTGATTCTAAAACCAAGAGGAAGAGTCATAATAGAAAGGATGATACACCTCCTCTGGAAGAATTAACTGGGGACACTTCCAATCCGGCTATTTTCATCAATCAAACGGCATATTCTTATTATCAGAAGATGGTGGAAAGATGGATTATCCAGGACAAAGGACTCACTGAAGCTGACATGGAGCGATTTTCGGTTCATGATGCTCTCATGAGTCGAGGATGGATGAAATTTGCTGAGCATCCGAAAGGAGTTTACTCTTGGGAGCTTACTAGGCAATTCCTATGTAATGCTCGATATGATCACTATACTTCATGGATTAGGGGAGTGCCTGTGCCATATGTGTAATACCCGAGAATTTTCCAAAATAAAATAAATACAATAAATAAATAAATCCAGCAAATAAATAAATAAATAAAGATAAGGAAATGAGAAATGAGATTTAACTTTAAAAGGAATTAAAGGAATTTAATTAAATAAAAGGAATTATTAAAGGTAAATAAATTATACACCGAAACCCGACACCAATGAACTCGAGGAATCGAGTCCAAACATCCAATTAGACCCGAGTAAAAATTTAGAGAGAAAGTAGAAACCCGAAGATACCCCGGAAATCGGAATACGGGAGCATAGGGGGATAGAAGTCCGAAAGAGAGGAGGAAAGGCACGATGGATCGCACGACCCGCCCGGACCGAAGTCCAGGCGAGTGCCGCGCGGCGGCCGCGCGGTCAAAGGGGAACGAGCGCGCCACGACCGCGGCGTTGGACAGATTCGCCCGTGCGAGATTTTCTCGCCCGAATCCGGATTTTCCGACTTCGGTTGAACACCATTCGGCTCAAGACTCCTAGGGGCAGACCTTGGGCGTCCCTAGGTCTTGTTTAACTATAAATAAGCCCTCTTAAAAGCTTCGAATACTTTTCCAAAACCCTACAACTCTCTATACGTCGAAAACCCTAATTCCGGAGTCGTCGGAGGCACGAACCCAAGCAAGGGACTGATTTGGACGAAATCAGAGTCTCCTAAACATCGTGGTAAGTTCCGATCCATTCGTCTCTTACGTTTTGATTCGAAAACGAATCCTAACTTTCTTATTTTTCTTTCTACGCCCCAAATCGGACCTAGAACGTAGAACCCGACGAACGGAGAGGATAGACGGAGGACTGGAAGCCATGCCTTTGAAATAGACGATCCCGGATATCTACAAATCTGTAAGTTAATTCTTACATGGTTTTGGGAGTAATTAAAACACGAAACCTAAAAGCTTAATCGAATCTTGCAAAAATCTGTCATTGAATGTTATCTACCAGCGCAACAGTTTTGTTGAATTTTTTCGAACCTTAAAATGACTCCAAACGGAAAACTTAAAACACAAAAAACGTTCCTAAGGCTTAGATCTATCTACTGTACAATTTTCAGAATTTTTAGAGACGATTTGATGTGTGAAAACCAACCAAAACCGAACTGCTTGGAATTGGATCTTGAAATTCTTGACAGAACTTAGGTCCGTTCTTGATCACGTTTTTGACATTAGTTCTAGACCGATTTAGATCTTTGGCCGAACATGAAAGTTGTAGATAAATATCTTAAGAATGCCTCTGTAAAATTTCATTAAATTTGGGGTTGATTTGCTATGTTAGATCTTGACAATCTTGAACTGCTGTTTACGAAACTCGGACAGATTAATATTATGGCGAAAATTGATGAAATTGACCTATTTCGGTAACTCGGATTGAAAAAGTTAAAACACGAAAGTTGTTCATCTTGATGTTTCTGAGTCAGTGGTGAAATTTTAGAATTTTTGGAATTAAATTCGATGTTTACTGAATTTTAGAGTAAACTGTGGTTGACCGAGTCAAATCTTGAAATCTTGTTGAAACGGTGAAACTAGCCTTTAAGGTTGAAACGAGTAGAAGACTCTTTGAAATAATTATATGAAATCTGGAAATTAGGAATTCCCCTTTACAAACTTGATCGTTAAAATTAGGGGGTGAGTGCTCTGCAGGGTGCCCTCCTAACGATTCACTTCGTGCCTATATTGACGATGGTGACCCCGCGCGAAATATTTGAGATATGTTTCCAAAACGGCATGAGATATATGACCTACACTCTCGTGAATATCCTTATGGGTTTCTCGAGGCTCCGGAGTGGTACTGGGTATGGCAGATACGGCTGCGGCCGCCGGTTTCCGGCTAAATTTGACGAGATTGCGATGCAATCGTAAAATACTTGAAATATTATCTTGGGAGTAATGGGGATAATTAAATATTTTAATTGTTGTTCTTTAAATTATTAAATGCTTTATTTAAATTAATTATGGCTTCATTTAAATTATTTATGAATATTATCATGCTTTTATGTAAATATTAAATTAATGGCTTTTAAACCCTACGATCATGCATGTGTTAACTTACTCAGCAAGTTGTGCTGACCAAACCATTTATTTTCCTTTTTCCTTACAGAGCATGTGGAATGATCATGAGCACATTCATGCATGGGGGAACTATATTTTGCAAACTTTATTATTTAAATTCTTGCATTAGACATTAGAATAAACGGGCCTGTTTAACCCGTGTTTTGACCATGTTGGTCGTAACATTTCCGCTGCAATGTTATACTTAAATACTATTTCCGCTGCGCTATGATATTATTATTTTCGAGATTATATTGTATGGGTTGTTTGCAAATGTTTTCAAAGCTTTTAAATACTGAAATACCTAGCCTTGCATCTCTTTAGTAAGCCGGAGAAACCGTGTCATACTAGGGAGGTGTGGCGGTGACATCCCGACCTGGGTGACCAAAAACCGGGGTGTTACAATATGGTCCCGCAGTAATTAATTAACTTTATGGTACTGTGGATGTCTCTTGCCCGGCTACAAAGAAGAAGCACTTTCATGACCCTATTCATGAAGAGGAAGGAGGACCAGAGTTGGAGAAAAGAATCTTGAGAGAGATGTTTGAAAAGCAAAAGGAAGTTGCCTAAATAGGGGAGAAGAAGGAAAATGTTGTTGCCACTTCAATGGATGCACCGCTATACCAGATCTACTTGCTCTACAAGCATAAGGTGTTTCCTACTTCGCACACTGCACAACCGAATGCAGAGGAGCTGTATTTTGTGTACTGTGTGAAGAATGGGTTGCCTATTGACATTGGGGAGATGGTGGCATATGAGTTGGATAAATTGGCATCTGATGTAAAAAGGAAGATTCTTGGATTCCCTGCATTGATTTGGGCACTTTGCAAGAGAGCTGGAGTGGATCTAAGTGTCTATGCTCAAGATGTGAAGCCAAAGCCCCCTATCTGCTTCAAGACTAATTATACCAAGCCTGGAGTAAGGTGTGCAGAGCTAGCTTACCCGACTTCACCTCGTAGGGCACCCACTCATCACACTGATATACCTAGTACATCTGGTACTAAGGCTGAGCCCGCAGAGAATGCAATCAATAGGATGACTTATGAAATTCATCAGCTTAGAGCCGAGATGAAGAAGAAGGAGGATAGTACACAGACACAGATTGCACGACTTTCCACCAGACTTGAGTACTTCATGTCTGAAAGTTTAGGTGATCGATATATTCCTCCTACCACTAGTTCGAGCTCTACAGGGAGTGATGATGTTCCTAGGGAAGATGGAGTAGATGATTCGGATAGATCTTTAGAAATCTAGATTATTGATTAGATAGGATTGCTCTCTTTTTGTTAAATTTGTCATGATTAAATTAATTTTGGTAGTATTTTGCTTATGGCACTTCTATGTAATAGTTGCTAGAACTTGTGGTATTTTGCTTTTGGTAAATTTATACAATTTAATATTTTAATTAAATCTGTCCATGTTTATTTAATTAATAAAAAGGGCTAAAGAGAATTAAAAATCTGAAATTTAAAAATTAAAATAATAAAAATCTGAATTAAATAAATTATGGATAGAATTTAATTATTTTAATCTATAAATTACCATGTGCTCTAATGTTTATCTTTTGTATGAGTGAATACCATATAAATATATAAAGAAGCAGGATATGCCATGAAGAAGGAGCAAAAAGGGAACATTTGTATTGGTAAAGGGAAATTCTAGAGATCTACATACTCTAGGTATGATCTTTTCATGTTATATGTTATCAATTTGCATGAAGTATGTGGTAAGAGCTTGATTTAATTTTATTTTACTATTTATTATGCTTTGAATAAAATGATACATGCATGAGTGATTTTTTAAGTTTAAATTGTGTTTTCCCAGTGGTGCTGTTATTTAGAGATTATCACATCATTGCCAATCTGGAGAAAATCCAAATAAGTCTAAATGTTCTGCTCTAATCCGATTTTACAACTTAATGAGTATCAGGTTTCTTAGTTTAAAGTCCTAGACTTTGTCAAATTGTTATGCAAGTTGTTTGAGCTATTGGTGACAATTCTATTTACCTTGCAGAAAACTATTTGATTAATTAGACTAGTTATTTAAAATGTGGAGAGTTATCATTATTTATAAATAAATATGCTCGTTCTAAGTCTTTTTAAATGCTTAATTAAAATAAAGTCAGAGTGAAACCCCTATATTAAAAAAAATGATACTCAAATCTTGCAAACAGAAAAAGAAAAATTATTGAAGAATGCAAGATCAAAAAGAAAAAAAGAAAAAAGAGGGGGATTAAATAAAAATTCATAAACTCTTGACTGGATGACTGGCACATATTCGGTGACATGAGTAGCTGAATTCAACCGTCTACAACTCAGCCAAATTGTCTAGAATATAGTGAAACCTAACCATAGATTGAGCATATTTAAAGACTGGAATAGAAAAGCATATTTACATTAGTCACTTTCCCATATTAAGTACTATGTATAATTAATCTGTTTTCTTGTATTGTAAGTGCTTTGGGTATCTGGTTCTAATAGCTGGTGCATATCAATTTGCCTAGTTCTAGTACATTAAACTTTGAACCCTCTTATCTCATTTTGTTGTTGAAATCTATGATTTGGCAGAACTATAGAGACTTTATCTTTATTATCTTGATTGTCAAGTTGATGTGTTAATTGATCTCATTGCTCAAGGGACGGGCAATATTTAAGTGTGGGGATGTTGATGCACCCTGTGAAATCACATTTAAATAAGTTTAAATTGTGTTAAAACAAACCTAAATTGCATGCATGAGACCCTATTTTACTGCTTTTTAGTGTATATTTCATGTGATGTGTAAATATTAATAAGACTGGTTAAATTGAGCTTATCCGAGTCCAATTTACCTTGTTTATGCTTAATAATAAGACTTTGGCAATTCTAATACATTGCGATGATGTTTCAGGCATTAAAATGATGAAAGAAGATGTTCGGAGGTCAAAGGATGTCAAATTCGGAATTTTCAACATTGGAAAAGCTCCAGAATGCGCCACACAGGCATGGCGGCGCCTAAAAGAATGCTCAGGCGCCACATCAACAATTAAGAAAATTTCGGATTGGAAAAAGCTTCAGGATGCGCCGCACCTTCTTGGTGGCGCATAAAAACACCTCCAGGCGCCACTTTTTGCGCCGCAGGGTAAATTTTAGGAAATTGTCAGAATGCACCGCACCTTCTTGGCGGCGCCGAAAAGCACCTTGGAGCGCCACAAAATGCGCCACTTTCAAAAATTCGGAAAATCTTCGTATGCGCCGCAGCTCCTTGGTGGCGCCGAAAACCTCTTCCGAGCGCCACTTTTTGCGCCACAGTCGTGGTTGAGCAGTTTTCTAACCTCCCGAACTCGGTTTTAAATGTCGTTTTTCGTCATTTTCTTCATCAGACTCATACACAGACTTCGAAAATACATCAGAAAACTCTCTGTAAACATATTCCAATGGGAGAAGAAGGCCAGAAACACAAATCCATGCCGGAGGAATGCATCAGGAACGACTTTCTGGGCGTGTTCTTCCTATCATAGGTGTTGCCTTTCTTTTTCTTGCTTTGTAATGAATTGAAATTGCCTCTAAATGTAATCTGCTATTATGTTTTTAATTTGTAGACGGATTTCTGTATTGTTCGTGTTAGAAGTGTTCTAGAACGGGAGTTCAGAATCACTTTGAAGTATGAATTTATCTGTTTTATGGAAGCAATATAATTTATCGATGTTTTATGTGTTGAATCTGGATTAATCTGCTATGGTATGTGACTCTGTATTAAAATGATATGTTAGATGCCTACAAAATGATCGACATTCTGTGTTTTACCAAATCTGCTATTCAAATTAATAATTTGCTAAAGCTTTGAATTGACCGATCAATCTGCATTATCTATTTTTAGCAATATGGCATTAATTCTAATCTATCTGCATTTCAATATTATTAATTAAATCCAGTTTACCATGTTTTATTATTATTTTACCATAATTGTTAAATTATTTACACTGTTCTGCATAATTAAATGTTAGAATTCAATTCTGTGATTTCTGCTTTGCTAAATCGGGAGATAAAAAGTAGAATTAATATTTTAGTACCGGAATTGGGAATAAATTACATTATAAATGGATTTTGGCATGTGCACAATGATTTGGGAAATGAAAAGTGCCTTTTAATTGCTATAGGAAAATTTGTATGCTTGGGAAAGACTCAAATTTAGGCCTAGAATAATGATTGCAGAATGTTAGATAATTTAATCAGCTTCCATGAAATCCGTTTAAGCATAATTTTATTATTAGTAGATTACAATATTTTTAATCTTTATAAAATAATTAATTTTAAGAAATTGATCTTTTTAGACATTGGAAAATGCTAAATCAATATGCAATTTCTACTCTCTATAAAGATGGCAATATTCAAAATATTACAAGCATCTCTCATTTATATTTTTATTAATTAAAATTTTAACGTGCTTTGTTTTTAAATTCGATGTCACTATTTTTAATTTAATCATCATTAGAATTAATCAAAATCTTTTTAAATATATATATAAATATAATTAATGAACTTAAAACAATTAAAATCTTCTCCGGAATGAAATAATATTCTTAAATTCCCTGTGGTTCGACCCGGTATTCACCGGTTTTTATTACTTGATGACAACCATCCGCTTGTGGTAAAATATGAGTAGTGAAAATCACCCTATCACGAAGCTCAAGAAGAGAATCCAGAACAAGTTCAGGAAGAAGATGCAGAACTTGCTCAAGAAGGAGGTCAATCAGAAGAAGAAGGAAATGAAAATGTTGGGAATGAGCAGGAAGAAGCACAAGAGTCTGAGGGAAGTAAATCAGATACTTCTGAAGGATCTTCACCGGAAAAGAAATCCCAGAGCTGTTGCCTTTGAGTTTTTGGGGAAAGAATAGTCCAAAGGTGAGGTTATCAATCCCTGATAGCATTGAAAAGAAGACTGAATTTACAGAAGAAGAAAATCAAGGTTAAGTTTAATGGAAGAAAAGAAGCATTAGAGAACTACTTGGGAATGTCCAAGATGATTGTTCCAGACAAGGGATTTCATCCCAAGTGGTTGAATCACAAGTGTATCAACTATTGGAGAAGGATCAATGAATGGGACACTTTCATGAGACATAACAACAAATGTGGTTATGTGGAATTGACCAGGGAATTCTATGCTAATTTTGATGTGGAGGCTGAAACAACATGGATTAGAGGAAAAACAGTGCAAGTCACTGTAGAGACTTTGAATGATTTGATACATGCACCTCTGCTTGAACAGCCGGAAGTCAGGTCTGAAGTTCTTTTGAGAAAGAAGACTCAAGGAAATAAGCTTACCAATGCTAGGAAAATGGCATTAGGATTCTGTTCAACACACAGAGGAACTGAGCAGAATAAGATTCCATTGAAGAATATGAAGCCTGAGTATCTGCCAACTCTTGATTTCTATTACTCAAAGCTCAGACCCACTACTAATTTCCAAGGACCTTCTGCTGGAACTTTTGAAGGATTTGCTTTATTATGGTCAGGGAGAATGTGCAGTGCTGCACACCATGTTCTCAGTGTCATTAAATCAAGAGTTGGGGAGGATGCAACATTAGCCTATCCAAATCTTATCAGAAGGCTTTGTGAAAAACAAGGAGTGTCAATCACACCATTTTTAGCAGAGATCATAAAGATAGACCCTCCTATTCCATTACCAGTAGACACCTTAAGGGGATAATTGGTCTACCAAATGCCAGATCTAGAGGAACAAACTTCCGAAGGATCAGGATCAAAAGTACCATCTCCTAAGGCAAAATGAGTAAAGCTTCCTGCAAAATCAAAATCATCTCAGTCAAGAGCTGCAGTGAAAAGGACAAAGATTGCAGCAGCATCTCCTGCATTGAACCCTATTCCAGAATATGAGGAGTTTGAGAATACTTCTGCACCATCTCAACCTCTGAGACAACCAATGAGGAACACAGTGTCTGTGGATGAATCTCAGAATATGAGTACTTCAATTCAAAGTTTTTCACAGTCCATGGAGATGTTAGTGAAGACTATGTCAGAAGACAAGCACATTCAAAGGGAGATAGAGCAGAAGAGGATTGAACTTGAGCATACCAGGATTCAAACTGAAGAGAAACTCAGGAAAGAGGAGATGGACAGACAGGAGAAGATAAGGAAGGAAGAGTGGGATAGGCAAGAAAGAATGAGAAGAGAGGAGATGGAAAGATTTGAAAGATTAAGGAAAGAAGAACTCGAAGAAAGAAGACAGGAACGAGAAAGGGATATGGAGCTGAGGAGACAGGAGCAGCAAAATAGTACAAGGTTGGTAGACATTCTTGCCAACCTAGTTTCAGACCTGAAGAAGCCTCCACCAATACCACCAAAAGACCCAGGCAGTGATGCAGGACCATCTTGAGATCACAGGGGAGTTTTCTGTAACCTTCTTTTTCCTTTGTTATTGCTTTCTTTCTTTTCATTGTTCTCTTAGTTTCCGTTTATTTCTTAAATCATGAATGTGATCTAGGATAGAGTTAATGAGAGAGCTACGTTGTGAGATTGAATTCCAAGTTATGACTAATCTAACCAGAAACTCAAGTGGGGTAGAAAACTGGTGGAGGAGTAAAAGACTAGTCTAAAGTGGCTGACCACAGAAACATTCACTTTATAGACTTTGACTGCATGCATGAGCCGCTCTTGAAAACTGTTTTAAGCTGTAAATTTTGAGATTGATTGATGTCATTACTGGATAATAGTTTGAAGGTTTTGTCAATGTATTAACCTTAGTGATTTGCATACCATAGACAATAACTGCACTTAAGTTAGGAGAATTGATCTAATCTAGTCTCTCTTAGAAGATGAGTGTGCATATTAAGTGAAGTATGAGTCTGAAGCCAAAAGCAAGGGAAATTTCATAAAGAAACATGGTAAAATAATGTGGATATAAGTAGCTGGCACAGCTGCCCCTCTGACTTATGAGTTGAAGAACTCTAAAAGAGCAAAGTCAAGGGTAGGGGAGTTGAAGTTTCATCTGCAATGTCAGGCCATGTGACTCCTCCTAATAATGTGAAACCGAGCTATTGAAAGCCACGAAAAACCACCCCTTGATATAAAAAAAAGAGTGTGTATTAGCTTATTCTTCTTGGCTAAGGATTCAGAAGCGCAAGATATGCACATAAGTTGGATAGGATTGAGCGTGAGAAGAGAAATTTGACTAACTAAAGGGCGGAACAATAGTTCACATAAATGCAAATCACTTTTGTTAATGCTCTTTTATGAAGTCTGGTAAACTCAAAGTCAGGTATGTAGCATCAATCAGTTGAAAGAGTTGAGCTTGAGATAGTTGGAAAAGAGAAGGTAATGATCCAGGAAAGTCTTACATGAACACCTAATCTTGGAAGCCACAAATTGGACTTATTCTTTGAAACTTTACAAGTTTCCTACCACTTGAGGACAAGTGGTTCTAAATGTGAGGATGGTGATGACAGTCATTCATAACTATCATTTGCGTCCAATTTAGTGTCTTAATAATGATCTTTTGTTCATAGTTTCATAAGTTTTCAATGAATAATCATAGAAGATATAACAAGATTGTGGAAAAACCGAGAATGAGAGGAAATTGAAATTACATAAAAATGGCTTGAAATTCTAAGTTTTTATTATAAGTCTCGCACGCTATGTTTTTATCTGATCCGACTCTCGCTTTGTCATTCAGCAGGGAAGTTAAGTTAAAAGGCTGCGAGAGAAGGAAATAAACGTAGTGAGGAAAGAGAATGAATGATGTGAGGACTTAAAGACGGAATCAGAAAAGATCTGAGGAAAAATGTTCAGAAGCTGAAATCTACGCGATGATCATTTGATATCGCGTGGGAAGAAAGTTTGTGCGAGTCAATAAGCTTTAAGAGTTATGGCGAGAAGAAGTTTGTTTGAAGAGGATTGTGAAATCTCGCCCTGATAAGAAAGATAATTTCATTTCGACTCTCGCTTTGAAGGAACTGGGACAAGGCGAGAGGAGAGCTATTCTGATGCGAGCGGTTATTATCCAAGGCGGAAAGCAGTTACAACGCCCATCTATAAATAAGACCCTTGGGAGATCAGCTCAAACAGCCGGATATTGAAGAGAATAGCTCGTTTTTACTCTCCCGTTCATTTTAGAATTCAGTAGGTAGGTTAGCTAGGGTTTACTTTTTCTGCAATTTAATTCATGTTCTTCGGATTTGTAATTTGATTTCGCAGTAGATTTCTTCAGATTATGTTAGTAGATTAGTTTCGAGAGTACTCTGGAAGAAGGATTGCTATCGGAATGCTTTTGTTCATCCATTATGACGATCGCCATCTAGTTTCCGACTTCTTCGTTCGAATTCGCATTATTCTGATTTCAATCAGATTTCCAGGTGTATTAGTTTTAATTTCTTTGTTACTCATGATATATGAAGGAAGATCAGTTGTCAAATCTTGTGTTTTTTTATCTTTCTGGTTACAATTTCGGAAGATTACAACAGAACTCAATGTTTTTCAATTCTGTTTTGGAGAAGTATAAACTTCGAACGCAATATTCGTTCCTTGAAAAATGCTTAAATTTGATAGTCCGATTTTCAGATTTATACCAGTGATATATATTTTCCCAATTTACAATCTGATCGGCATAGTTATTCAGAGATTTTGAATAGTGTTACCGAGTTAGGTATGAAACTGGCAGAACTATTGATTCATTTGATATTCTGTTGTTAGTATACTTCGATTTTAATTCTTGAAGCGGTCTGCAAAGATTAATGTTCAGAACTAAATGAAGTTCCTAAAGACTCATGCAGTGTTAATTATCGCATGATAATCTTTAAGAACTAAACAACTCTAAAATCTCAAATCTGGAGGTATAAGGTTCTGTTTCCACAATCTTCTGAATGAATGTTGCACAGAGAAGTTATGATTAATCCCAGGATTTGACATTTTAACTTCATATAAGGATTAAACCTCGCTTTAGTCTTAAAAGATGACGCGAGGAATTAACCTAACAACTTTATTCCTAAACAAGTTATTTCAATACTCTCGCAATGTCATTTTGACAAAGCGAGAGAATTATCTTGAGATAGCATCAGAATTGGTTTCCATTTTTGGGATATCAAATACTCATTTCTTATATATATATAACCCCTATTCTATAAGTAGGAATTGAATAATTCGCTGCATTCTTTCAGATTATACTTCAAGGGATTCAGTTCTCTGTATAAAATAAATCTGAGGAACATTCTTTGAACAAATAGCTCCCTCCACGTTGTACAGATATAGCGCGCGGAAAATTGGAATGTTCATAGTTTGAAACCCACCCAAAATAGTTATTGCAAGCTATCTTGGACACTTATTTTGCAGGATTATTTCTCAAATATGTTTCATAGGAAAATAAATTCCTAATTCTGTCTAGTTTCCAATCTATATTTTGGAAACACCCTAGCATTTTAATTAAGAGGATTCAGAACCCTCATCGTTTATTCATACATATATTACTACTTATATCTAGAATATTTTGAGATATTTCTCAGACTATGTAAAGTACTTCTACTTCTTAATATAAATTTACATTTCATACATGAAATCCATAGAATTACTCTCACTGCTGCATTGAGAGAGAAGATGATATAAGTTTTCTCAGAACATCTTCTACTCAGGGTGATTGAGAACAAACCTATTCTTAAGTTGGACATTTAGTACCTGTCGTTTAAAAGGGAAAGATGTTTCAAGAGCCATCTTTTGTCTTATAAATTAATGAGAATTAGGAAGAGTTAGCTTCTAGGGTTCATAGCTTTATGATGATCTAATCATATGCTGTGAGTAGGAGGCTAAGCAACTTACTAAATTTCATTAATCCTGAGTTAGGTCATGGGTATTTAGAATTATTTACAGAGAATGCCCACGCTAATACATCTGTATGAATCTGAGTAGTCCAGATAAGTCAAGGATTTTGATTAGCAATTTCATCTTGATATACTTACAGGACTATTATTTCTTATAAAATACTTGAAGGAATTACCCTGAGAAGCTAAGGCTTGTGTAACCATTGGATGATAGATTTAAATATTTGATTTCTTATTTCTTGTAGAGGACATCCTTTATAGGGACATGAGATTCTTACCTCATCTCAGAGTAATGAAGAGAATAACTTCAAGTTCAGATGAATGTATGATGATTTAGATGTGACCTTGGGTTGCCAATGGCTTAATCTGAATCCGAAAGAAACAGATTAAGTGATAATTGTGAAAGCTTTTGCCAAGAAATGAGTCTGACCGATCATTTCTTAGTAATTTTATCCCATGATTTCAGTGCTTAACAATGTCATGACACTAGATCATTAGTACTTGTCTTGGGAAAGTGATCAAAGACATGAAGATCTGACTAACTTGCATAAAGGATTTTTCTATTCTCAATGAGTCTCCACATTATTACTGATCATAGAAGTATGATTACTTAATCATAGTCTTATTTTGTTTGATTGTCATTAAGTCCATTTTATCTTTTAACCCATGAATTCATAAACACGTACATACCATTCAATGTCATTTTTTAAAGCTGCTTTCTTTATTTCTTTACAGTTTTATGCATTTACTATTCAACATTTATTCATTAGATATCATCATTACACCATCCATAAACCATAGTAGAACTAAGTTCTAGAACCAATAAATCTATTAGAACACTTCTATCGTGTAACTCTCCAGAGAACGATCCCGACAATTAGAAATAAATACTTCAAGCTTGATACCGTGCGCTTTCGGTAGACAAACCAGGCATTACTCTTGAACAGTCCTATGAGATTTATAGTGTAAAGATAGTCGAGAGATATATAGCAAGTAGTCCCACAAAAGCTTCAATATATCAGACAGTTCCCACGGCACAGATACGGCCACCGTGAGTCAGTGCACCTATACGGGCTCAGTTACGCAATGTGGGTAAGTATGCTGACACAATGTCTTGTGTATGTGTACCATATGTTCGCCAAACACTTGCTAATAAACCCGTTGCTTGTTATAATTTGTGTTTTGTCATGTCTGGGCGGTTGAGTCGATCCCACAGCTCCGCGAGTAGGCGAGGGGCAAGTACTTTAAGGTCGCAGCTCTACAGCGGCCGCGGATGACTAGATGGTTGTTTGATTGCAATTGGTCGCAGTACACATGAGCGCATGTGTACAATAGTCCGGTCAGTGAGATTATTTTGCGTTAACATTTATAAATCTTTAATATATACAACCACATTGTATTAACCCTTGCTTACTGATTCTTATGCATGTTACGTGCAGGACGCTTATATTACTGAGGTTGTGCCGCCGACCGATGTTGAGCTGCTAGAGCCTTATATGGCTCACACGGACATCGTTGTCCCACGCGGCTTGGTATGGATTCCGTTCATCAGGCGGAAGCGTGCGGCACCGTCAGGCGGCAAGGGCGGGAGCGGTAAGAAGAAGAAGTCCAAGAAGAATGCAGGTCCGGGCCGCGAGCCTTCGCCTCTAGGTGGGTTGGACGATATTCCTTCCAAGAGCGATATGCATGGAGTCGCAGACACCGAGCCGCACAGAGCATCTGAGCCCGTGGACCATATCCCGGAGCAGGCCCCAGCTGGCCAGAGTGTACCCCAGCCGTCGCAGGACCAGGGCTATCAGTCATTGATCGCTGCGTTCACTGAGATCGTGACACAGGCTGTGGCACAGTCCGAGCGACGCATTATAGATGATGCCGAGCGTCGGCAGGTCGCGGCTGCCCGGCGGACGCAAGAGCTTATCGAGGCGGCGGTGGCTCATGCGCGGAGAGGTTCAGCGTTCAGTGAACGCATTCATACAGCGGTACGCGAGACAGGGAGGATCCTCGGGCCAGGGCGTGCGAGCTGATCATGCGGGCGACCGCCCGCTGATGTCTCGGCCTGACGTTAGTGAGCGGGATCCACTGCAGGAGGTACGGGAGGTCCCGCAGAGAGTGGCGCGTGTGTCATCTGAGTCGTTCGACGTGAGCGGCTCAACATCACAGCAGCCGACAGATCCACACACGCCACAGACTGGCGCCGTCTCGGCCACCTCTGAGGGCACAGTTCACACGGTGACACTGGACCCAGGTTCGTGTCCGAAACTATTCTTTTTTTTCCACTAGTCTACTTACAAGCTTCATACCTGATATATGTTTTCCACAATGTGCAGGTGCATCCCCGCAGCATGCGACTGATCCACGCACGCCACAGACTGGAGCCGTCCCTGCCACATCTGAGGGGCCAGTTCACAGGCCGATACCAGACCCAGGTTCGCGTCCGAAACTATTTCTTTTTCTTTCTCACTAGTCTACTTACAATCTTCATACATGATATATGTTTTCCACAATGTCTAGGCGCATCCCCACGACGAGTGACCGATCCATGCACGACACAGACCGGCACCGACCCTGCCACATCTGAGGGGGCGGTACACACGCCGATACCGAGTAACACGGATCCCGAGTCGAGTACACACCGGACCCAGTGCCCCACAAGTATTACTATTTTGATTTCCCGACATTAGATTGAATTTTTTGAGGTGTGGCTCCAAACAATAAACAGATAATCTTGTTTTGTTTTTTCGTGACACCCGACACGCGACTGCACCCACAGCACGATAATATTGTCACCGTCTGGCCGCGTGGATCGGCTGAATCCTTGAGGTTCCGCGTGCGACGTCCCTTCAAGTTGTCGCATCGTTTATTGAGCCCATTCGTTCCACTGGTTCACACAAAGAAAGCGGACTTTTATACATATATTCTTGAGGACTAGGAGGCTGAATCGTAAGTTCTTCTAAACACTAAACCCTTTAATTTATAGTTTGCACAATTGTGTATTAACTGTTGGTTGGTGATAGGTTGAACGTGGGGGGATGGTTCCCAGTTCGGCCAGCTTTCTTTAATACGTGGCTCGACATCCATGCATTTCTCGAAGACCATGTATGTACAAGTAATGAAGTATTTTGTTTACGGGTTTGATTTTTATATATAATTAAGTTAACTGTAAAATAACATTTCATACGTTTCTGTTTCAGCACACAGATGCATATCTGGGGATTTTGCAGTACGATCCTGGCTGGCTCGGCGTCATCCCCCAGAAGAATTACAAGTACGCCATCATGGATGTCGAGTTTCTGGTTAGTCCCCTTGCCTGTACCCACTTCATAGTCTACTATGTATTTGTAGTTTTTTTAAATAACGTAAGTGCTTCGAGTTTCACGACCAACCATCAGACTCGTTTCACGACGTCCCAGGTCACTCACTTCCGTCGGTACGTCACTGGGACCAAGCTTTCTTGGGGTCCACAGCACACTGGACTGAGTTAGACGAGGTTTGTGGAATACTTGCTTGTTGATCTCTTTTGTTAGTGATGAAATAACTTACAAACTCATTGAACCCTGAATTCTTATTGCCCGTACAGGTTATCTGCCCGTACAACCCAGCAGGTCACTGGGCCATTGTACGGCTGCTCATTAGGGAGCGGGTCATTGTCCTGCACGACAGTCTCGTCGCGGACCCGAGTGACTACCCCGATAGAGCTGCTGACCGCGTTCAGAAGATGTGGCCACTGCAGAAGATCATGCCGGAGTTGTTAGGCCGTACTGGTTTCTATGCAGAGACGTTCAATTATGCCAGGGTCCTTCATTGGGAGTTCCGATTCGCTGAACCTAAAGTAGTGATCAGGCAGGAAGACGGCGTCTCCTGCGGGCCCCTATCGTTGTTCACAGCAGCAGCTATCATATGTGGCGGCTTCCCTCGAGGTCCTTTTCCAGATGCAGGCACGATGCGAGTGGCACAGGCCTTCGACGTGTGGCGCTTTAGTGCTGACCGGGACCAGGGCCCTCTCCGTACCAGTGAGGCTCCGCCGCCTGTCGACTTCGAGATCGTTGAGGACACGCAACCCTGAGTTTTATGTTTTTTTGACCTGGTCACATTATGTATACCCACTATTCCTCCCTCATGCACATTTCGCTCCATACTTATCACCTTCAGTTTTTATTAATTTTATCATGCCATTGAATTATAATAACTCTAATAAGAGTAACATAACAATAACAATAATAACAGTTACATATTAACCCTAATAATAATAATAAGGAGCAGGCCCGTTTAGGTCATAACTGGAGTTGAAATTGCAACAGTTCGTCGCATCATGCCCCTCGCTGCCGCATGATGCACATATCTGGGGAGTGGACGGTCGATACTCAGATGGTCCGGCGCGATCGGGATTGGGGCCCGGACACCTCTTCCAATTATGGCCCACTACGCCACACGCACTACACCTCTGTCGCCTTCTCGTCCTGCGCGCTTCTTCCGGCCCGGATGGAATTCGACTTTCTTTTGGTCGACCGGCCTGCCTCGGGCAATCTGGCGTCAAGCACGTTGCTCCGGCAATCCGGGTCGGTAATATCCAATCGTTCGGGGTGCGGCATGGGAAACACTCTTGGTGTCCATACGCGGACCAGCACCGAACGCTTGTAGTGGGGGGACGCATATACAGTCTGCTCTTGATTCACGGATCTGCAAATAGATTCTTCCAGTGTCAAACAGACAATGTCCAAGATAGCTCACAACCTTTAAAAAATTAATCTAACGCCTACGCCCGGCGCGTACCTGATCACTGCTGCTGCGTGGTGGCATGGTATGAGATGCTGTTGGAACTTCTGGCACGTGCATGTCTTCATTCCCAGGTCTACTATGCACGCCCTGCCGTTTTGATCCACGATGTACTCATTGTGCTTTCTTGTGTCCTTCACTCTCAGCGTCTCTCCCTCATGTATCGACTTCATCAGCTCCTCATGTGCCCAATCACTCAACACAGTAGTGCTGCTGACCCGAAAACCATTCGGCTATGGTTGCACGAATTACGTCGAGCATTGAGGACACAGGTAACCTTCGTGCCCACCTCAAGCGCCTGTTCATACTCTCTACGGGATCCGTCGTCATCATGTCATAACGACGGACCGGACACTTCACACATGCAAACCGCGCTTCTCCGACTTTCTCTATGAGATGCTTGTATGCAGACGGAAACTGCTGCTTCAGGGTATCCATGTGTCGATTGTAATCGGCATTCTTGTATGCATAAGCGGCCAAAGTGAACAAGTCGGTCGCTCTCTTGCCATACTTAGCTAGATTGGTCTTGATGTGCACGTAACATAGGACGTGGTGGGCTTCCGGTAACACATGCGCAATCGCAGATCTAATGGACTTATGACCGTCCGACACAATCAAAACCTCTTTCTGCAGGTTTAGTGCCCGGTCTAACTGCAATAGAAACCACCGCCACGTTTCATTCGACTCGGTTGGCCCAACAGCAAATGCGAGCGGGAACAACTGGTTGTTGCCGTCTTTCGTTACAGCCACGAACAAGACACCCTTGTACTTTCCCTTTAAACGTGTCCCATCAATTGCAATGAAAGGCCTCATCAGTGGCCACCCCGCAATAGAGGCACCGAGTGCGAAGAAGGCGATCCCGAATTTCCCCTCCATATCCAGTGCGTAATCCGTAATGGTTTTCTCACTCGTCTGCTCCAACATGTGTAAGTACGAAGGAATCATCTTAAATGAACTGTTGTGATCGCCAAAAATTGAGCAGATTGCGTGGTTTCTTATGTTCCGGGCCATTCCGATCGAGACATTAACACCCTCACGCTGCAGCTTAGCCTGGATCATCACAGGCTCTAGCGTCTTCTCCTCGAAAACTATATCCGATGCATAATAGCTACCAAAATGTCTCAGGGGAGTGTCGTCGGTTGTGGCCTGTCTGGGTTTGCACGAGAAGAATGCGAGACCAATCTGTACACCTTCCATACGATGTCGTTCCACTTGCTCGCATCTCAAATTCACAATCTTCAACCTAACACCTCACCCAGTACCTCTCCTTATCCGACTTCCACGTGCGGAGACCACACCTGGCAGCCACAAGATATTCTGTCAGCTTCGCCTGCAACTTCGCCTTCGTTGCGAACATTGAACCGACTGCAAATGATGATTCCACAGTATCGTCCACGTGCTCATCGACCAGCCATTCGGGTAAGTCAAAGTGTGGCCGAGGGAGGTTCCACATCCCATGACTCATCTCCGGGACGGTGTATACTTCTTCTGTCCTCGCCCAACGTGGATTATGACCAGCTTGCAGCCCTGGACGCCCATCCCTCTCGATCCGTTCTTGATTCCGCTCGCGGGCTCTCACAAGATCGTAATAGTGCTGAAAATCTCCCCAAGTCATGGGTCTACCAAGCTCATCCTCACTCTCCGACCCCGAGCTACTTTCTTCAGCACATGCTGCATGACCATCGACCTCCAACTGCTCGGTCTCTACTGCATCGCCGCATACATTCTCCACCGGCTCCGGCACCTCTTCAATCCGCAACTGCCTTCCTCCTCCATGTGCTAGACCGCTTCCATATCCTGCAAAATTACCCATACCGCTACTTCCGTCCACATTTCCCCGTACCACTCCGTACCCGTGGCTGCTCCCAGCTACATTTTCATGCCCGTATATATTTGTTGTCGGTGTCGGGCCAAATATGTTCTCCATCACGCTTCCAGACTGTAAAGGATCGTATTGGAAATTTCTTTGCGCGTCGTAGTTAGTTGAGTTCTGTGTCTCTTGTATCCCTTCAATTCCCAATAATATCTCAAACTTATACAAAATACTGAACAATACTATGGATATCAAGTAATCTAATGTAATGCAGCGTTAACATTTCAAAATTATTTATATTAAGATGGATTTAAGGAACATTGCAAAATAAAACTTACGGCTTCGGCCTTGCTCTTCCTCGTCGTGTGGATGTCACTCGCCCTGGTACCATGTGCTACCGGTCAGTGACTCCCAGAAAGAAATTGCTCCGTTTAGTCAATCACCCATACCTAAGAACACATAAATGAAGCTCACATGAACTTAATGTTTAATAATCTGTATAATAATGCTACCAATTATTATATTTATTAAAAAAATACTAATAATAATCTTAATAATAATAATAACGTGCATATTAATAATAATTTATAATACTATTACTAATAATAATAATAATAGTAATAGTAATAATAATAGTTATTATCATAGTTATTATTATTAATACTAATAATAAAATATTAATTAATTAATAATAATAATAGTATTATTATCATAGTTATTACAGTGAATGATGATAATACCAATATTAATAATGGTAGCAATAATAATAATAATTATTATAATAGTAAAAACAGTAATAATAATAATAATAATAATAATTATTATTATTATTATTATTATTATTATAACCGAATTCAATAAAGAAAATAATAATACTGATCAAAAATTAATAATAATAAAAATAATAATAACAACAAGAATAATAATAAAATATTAATAATGATAATAATAAAAATAATAGTCATGGTAATAAAAATGGTAACATTAATAGTATTAATAATAATAATTGTTATTATAATACGAAAATATTAAATATAATAATAATAATAATAATAAATAATAATAATAAATAATAGAATAATAATAATAATAATAATAATAGTAAAAATAGTAATAAAAATAATAATATTTATTAATAGTAATAATAATAATAATATTATTAATAAAATCATAATAAATCAATAATAATAATAGTAATAATAATAATAAATAATAATAGTAAAAACAGTAATAAAAATAATAATATTTATAATAATAATAATAATAATAATAATAATAATAATAACAATAACAGTTAAAACAATTAATAATAATAATAATAATAATAATAATAATAATAATAATAATAATAATAATAATACAGTAAAACAAACAAAAAAAATTAAACATTAGTAGTCCTACTGTAATGATAATTAACAACATAAAACATAAAATTTAAGAAATAAATCATAAAAATTAAGACTATTTATGCATTTATAATACTAATATACCATATTTAACTAAATTAATATTACCCATTGTACTAATAAACCCCAACTAACAATTACACATCTATATTTCGTATTAACAGAAACACATATCTAAAATTTAGGCAAAACTAAACAAACAACATGCACTGCACCGAACAAACCTACATTATTTCTACAACCATTTTAAACTAATAATACAGCATATTTAACTACTCATTACATTTAATAACAAAATTATCGAAATTACTAAACAAAGCATACTAAAAATTAAAGCTCGCAGCAAAATTGAGGCTGTAAAAAGCAACAATGCTCTTGGATCTCTTGGCTCCCTGCGAGGCTCTTCCCAAAATGCAGCAACAATACTACCTTCACCTCTCAAGTAGTATAGAATAAGGTCAGTGCATGTATGAAACTTAGATCCGAAATTTATTGACTTCAAAATAATGGTGGGTGGTCAGCAATTATTCCAGGGTCGGAAGCGGGTTCGACAATGAACCCATATGGTCGTGAGCACCACTACACTGACCACCGGTCCCCACAAATGGCAGAGAATCTTGGTGGTTCGACTTCGACCCTTTGGGTTCGTCTACGACCCGGCCGGTTCGAGGATCGTTGGCGGGTTCGTTATGTGCCTGGTAACGAACCGGGTTCGTGAGTGATTCACGTGTCGGGATCGTCAATCATACCACCTCGTGCTCCATGCACGTGTATCTTGGCCACACTGGACCACCCGCGTGCCCCTCCGGTTCGTGCTTACAACACGTAGGACCGGCCCCCGACCCTCCCTAATCTCACGACCCGTATTTCATAATCACCATTACTAATTAATTTGGGTCGTGCTTTTGTTCCGGGATCGACCCCGACCCCCATGTCGATCCAGGGTCCTTTTGGTCTTTTCGGGCATAAAAGTTAAGGCTTTTTGTCGGCGGTAAAAAAAGATAATTTTCAGAGACGGACCGGGTACTGCGACTCCGGACCCCTTGCTATTATCAAAAAGGAAAAAGGGATGAGGACTAGCTCAAGTGGTTAAGTTCTTTGACTTCCAACGGAATGTTTGAGGTTCAATTTCCACTAGCCCCATATCCCTCTCATTTATTTCCCTTTGTAATTTGTGTGGTATGGATTCACACTACCCATTTATCAGACCTTCAATGACCCCTCTAGAAAAAAGAAAAAAAAAAAGAAAAGAAAAAAGGGTAAAGCCTGCAAAAGCAGGCCTGCTGTAAAACCCGGGTAGCAAAATAGCTATGTAATACCCCATAATTCCATATTTAAAAATGTATTATTTTTACTATTACTAATTTTCCTTTTATTAATATTATAATTATTTTTATGCCAATTATTTATTTTAAATAGATGATTGGGTAACTGTATTATCAAATTCATATTAGTCCAATTTATTGTCAATAGTTCAATTAAAGACCATTATATATCTATCTATCTATCTATTCTTCTACTACTATATAAGAACGGTACGTAAAAAAAACTGCCTAGGAGAATTTGGTTATCACCCGTTGGATCACGAATTCAATTGGATTTCTGGCCGTTGGATCCGTTTGTGTGGTAATTTCTTTGGTCGGGGGTCTCGCTTGCTTTCCCATTTCTGTCTGAGCTTTGCACTTCTATTTCGGAAGCTTAATCTTTGGTTGTTTGGAGTGTTCGTTGTTGTCGGTAATAATTGTACTGTAATGTTTCTCCTCCCGCGCGCCACCGTTGTTCCACTTCTCCGATTGGGGTTTCATTGGACGAGGAAAAGGCGACGGCGCTATTAGGAGACAGAAAGGAATAAAGAATCAAGATTGATACCTTTTTCTTTATGAATTGTGCAAAGGATTTGTTGCGCCGCCTGAGAGAGGGGGATAATTCGGAGAACAATGGGCGGGGTGACGTCATCGATTGCAGCTAAGTTCCGTTCTTTCCGCCAACTCCGCCATCTTACTCGGTGGTGGCGGACGAATCATGTGGAGGTCAACTTTGGATTCCACAGGCGCCGCGGAGGGAGGACGTGGCGGTTCTCAGGCTGAAGACTCGTCGAGGAAATGATATCGTGGCGGTGCACTTTAGCCACCCGAAGGCCACGGCCACCATACTTTATTCCCATGGTAATGCTGCCAATTTGGGTCAGATTTATGAGCTGCTCATCGACCTCAGCCGCCGCCTTCGCGTCAATATCATGGGGTATTTAATATTGCCTTGTGTTTAATTGATTTTCGCCGCTTGCCTTTATGAATAACTGAGTTAAATAGATTGCTAAAATTCTTCCTTGACAATTATCTTCCACCAAGAGATTTCATTTTGAAGGAAAGCATCTATAATTCATAACAGACTAATGACAATAAGCCTCTTCTTTGACAGATAATGTTTGACATTAATCATATAGAATTTTAAATATTTGGAAATGGTCCGTCAATGTTGCATTTACTTGGGCTATCCTTTGTATCTCCAGGTATGATTACTCAGGTTACGGACGATCCACTGGAAAGGTTAGCTAGCTACTTATTTAACTATACCATATAACTGTTCTTAGTCTCAATTTTGTTATCAGTTTCCTTTTTGATTGGTTTCCTGAGTTGTTTACCCCTTTCTCATCGTTCTTTAGATTACGAGGGTCCTGCGAATTTCGAATGTGATGATTTAATTTTGTAGTCCTTTCTCTATACGAGATGATCAATTGCTATGATAATATGACACAAATGTCCACTTTTTTTGAAACAGCCAACTGAATCTAATACATACGCAGACATTGATGCGGTATATGAATGCCTTAAGGAGAAATATAGGGTGAAGGATGAAGAACTAATATTGTATGGTCAATCTGTTGGTAGCGGTCCCACAACTGACCTTGCATCACGGTTACCAAACTTGAGAGGCGTTGTCTTACATAGTCCAATCTTATCAGGGGTAAGGGTGTTGTACCCTGTAAAGCAAACAAAAAAAAAAAGCACACATCGTGCAGCATAATCAACAGTAAGATCGAGGAACAACGCAATTGATCTCTTAAATAAGCATGGAGTGTTAATCTCATCTAGCTTGTTGAGCATTCCAATTTCCAACAGACATATTGGTTAAATGATCATTCCCCCCCCCCCCCCCCCCCCCCAATAGATTAAGAAGCTTTTAGATAAGTGCTTACTAACATTACAATATCTCCAATAACTTGTCATCACAGAATTGTACAGTTTTTTCTACTACAGCATATGTTCAGAAGTGTATGCACAGTATCAGCATCCTTTAGTTTTTAGATCATCCTTATGAGCAGTGTTACGCTCTGAATCGAATCGTTGTCCTTTGCACGAACAGCGCCCCTCGCTTTGGAATTCCTTTCACAATCCGCTCCATTTCGCAGCCTCAATCGGCGGTGGTTTGAAGCGTTCGTGTTTTTCGCGTTTTCGGCTCAACCCTAATTTTCCCGAAGGTCTTCGGGATAAATTCCAGACCTCACGTGACTCACAATTTATTGTTTTGGAATATTTTTGTTATCGTTAATGTCTTTGTCAGCAGGGTTTGTCATTGTGGAGGAGTTGGTGGCTGCGGTTCCTCTTCTGGGTTTGATCTGTAAAACAAATTCGGTGACAATTAATTGTGTTTCAGTATTTGTTAAGTTTGATGACTTTGATTGCTGTATTATACCCTCTGTTTAGTGGTCAAGGATATACGTTTGATGAGGTAAGAAACCTTTTCTCTTTGGAGGGTTGATTATCAGCCATTAAAGTTGAATTGAATTTAATAACAGGAAAACATGGTTGGAAATGTAATCGTAGGCTTATTGAATAGTCATTTTATTCTTTGTTCAATTTGCAGTTAATATAAGATTGATATTGATGTATTAATCTTTCAGATTGTGTGATTATTGTTCCAGATACAATTTGGAACAGACATAGAAGGGAGTCTGTTTATGTTCATAATTGTTCGAGATACAATTTGGAACAGACATAGAAGGGAGTCTGTTTTAGAGCAAATTGTACCTTTGAAGCATGTGCCTACCAAAATGTCTCTGGCCACTTAATCAGGATGAGTGTAATTCCATATTTCAGCTTAAGATTGACTATCTACACAGCTTCATTCTGCTACCTTTGTCGATTCATCTGTTATATTATCTTTTTATTGCTTCAGGAAAGTTTCAAGGCAAGAGTATTTGAAGAAAAGGGAGCAGAAGAAATTACATGAGCTTAGGTAATGAACTGAAATATTTCCTTTCATGCTGGTACAAGTAGAATTTAGATGTTTTCTCCGAGTGATTATATACATAACTGGGCTTCTTTGTATGGGAACTCAGAGATGATATTCAAGACGAGCAATATTTATTTGATGGCGTCAAGCTGACCAAGGCAGAATATCGTGAACTAAGGTATATTCGCCTTTAATTGCGTAGTTATGTGAAAAGTTTTATGGCTACTGCATACGTTCCAATCTGTGTTTTACAATCATGCATTTGCTCTTATTTGTGCTATAAATGAAGGATCATGTGTTTTTGTATATAATGTTCTAGAGATTGGTTGCAATTTATTTATTTTGTTAACAAAAGTGTAACTGTAGTCTGTAAACATGGAAAATAAAATTATCACCCACTTCTGGGTTACACAGGACTAAAAATAGTCATTGTGGTGCAGATTTGCTTGTAGTTTACTCAGACAGGGTATGAAGCAGATCTGCATATCAACCTGTGTAGCTCGGACTCTTCAAAAAGGGTGGAGTACCCGTGTCCTCCGGACACGACACCGACACTGGTACTTTTGTGGGACACGGCACAATTAGCTAGTCCTTTTGGAGCACAATCCAAAATGGCAAGTGTCCGCCACATATCCCCACACCCGTGTCGGACACCCGTACCCGAGTCCGAGCAACATAGATATCAACAAATGTGGATGCAGTAGGCTACGTTTCTATACAGGTGTTTTTTGAAGCACAAAAAGTATAAATATCGATAGAGTTAATTTAGTTTATACTGGTAATTGTATTATTTATTACCTGAAGTCTGCAAAGGAGGATGTCTTACTGCAAATTACTAATGCAACTCAAATGATTGAGCTAGAAAAGGATCCGCATGCTGCATTTGCATTGATCGTCGATGGGAAAACTCTGACTTATGCATTGGAGAATGATATGAAGCATGACTTTTTGAAATTAGCAGTTGGTTGTGCTTCTGTAATATGCCGTCGCATCTCGTCCAAGCAAAAAGCATTGGTAGATGATACTTACATATTGACTCAAAGAATTTAATTACTGTTATTTCTAATATTTGGACTAGTTTATTGGTGCTTACGATTTGAGCTATCATTTGCTCAACCGATGTTACGTAACAACATTAGTGAAAGAAGGTACTGGGAAGATAACATTAGCAATTGGTGATGGTGCAAATGATGTTGGTATGATTCAAGCAGCAGACATTGGTGTTGGCATCAGTGGATGTGAGGGAATGCAGGTGAGCAATGCATCTTTCTCACACTTGAACGTGGTTCTAATCTTTCTCCCTTATCTGATTTTTCTTCTTCTTCTTCTTTTGGCAATTGGTGACTAATACATGTCATTATTCTTTTCTCTATATTGAAGAAATATATATGTATATTTACTTCCATTGGAGGAAGTAGTAGTTTCCAAGCAATAATACTTGGTCGCTGCTGAAATTATTGTGCCCAGTAGACGATGCAGTTTAAATTTTTCTCAGTTGATATGCCATCTCTCCTCTCACTAACTTATCGTGCACGATTGATTGGATACCCATGAAAATATTCCCATGTTTGAGCTTGTGGACTTTCAAATAATGAAAACTGGTGATTTGCAGGCTGTGATGGCAGGTGACTTCTCAATTTGCACAATTCCGATTTCTGGAGAGGCTTCTTGTTGTACATGGTCATTGGTGGTACAAAAGGATTGCTCACATGGTAACCAACTAACCATTATAACTGAACTAATTTAAAAATACTGCCATCTTAAAGGTTTATCCAATTCTATATGGATATCATCAATCACCTTAAGGTTATCTTTGATTAATTCTGATTCGATACAATTTTCTATCTACAGATCTGTTATTTCTTCTACAAAAACATTGCCTTCGGCCTTACAATCTTCTATTTCGAGGCGTCTACTGGTTTTTCTGGGTAGGCAGTGTATGATGACTGGTACCTGTTGCTGTTCAATGTTGTCCTCACATCATTGCCTGTCATTTCACTTGGAGTGTTTGAACAGGACGTGGATTCTGAAGTGTGCTTGCAGGTTAGTTTTCTTTGGGTGCATATCCTTTCTATTGGCCATTTTTGGGCGGCACTGTTACGTTCTTCAATGTATTTATTCAATTTTACAATATTATTACGTTACAAAGCAGGTCAGCTTATTTATACATTTTATGTTGCTTCCATTATCAATGTTGGTATTACTGATGCGCATCTGGATATGCAATTTCCCGCTTTGTATCAGCAAGGGCTAAAGAATTTGTTCTTTGACTGGCGAAGAATATTTGGATGGATGGACAAGCATATCGTTGTGCATGTGCTGCTGATCGAACTGGGCATGCTTTATTGCACACACTATATGGCCAGCCTATGAGACACAACACAGTTTTTTGTGGAGTATTTTGCCCTTGATTTATGCATGAGGAATGATGGTATGCTATCTCAAATCCCCGTGTGCAAGTGTTTTTAATTCTTTTGTTCCATTTTACACATGAATTATATTGTGGGAGTAATTTTCATGCATATCAGTTTCTGATTCACTTAATATTCTCCTTATACATCTTGGAATTGAACACTTCTTGATATTTCTTGCATATATTTGTTTTTTGATATCAGGTACCTGCCAAGGTGTAATTGCCTTAAATATGGAAACGGGACACTGCACCGTTTCCGTGCTGTCTCAACAATTCTGGCTACTGGGGTAACCACTTATTATTGAAGCATTTCAGTGCATCAAATTATTTGTATCGAATAGTTATGCAATTATTTTTTGATGTCAACTGGAAAATTTGTGTTTCTTCCGGGGTATGGAAGAACATACTTTTCTGCAACCTCCGCTCATACTTGCACTGGAGATGGAAATGCTATGGTTTCTCGTGCTGGGCTGCCACTTCAGGTATTCCAATATTTAAAACCATTTCAGCGATATTGGAGTGAATTGTGTTGCAAGGGGACTGCATTTAAAGAAAGGAGTTTTTTTCTCCTGGCATTGCTCATATGGATTTGTTCTTGCAGGATCTTGAATTTGTTCAATTTCATCCAACAGGCATATATGGTGCTGGGTGTCTCATAATCGAGGGTTGGTTTTTCTCTTATTTGCACTGTGTTTCTATGTTTATGGTTTGCTTGATGAATTGGCTCCAAGAATGATCAAAGCTTGTTTCTTTGAATTGCTGAGTTTGCCTAATTTTAATTAATGAACTACACACTACTTGTTTGATCAATTGCCTGAATGAGCCTTAGCATCATGATCACTTCTCCTTTTCTCACCTTTTGTAAGGTTTTCCTTAAAGAAAATGTACTATTAGTGGTGTTGTAATGCCATTGAATGGATTTCCTTTTTTTAAAAAATAAAATAAATTTGAAAATTTATTTTTATGTACGATTTGAATGGTAAAGAAACTCTTGTATATTTTATACAACTTTATTATTTTTGGATCCAAGATTTTTTTTTTCCTTTTTCCTTTTTAAAAGTAAGTATATATGCTTTGTTTCAAATCAAAGGCTAGAGATTTTTATTGTGTTAAATTTCTTTAGTATGCTGCAAAGTGCTACTACTAAATATATCATTCATCATTTATGAGGGAAGTATCTAATGACATATCTGCTTCCTTTCTTCCATCAGGCCTTTCTTTGCAAATAGTCTTCGGACTCTTTTGCACACTTTCCTTGATTAATCAAGCCAAGTTGAGATTGTAATTATTGGATGTTATTTTTCTCTTTGATTTGGTTTACAATCAGGTTAGTGCTGGTTTATAAAACCTCCTTTCGTGGAGCATAATGATGGCCCTATGTTTCCTATAAGCTAATGCATCTCCTTTCTCTTCAGGAAGCATTAGCCGATTCACCACTTCTATCCTCTGCAGAGTGGTGCAACTTATATGTTTAATGTAGGATTGATTCCCAAACTTTTCCAATTAGCTCAAGAAGTGGGTCAAGAAGAGGCACAAGATTTTCTACGGCTAGGTGGGCTGTGAGCTTCGCGTTTCGGCCTTTTAATTGGTCATGAGTTGGCGGGAACTATTGGCCACCACTTGGCGATTAATTGAAAACAGGAAGAAGCTAACGGATGCACGTCCAGGGCTTACCATTTCGGTTTGGATTTGAATTCTTTTTGTGCATTTTCTAAAATTTTTGTTGGGCTATTTTTTTTTTATTGCTGTTTGGTTTCATATTCTGTGATTTTCATTGTGGCCTAATTTTAAGTGCAGAATAGAGTGCAGAGAGTAGTCTAATTCTTGCTCTTGCCAATTTTCACTGCTTACCTTCTGTTTTTTCAACGGATAATACTATGTGAACTCCTTGGTGTTTATATTTATTTGGGATTTAGCTATTTCTTGATCAACAAAATTCGCTTTTCTGATATCTTTTCCTTATTTTTGCAGGTCGGGTTTCAGCGTGATCCAGCTGTGCCTTTGTGATGCCAGTGCACTGCCATGATATTCCTCCCTGATGGTAGGAGGAGTATTTCACTATCCTAATTATGTCTCTTCTATTCTTTTTTTGTTCGTGTTGGCTTGGGATTAAGTGAATTAACAAAGATTTTTCTACTGAATTTGAATTGTGTTGGCTCCTGCTTTCTATTGATTAGTGCATTTCCCTTATGAAATGGCCAATTTATGAACAACAAAAAAGATGATGCACTCTCGAAAAGAAGGGGAAATCTTAATCCTTTGCTGGAGGAGCTTGAAGTCAGTGAGCTCGTGAATGATGTCAGCATTTTGTTGGATTTTTTTTAAAAAAAAAAATGTTTGATCATCAATATCGTGAATGCGATAGGAAAATCTAATAATGTATTGAGCTTAATGGAGTCATAAAGTAGATTGATGAGCTCTATAGCATCAGTTGATATAGATTAGTATATGAAGAATTACTAATAATAGTTGTTTGCAGATGTTATAGATTGCTTTTAATAATATTTGGCTCTAACCTGTATACGAATAATAGGGTTTTGAGATTTCAGGCCATATAGATGAAATAAGTTACATCATCATTGTGAAGCTATCGGAAAGTAAAAGAAGTTTGATATTTTAAGCACATGGAATGAAACATATCTATTGTCGTTCTTGCCAACTTTTAAAGTGTATGTTTTTCCAGTTTATAGTGTTCCTTGGAGAAATTTGATTAGAATTAGAACTGCAAGCTTCCACCAATAGCCATATTGTTTACATCTGAAGAACAGGGGTCTAGAAACATATTTTATTTTTATTACTATTATTTATTGCTTTTAAAACCAAAAAGGGTGGCCTGGTTTCTCTACTATGCTTTCAGCTTCATCAGTTGCCAAAAGCTTCTCATTGTTTAATGGGTTTACGAAAAAGGCCCTCAGTTTTAAGTCTATATCATTATGGAGGTTGTAGGATGATATGTTATTAGGATCAGCCTGCTTCTGCAAGCTGTTATATCTTGGATGATTCAAGCTGTTATATCTTGTGGCACACATATCTTTAAACCATGTAGTGATGCTGAACTCTGTCTGTTTCTTTTTGTTGTAGTGGGAGAAAAAGTGCAATTCACTGAAGACACAAACTGCTAAAGCAAATTCCATTGGGCCCGTTGGACCATCAAAAGATATCCATAATGAACCGAATGCTGAAAATGATAGTAGTTTTCACAAAAATAGTGTTGATTCTTTTAATTTGAGTGTTGTAAATGATGTTGTACCTTTACATAGCTCTACGCATGAGAGAATTTAGGTGCCTGCACCTTCTGTGTCCATGGTTGGTTCATGCTTCTGCAATATGTCTGCAGCCATACAAGCAGGACATGCACCATGCTTGAATTCCAAAGGTCAGTACTTTCCCACAGACCTGTAAATATTTCTCTGAAATTTCTGTATTCTGGTGAACTTGCTAATCTATTTGTCTATTCTCCTTGCAGGTTACCTGGATAATCATCATTGCTCCAGTTCTCTTGCTACTGAATCTTCAACTTATGGTTATCTTAATGGACCTGTAAGTTCCTTAGTTAGCCTTGAATTGTGTTTTGTCCTTTACCTTGCTTGTGGATTTCAGACATTTATTCAGTCGCTTCATGTTGCAACCTTGTTATTCTTTGTTTCCATAAATGTTTCTGAAGCAGGCCCTCTTAGGAGAAAGAATCACGAGTGTAGAGAGCCAGTCCCCTGGTAATATGTTAACTTGCACGGGGTTTACTTATTTTGTTGTCTACTTTCATCGTCATATTAGCTGTTTGTATTTGAGTGTCAATGTTGATATTTCCTTGCAAGTGGTTTTGATTTGGCATCTTGTTTAAATATTGATAGTCTGATGGAGAATGTGGTAGTTTGTTTCGTATCTTGTACAGTGTTTCATCCTTTTTCTTTTGTACAGGGTTGCTAAACTTGACACAAATCGCTTCTCAAAAACCAATTGAAGGAAATGTTCACACTGGAGCGCCTCCACCCTGGTTTGACACAACAAAAGAAAATCTGCATGATCTTTCAGCGAAACTAGAATCTGTCTCTTCTAAAGCAAGGAAGTCTTCAAAATTGAATCCAAATCGTGTTGGAGCTGCATGGGCAGAGAGAAGAAAACTTGAAATGGAGTTAGAAAGGAGAGGAGAGCTTGTCGGTAACAATTTCGATGCTAATTGGCTCCCAAATTTTGTTAGGGTTTGGCAATCTGGCACAAGAAAAGAATCTAAAAAAGAATTCCGCATGGAGAATAAATCCTCCACTGAGGCTGATAATCAATCGGAGACTCCCATGCCGTTACAGCCTCATGTCAGCAAATGAATGGTAATTTTTCTGTTTCTTGCTTTCTTCCCTGATTATTGTGCATCTGATGAGGATATGTAATGTTGTTATTCTCAAATAAAGATGCTGCTTCATCTGTGGACTGCATGCTTGTGTGCCACATTTCTATTGTTGTGTATATACGACGAGGCTGTGACTGATTTCTTATTTCTCTCCACTATCCGATCAACCTTTGCTCCATGTCCTTGTGCATCAGAAATTTGCATTAGTAGTTGACTGAATTCTGCTACGTTACAAAGTTGATTGCCCTTTCTGGCTCTTTTTTACAGCGTAGAGAGACCAACGTATGATTTGTTGACCAAGTCCACTATTGAAGCACTTAATGGGGATTGAGAGATGATACCCGCTTTATCTGTATTAAGTTAGTAGTTCCTGATACAATTTTGGACAGCCTTGATAAAGTTAAGAGCTGCATTACACGGTGCCTTTCTGAAGTCGAAAATGCAGCTTTGTCGTTATTGCTAATCTCAACTGTCATCCCCATGCCTTCCATGCCCTCTACTCAAAGATGGTGAATGGGAATTTGGTAAGGCCTCATCTCATCTCTTTGTTTAGTACTAGAGACAGTGATATAATTCTTCATCTCATCTCATCTCATCTCTTCGTTTATGTCTGGTTGTTAAGAGGAAAAATTGTTTCTTGGTTCCTTTTCATCCACAATTCATTTGTAATATTGTCCTCTACTTTGACTACTGCTTTGATTTTTGTCCTTTTTGACAACCTGACCATGGAGTTTCATAATTCAGTTCTAATTGTCATTCTATAGAACATTCTATGATACAAATAAGTATAATTATATTGCATTCTATGATGTGTAACTTTACTTGATACTCCAGTGGAAATTTGAAAAGCGTCGGGAAGATGGATGAACATTTTACCACCTCCTGGAAAGAAAAATCATCAAGTTTCTGGTCATGGCTTCCTCATTCATCCGATGAACAGAAACCTGAACCACCGACATGTATTCAAAAGTGTCGAGAATGGGCAGATGGGATGGTTCCTTCTGTGGAGACTTCTGGCTGATGGTACATCTGCCTACTGTCTGTATTGATAACATTTTAGCAAATGCAATTATTTAAATGACATTAAGATTCTGTTTCAAAAGCAGCGTAAGTGTCTTGTAATAATATTTGCATTATAGGATTCGGCCTGTAAGGTGATTAGATGAATATTAGTTTAGCCCTCGTGGTTGATTGAGTGGAAGTAATGCAGTTTTTGTTTCTCTTAGTTGCTTCAGTACAATCATTATTGTTGGCCTCTCTATCATTGTTTTCGAGTTCTTTGTTTTATCAAAGTCGTAAATGTTAAATTAACTGTAATTTTTATGTAGATTCTAAATCTTGCCCACACTAAAACAAGGATAGAGCGAAGAGTTCATGCTAATATTCACAAGTTTGCAGAACGAGGTTTAAGATCTCTTGGAGTTGCATATCAGGTATTGTCATTTGCATTATATTGTACACTTTAGCCAATTGTATTAAAGGTGTATTTATAGAATCACGTCTTACTTATCTTCCCAGCATGACTGTATGAATCTAAAACTCCCAAGTTTACTTGCAGGAAGTTCCAGCGGTTACAAAAGAGAGTGCTGGAGGTCCCTGGAAATTTGTTGGTTTAATGCCTCTATTTGATACTTCAGGACATGCCAGTGCTGAGACTATAAGAAGGGCTCTTGATCTTGGAATGAATGGGAAAATGATAACTGGCAAAATTTAGTGTTTATATTTAAGTGGAAATGCTTTTTTGCCATGGACACATAGTGGTCACATCTCACATGATAAGAAATATATAAAAGATGAGCCTTCACATTACAGTTAGTTTATTTATTTCTAAATCCAGTGAAAATGTTATTCCTTGATTTGGATGACACATCTGCTCATGGATTCCAATAAATCTGGTTGTGCTCGTCAAATTCTTATTGAGCTAGGCATCCATAATTCTTAATGGCTGAATATTATGGTTTTTAACTTTTAACATGGGATCAACTTGCAATTGGGAAAGGAAACGGGGCAAAGATTAGGAATGGGAACTAACATGTATCCTTCTTCAGCTCTTTTGGGAGAGAACCAACTTTATGCAAAACGCCAATTTATTTATTTTGTCTTATCATATTTTTTTCTTATTAAAGAAACAAACAGTCCCATGTCAATGAAAATAATATTCATCCCCATAATGTGAACTGTAACAATCCTACTCTTATAACTTTAGCTAACAACTAAACCTCTTTCAAAGGATGTTACAATCTTATAACATTAGCTATCTTGCTTTTGTTATGAGTCTTTGTTAGTTTACAACTTTTCAATCTTATTTTCCCTGTTAACAAATCAATTTTCTATGTGATGTTGTAATTGTAATATTCATACTCTATGTAATGCCATAAACACTGTTCAGTGCACAGAAGAATATGTAAAGACCTTACCCTTCCTATAAACCCATTGCCTATGATTGCCTTTACTTCTTTTAGAGGACCTTTTGTAGATCAATGCGATTGTACATTTGATTCATGCTTCTATATTTCGTAGCAAATAAAAAAAATGGAGGAAGTATATATTAAATTATTGTATTATATTAAGGCAAAAAACTCAAAAGAAACTTAGCCAAGACGATTCAGTAACTATATAGCCATAACGATTCCATAACTATTTAAATTGTAGATTCAGTCCAATATTGTTTTTGATGAAACTGATTTTTTATATGACACTAATTAAGCTTGAAGGACACTTCTAATGGCCGAGTTACTACTATTCTTACCAATATAGTCCAGTTAGTTACCCATGGAAGTTATTTGTTACTATTTACTCACAGACGTTCTCTTAAAGTTTTATTATAGTTATACAAGGTAAAATATGATCAATTGAGATCTTGTTACATTCGTGTCGTCGTGTACTTCTTAAATGTCGTACTATTTCTCATGCTAAAAAATAGGATTTCAATCCCCAGCCCTTATTACTCTTTCTCCTTACTTACATGAAAAATAATATGGGGAAATGTTGAGATTTCTTGAAAAGATGCATATATATAGTTGAAGGTGGTTATCTCACTGATTCAATTCAAAAACCAAAATAGAGTGACCAAAAACATGTACATACAATAAGCATTTTAATAAATAACCCATATAACTATTAATTTTTTTAAAAAAATCCACCATTTCATTTTAGTAAAGATACCAATATGTATTTTTAATATTCAATGAACCCAATATAAACGCACAAAAAAAAAAATAATATTAACAGCCTTTAAAATCACCCATTTACATGGACTCTATCAAATCTTATTTAATTATATTATTTATTTCATAAACATGAAAAAAATTCTATATCATTAATAAATAAATACATTGAACTTTCAAATTCATTACTATTAATGTACCAAACTCTATATCTACAAAATATAATAAAAATGTTGAGAAAAAGGAAAAACGGGCATAATTTTTTGTGCTATATATATGGGCTATATTCTTTTCATGTCTTGTGTATATAAACGTATTTACTCTTTATTACTTTATTTTGAACCTTTATTAAATTGTAAATTACTTTCTTGGCAGTAAGTTTAAAGACATCCAGCGATAATACAAATATAATAATATAAGTTATCATCAATTATCGGTACCACAGCTTATGGCTTTGGCCATTATCGGTACCCCCCTTCTGATATCACCATCTGCTGTTCTTTTTTTCCAAACGAAGCAGAAAAATGCAAAGATATGCAAACTACACTTTCATAAGATAATTTATTCACAAATTGTCAGTCTTTAGATAAGTTCCATCTTTCATCCATACTATAACATTAAACTCATTTGGTAGACAAATATTGATCATATTTGCATGCCACGATCCTGAGAAACTGTCCTGTAGTTGGTCTATACTATAGCCATTCGTATCAAAAAAATATGGAATTAGCTACTTTCACCTATCAAATAAATTGGTTATCTTTAACTCAATTTTATCCACTTACACTTGTTTCTTCTTTTGCTATGGGCAGCTGTACGTGTAAATATGATGTGCGTAGAACAACACATTTTTCCTAGTGTATATATATATATATTGCTAAATTTATTCTATATGACCACTATTCCCGTTACTTGATGACATTCCAATTGGTTTCAATTCCTACTACTCTCATTTTATTATTATTATTATTATTATTATTATTATTATTATTATTATTATTATTATTATTATTATTGTTATTATTATTATTATTATTATTATTATTATTATTATTATTATATACGTTATCCTATATGCAACATGTAAATCTTCACTAAGTGGAGTTGGACGGGCCATGACACTACTTGACCATAGAATTTGAAATAGGGAATGGAGTAATTCACATGTCCAGTAAATTAGGAATGTAATACCCGAGAATTTTCCAACATAAAATAAAACAATAATTAAATAAATACAATAAATAAAATAAATACAATAATTAAATAAATAAATTCATCAAATAAAGAAATAAAGATAAGGAAATGAGAAATGAGATTTAACTTAAAAAGGAATTAAAGGAATTTAATTAAATAAAAAGAACTATTAAAGGTAAATAAATTGTACACCGAAACCCGACACCAATGAACTCGAGAATTCGAGTCCAAACATAAATTATACGGGGTTCCTACTTCCGTAAACCCGAAGATACCCCGGAAATTGGAATACGGGAGTATAGAGGGATAGAAGTCCGAAAGAGGGGAGGAAAGGCACGACGGATCGCACGACCCGCCCGGACCGAAGTCCAGGCGAGTGCCGCGCGGTGGCCGCGCGGTCAAAGGGAAGAAGGCGCGCCACGACCGCGCCGTTGGACAGATTCGCCCGTGCGAGATTTTCTCGCCCGAATCCGGATTTTCCGACTTCGGTTGAACACCATTCGGCTCAAGACTCTTAGGGGCAGACCTTGGGCGTCCCTAGGTCTTACTTACCTATAAATAAGCCCTCTTGAAAGCTCCGAACACTTTTCCAAAACCCTACAACTCTCTATACGTCCGAAAACCCTAATTCCGGAGTCGTCGGAGACACGAAACCAAGGCGAGACTTTTGGACGAAATCAGAGTCTCCTAGACGTCTTGGTAAGTTCCGATCCATTTGTCTCTTACGTTTTGATTCGAAAACGAGTCCTAACCTTCTTATTTTTCTTTCTACGCCCCGAATCGGATCTAGAACGTAGAACCCGACGAACGGAGAGGATAGACGGAGGACTGGAAGCCACGCCTTCGAAATAGACGATCCCGGATATCTACAAATCTGTAAGTTAATACTTACATGGTTTTGGGAGTAAATAAAACACGAAACCTAAAAGCTTAATCGAATCCTTCGTAAATCTGCCAATGTATGTTTTCTACCGGCGCAACAGTTTTGACGAATTTTTACGAACCTTAAAACGACATCAAACGGAAAAACTTAAAACACAAAAAACGTTCCTAATGCTTAGATATATCTACTGTAAAAAAATTTCAGAATTTTTAGAGACGATTTGATACGTGAAAACCAACCGAAACCGAACTGCTTGAAATTGGATCTTGAAATTCTTGACAGAACTTAGGTCCGATCTTGATCACATTTTTTACATTAGTTCTAGACCGATTTAGATCTTTGGCCGAAATTGAAAGTTGTAGATAAATGTCTTAAGAAGGTCTCTGTAAAATTTCATTAAATTTGGAGTTGATTTGCTATGTTAGATCTTGATAATCTTGAACTGCTGTATACGAAACTCGGACAGATTAATATTATGGCGAAAATTGATGAATTTGACCTAATTTGGTATCTCGGATTGAAAACGTTAAAACACGAAAGTTGTTCATCTCGATGTTTCTGAGTCAGTGGTAAAATTTCAGAATTTTTGGAATTAAACTCGATTTTTAATGAATTTTAGAGTAAACTGTGGTTGACCGAGTCAAATCTTGAAATCTTGTTGAAACGGTGAAACTAGCCTTTAAGGTTTAAACGAGTAGAAGACTCTTTGAAATATTATATGAAATCTGGAAAATTAGGAAATCCCTTTACAAACTTGATCTTTAAAATTAGGGGGTGAGTGCTTTGCAGGGTGCCATCCTAACGATTCACTTCATGCATGGGGGAACTATATTTTGCAAACTTGATTATTTAAATTCTTGCATTAGACATTAGAATAAACGGGCCTGTTTAACCCGTGTTTTGACCATGTTGGTTGTATTTACATTTCCGCTGCAATGTTATACTTAAATACTATTTCTGCTGCGCTATGATATTATTATTTTCGAGATTATATTGTATGGGCTGTTTGCAAATGTTTTCAAAGCTTTTAAATACTGAAATACCTAGCCTTGCATCTCTTTAGTAAGCCGGAGAAACCGTGTCTTACTAGGGAGGTGTGGCGGTGACATCCCGACCTGGGTGACCAAAAACCGGGGTGTTACGAGGAATTTCTTGTGTCTAGATAAGTTTTGACCATGCATTATATTTATATGGTACTGGCATGAAGAAACATATTCTAATTGGATAAAGTTTTTTTTTTATGAGTTATGGAACCGCCAGGGTGCCTGCAATCAATTGAGGATAATTAGGATTTAATTTCCCATTCCATTTAATTAGGAACCGTTAGGAATTGTAAATCTTACCTATGTACCAGTACCACCCTTCACATTCCATTTATCAAGTCTCTAATATTCTAATCAAATCACCTTCAAAGTCTTCAGCATATCCGAGAGAGAGGGAGAGAGGTCGGTGTGTTGTGAGTGTCTAATTTTGGTGAAGGTTTGTTCTAATATCAGCAGCCTATATCTCGACATCCACAATTCCAATAATTGACGCAGTAGGTACCTTTCCTTCTCATATTTCCTGTCCATTTGAGTCGGATTTGATTGGAATCAAATCTGAATTCCACATCTTGCCGAAGTGTAGCCATCCTTGTGTGTTTTCGAGTTCGTGCTTGATTCTCAAACTACACCAGTTATCACTTCCAAATTCACCCATTGCTGACCATCAAAGAAGTAAGTTAAATTTCATTCTAAGTGAATTCCATAGTTATAGGACATATTTTTATACTGATACTTCAGCCCTTGTCCAAGTTGCAGCGAGTCGGGTGCGTTGCTGGGTTCGTAGGACTTTTGCTCTAATCCATCGCATCTCAAATTTGAATCCACCAGTCCCAATCACTTCTAATGTAAGTTAATATCGTACACGTTGAGTTTTAGAAGTTTTGGTTGAGTAGAAATTGAGATATGAGTCCATCTCCATGACCATGCAAATCTGCCACCACGATTTCTTCACTACTAGTTCCTGTTGCATCGCATTTTTGACTTAGATCCGAACATTTTTTACAAAACTTTCCTAAATGAAAATTGTTCCTAACATTCTAAAATCGAGATCTGTAAAATTTCATAATTTTTAGAGTTCATTTGATGCCTTAAATTCGATCTGGTATTCTGCGTCAAGTTGTTGTCTGAATCATTTTTTATGAAGCTCAGTTTTGTTGTCCGATTTGCTCCTACCTATGGTCGCTTTCAATGGTTGATGTCTTCATGAAAGTTGTTCCTTTATGTGTCTAGAGCATCCCTGTAAAATTTCAGAATTTTTGGATCACATTTAGAATTGTTATGAATTTTTAAAGAGGTTGTGGTCGAATGAACAGTAGGTTTTGAACTCTTTGGAAAAGATGGTTCTGAAATCATTTTTTTTGGGGCCACTTAGAGTCCGATTTTGAAGAAGCGTATTTCTATGAAAAATGTTTATTTGGGTGTTTTCTAGCTCCTGTAAAAATTTTGGAATTTTTGAAAAGGTTTTGCTAAGTTTCCATATGCGATTTCAGAAACTGCCCAAAGGACAATTTTTGTCGGTAAGTCGTACTTGTGAATTGTGATGATCTACGAGTCGATTGATATTCGTTTTTTAATCTAAATGAAATATGGAATTTGTGTGGTATTGTAAAGTGTAAAATTATGTTCTTTTAAACTTTGTAAGTTTTGATCGAGTGGGATGCCCGACGTTGTAGAGGGTAAGTGCACTTGGCGTGAGCTCGTTGGGTCGCCCCCTCTTTTTGTGTGGCCAAAACGGCGCATATGATATTGTGGTTTCGTGTTAGTAAGAGTCTATACTCCTATATGTATCCGTATGGGTTGTCTAGGGCTCCGAAGCGGTCTGTATAAGGTCACTGCTTTCACATCCCTCGTGGGTACGAGTCCCAGAGGTGGGTTGATTCGAAAGGGCTTAGGCCTAGAATCGTATTAATGGAGGCCTTGTGGGTGTAAGTCCCCAAGGTCATATTTGGTGTCCTCGATCAAAATGAACAATGGTAAATTATTCATGTGGCAAGTGTAAGAGATTTCGGAAAAATTATTTTTACTCGTCCTCCTTTTAAATTAAAAATCCCACTTTTATATACTCTTCTAGAATTTTTAAAATTCGTTGTGTTGTATATTAACTTACTCAGTACCGTTGTACTGATAGATACGTTGTCTCTTTTTTTTCAGATGTTGGAGATTAGCACACTGCATTTACATATGGGAAGGGGATTTCCGAAGATTTGTCGCACATTTAATTATTTATTATTTTATGGACATGTATTTTTCTTATTTTATTTTATTTTATTTTCCGCAAGCGCAAAGTTAATTACTTAAATTAACCAACGACAAATAATTTTTGTTCCGGGATATATATTTTAAGTGGATTTTATTTTAAAATTTTTGGTACACATAGCATTGCATCTTTCAAGTGAGCTCGAAATGGGTCGCGTCTTGCTTGGAAGGTGTGGCGATGACATCCTGGCCTGGGTTACCAAAACCAGGGTGTTACAGATGGTATCAGAGCCAGACCGCGACCGAGTGCTGTGGTATTCAGGCGCCTAGCGGGGTGAAAGATCCACGGGATGTGGATGGTTGTGGCATCCATGGGATGTGGATGACCGAGTGCAACGAGGACGTTGCGATCTTAAGGGGGGGAATGTAATACCCCGGAGAATGGCTTAAATGGAGTGAAATAAGCTACTCATACCAACAAGGTACCTTTCTTTCTTGGTAACCATCCTATAAGAACTCCAAAGTAAAGCGTGCTTGCCTTGGAGCAATTCTAGGATGGGTGACCTCCTGGGAAGTCTCCCAGGGTGTGCGTGAGTGAGGCCAAAGCGCACTGGAAAGAGCTCATGCTGGTTTGTGGGGACAGCCCTCACTCTGGAGCCGGCAACATCTAGAGTAACACCCTATCTTTCCGCTGCGACGAAGATGGGGGTGTTACAGATGGTATCAGAGCCCGGAAAAATTTATTTGAAAGTTATTATTTTCGGCCCATTATAGAGGCCCAAAGCCTTTTAAAGAAATGTTTTTAAGATATTATTTCCATGGAAAATATTTTAAAACCCCGTGGAATGAAATAATAATATTCTTATTATGTTTATAGTATGACAAGTTTTAATCAATTGCATGAAAATTTTTGGGGGTTTCATATGCATACATGGCATGCATTGTTATGGTTATTATTATTAGATATTTTTATTTAGGTATTGTAGAATATGAATCTTAGATTGACTTAGTCTTAGATCTTGCTCGCCTCTGATCGGTGTCTCCTCTTTGACTTGTTATGACGATAAGAACATCAATAAATCCATGAGTAGGATTGAAATTTTATTTTCCTCGCCTTGTCTAGATTTAGTTATATCCATTGTTGTGCACTTATCTATTTTCTGCCTTACTGTTCCTATTGTGTAGCCCTTCCCATAGACACTGTTTTGACCTATCGAGCAACCTAGTATAGTATTTGAGTTTTGGGTGCTCTTGGACCTTGGATTGAGAACTAAGTTTTGGGGATTAAGTTGGACGAGAATCATGACAACTTAGCTAATACACATGGAAAGGGTACCATGTTTAACCATTGTCCGAAGGATGCTATGCCTTAGAACCATTAGAATTACACAACTTCGAGGACGAAGTTGATTTTTTAAGGTGGGTAGATTGTAATACCCGAGAATTTTTTCATAAGGTCACAAGCAACCTTAATATGATACGCAACTTCGAGGACGGAGTTGATTCTTAAGAGGGGTGGATTGTAATACCCCATAATTCCATATTTAAAAATGTATTATTTTTACTATTACTAATTTTCCTTTTATCAATATTATAATTATTTTTATGCCAATTATTTATTTTAAATAGATGATTGGGTAACTGTATTATCAAATTCATATTAGCCCAATTTATTGTCAATAGTTTTAATGTACATATTTATAATCAATTAAAGACCATTATATATATATTGCTAAATATATTCTATATGACCACTCTTCCCATTACTTGATGACATTCCAATTGGTTTCAATTCCTACTACTCTCATTTTATTATTATTATTATTATTATTATTATTATTATTATTATTATTATTATTATTATTATTATATACGTTATCCTATATGCAACATGTAAATCTTCACTAAGTGGAGTTGGACGGGCCATGACACTACTTGACCATAGAATTTGAAATTGGGAATGGAGTAATGCACATGTACAGTAAATTAGGAATTTCTTGTGTCTAGATAAGTTTTGACCATGCATTATATTTATATGGTACTGGCATGAAGAAACATATTCTAATTGGATAAACTTTTTTTTTATGAGTTATGGAACCGCCAGGGTGCCTGCAATCAATTGAGGATAATTCGGATTTAATTTCCCATTCCATTTAATTAGGAACCGTTAGGAATTATAAATCTTACCTAGGTACCAGTACCACCCTTCACATTCCATTTATCAAGTCTCTAATATTCTAATCAAATCACCTTCAAAGTCTTCAGCATATCCGAGAGAGAGGGAGAGAGGTCGGTGTGTTGTGAGTGTCTAATTTTGGTGAAGGTTTGTTCTAATATCAGCAGCCTTGACGCAGTAGGTACCTTTCCTTCTCATATTTCCTGTCCATTTGAGTCGGATTTGATTGGAATCAAATCTGAATTCCACATCTTGCCGAAGTGTAGCCATCCTTGTGTGTTTTCGAGTTCGTGCTTGATTCTCAAACTACACCAGTTATCACTTCCGAATTCACCCATTGCTGACCATCAAAGAAGTAAGTTAAATTTCATTCTAAGTGAATTCCATAGTTATAGGACATATTCTTATACTGATACTTCAGCCCTTGTCCAAGTTGCAGCGAGTCGGGTGCCTTGCTGGGTTCGTAGGACTTTTGCTCTAATCCATAGCATCTCAAATTTGAATCCACCAGTCCCAATCACTTCTAATGTAAGTAATATCGTACACCTCGAGTTTTAGAACTTTTGGTTGAGTATAAATCGAGATATGAGTCCATTTCCATGACCATGCAAATCTGTCACCACGATTTCTTCACTACTAGTTTCTGTTGCATCACATTTTTGACTTAGATCCGAACGTTTTTGAGAAAACTTTCCTAAATAAAAATTGTTCCTAAAATTTTAAAGTTGAGATCTGTAAAACTTCATAATTTTGGAGTTCATTTGATGCCTTAAATTCGATCTGGTATTCTGCGTCAAGTTGTTGTCTGAATCATTTTTGATGAAGCTCAGTTTTGTTGTCCGATTTGCTCCTACCTATGATCGCTTTCAATGGTTGATGTCTTCATGAAAGTTGTTCATTTATGTGTCTAGAGCATCCCTGTAAAATTTCAGAATTTTTGGATCACACTTAGAATTGTTATGAATTTTTAAAAAGGTTGTGGTCGAATGAACAGTAGGTTTTGAACTCTTTGGAAAAGATGTTCTTAAATCATTTTTTTTGGGCCACTTAGACTCCGATTTTGAAGAAGCCTATTTCTATGAAAAATGTTTATTTTGGTGTGTTCTAGCTCCTGTAAAAATTTTGGAATTTTTGAAAAGGTTTTGCTAAGTTTCCATATGCGATTTCAGAAACTGCCCAAAGGACTATTTTTGTCGGTAAGTCGTACTTGTGAATTGCGATGATCTACAAGTCGATTGATATTCGTTTTTGAATCTAAATAAAATATGGAATTTGTGTTGTATTTTAAAGTGTAAAATTATGTTCTTTTAAACTTTGTAAGTTTTGATCGAGTGGGATGCCCGACGTTGTAGAGGGTAAGTGCACTTGGCGTGAGCTCGTTGGGCCGCCCCCTCTTTTTGTGTGGCCAAAACGGCGCATATGATATTGTGGTTTCGTGTTAGTAAGAGTCTATACTCCTAGATGTATCCGTATGGGTTGTCTAGGGCTCCGGAGCGGTCTGTATAGGGTCACTGCTTTCACATCCCTCGTGGGTACGAGTCCCAGAGGTGGGTTGATTCGAAAGGGCTTAGGCCTAGAATCGTATTAATGGAGGCCTTGTGGGTGTAAGTCCCCAAGGTCATATTTGGTGTCCTCGATCAAAATGAACAATGGTAAATTATTCGTGTGGCAAGTGTAAGAGATTTCGGAAAAATTATTTTTACTCGTCCTCCTTTTAAATTAAAAATCCCACTTTTATATACTCTTCTAGAATTTTTAAAATTCGTTGTGTTGTATATTAACTTACTCAGTACCGTTGTACTGATAGATACGTTGTCTCTTTTTTTCAGATGTTGGAGATTAGCGCATTGCATTTACATATGGGAAGGGGATTTCCGAAGATTTGTCGCACATTTAATTATTTATTATTTTATGGACATGTATTTTTCTTATTTTATTTTCCGCAAGCGCAAAGTTAATTACTTAAATTAACCAACGACAAATAATTTTTATTCCGAGATATATATTTTAAGTGGATTTTATTTTAAAATTTTTGGTACAACATAGCCTTGCATCTTTCAAGTGAGCTCGAAATGAGTCGCGTCTTGCTTGGAAGGTGTGGCGGTATGGCCTGGGTTACCAAAACCAGGGTGTTACAAGCTACCCAAAGAAATTCCTCTATCCTTCTTCAATGATTAAATTCCTTCATTGGGTATTTATTTGTCCATGTCATCAAATACCTGGCCATTGGGAAGGCCTTAGAGTCGCAACACTAAGTGGGTTTGCTAAGCCACCAAACGGGTTCAGCTCTGATACCGAATGTCAAGGTGCCGAGATATCTTTATGTCAGCATGAAAAAGGTACCCGTGACATTTGGTATTATAGAATTTAGGATGCTAAATAAATCGTCTTCATACGCTAAATATTTTATTTTATATTTATTAAAAATTGTAACTATTATAGTTTCTTTAGACAAGTATGGTCAATTATTGTACATCTTGTTACTATTTGTGGATTAAATTAATTTTCTAATTTCCACATGTAAACATATCATTATATAAATTTTTTTTTGAGGAAAGACTGCTTCTATTCCCATAACATAAAAATTTACAAAGTATCTCCATTTTTACTCCATTAGCCTACTCTACAGCAACACCAATCTCAATACATTCTGCATCAAATAGTCCAATCTAAAAAAGAGGAAACCTAACAGAAAACAAAACCATACCACCACATCTCAGACACTTTCGAAACAACAAGAGCATTTCAGTTGCATACTTCAAGGCCAAAATCTACTCTTCACTCATCCCTTTTCCGCATCAACATATCTCGTTCATCATAAGAAGAGACCCATCATAAACCAGAATTACTCCCACATTTCAGATCTGTTCCCCCACAAGCTTCCTATGACAGCATCAGCACCCTTCTTCCTTGAGTTCAAAATAATATTTCATTCTCGTTCAAAACAATAAAAACCAGTACCAAAAGTTCTCAGCTCATTTCGATGTCTTATCCCCCTGAACTTAGAACCATTCCAGATGACCAGATAATAAATACTCAAGTGATGTTTTAATAGACAATCTATAAACTTGCTTCAATATCACATCTCCCCTGCATTACGTATCAATTCAAGTGCAATCGAATAGAGGGGCTTAATTGGTGAAACAAGGCATGGTTGGATATGAAAACGAAGCAAAAAGAAGAAAGAAGCAGACAGAAGGTCATGGGAAATGAGGGTACATCTATGCATTCCACAACAAAAATTCAAGACGTGTTGTGAGTACAAAACCTCAGCATAGTGCTCTTCAAGTCATTCTTCAGATGATGTATGGTACAAGACACCCCTACTCAACTCCCGAAGTACCTTCTTTCTCAACTCCCAAACTGTATTATCACAACATTTTCCTAGATGCCACACCCTTTTGCTGGATCCAATTCCTCCTTTTCCTTGTAGCATTTTCAGTATTCCTTCAACCTCTTTTTTATTATTTATTTTTTTTTTCAATCCTCTTTTTTTTTTCCTTTTTTTTTTCCCATCTTCTTTTCTTTTTCCTTCTCTTCTTCTATGGATTTCCCGACTCCCAAACTCAAGTGCAAACTACTCGTCCCGGCATCATTTTTTCAAAAACCGTTTCCTCACCCATACAATAACCACCCAACAACAATCCTATTGGTGTCTCAACCTTAATTACTAGAGCATACCAACACTAATCAGTACTCAGTTTCTAAGTTGCAACATTGGAGTATTAGTGAAATGCATAGATAGACCCTGAGAATCCCAATGACTCACTATATTTGTGTGGCTAGAATAGTGAAAAGGCAATATTTAGTGGCCAGAGAATAGGTTGGGAATATATGGGAGTGGTAACTAAAAGCCTGGCTCAGTCGTTAATCACAAGGTGTAGGAATGAGTATGGAAATTAACAACCAAACCTGGCGCAAGAAGATGACCAAACCTTTATCATATCCGATGCACCGAATTGAATGAGTGCATGCTCAACATGCATAAAGAACCAAATTTAAGAGTGTCGAATTTAAACCATCACCTCTGTCCGCGTCCAAGGGAGCTTAAGATTCACCTCTCTCCAGTTCCTGGCACCCCAGCACAAGCAGCAGCATCGCATATGTCTGTAACCAATTTCTTTACGTGAACATGAGACTCCAACTTTCTTTGGCCTTTTCTTACTTAGTGCAACGAAAAGTAGTGTCCCTCTCTTCCTTTTGGCATTCAACAATCCTCCTAATCCTTCCCGAGCACGGCCACCGCATCAGCATCCTCTAACCACACAACAGCACAACCATCGGCTTCAACCTGAGACACTTCAGTATCATTCCCACGTAGCACCAGCAGCAGCACAGCAACCTGAAAAAATAACAAAACAGCAACATTCTCTAAAAGAATAGAGCATCCTCCTCATAATCCGCATATAGCAACCTTCCTTGGTTTCATCCACTCTACTCTTCAACCCTTTCCACCCTTCAACTTTGGTTTTCATCCTCCCTGCTGATGCATCCAACAATCAGTACCATTCCTCTTTCAAATTCCCCCCTGTTGCTCCGTTTTTTGCCCATTGGTCCGCCAAAAAATTTCTTTCCCTTAGGATATGTGTAACACGTATTTCACCTGCTCCTGCTAAAATATTAACTATCGGACCAATATGTTTTTGCATTCTCCAGGGTATTCTTTCCAGATTTAAGAGCCAACTAACAACATTGCTAGAATCACATTCAAACACAATTCTTGGGAGAGGGAAACGTTGATCACGAATTATTGCACCACATACCCGACTAACAGCCATAATTTCAGCCGCATTGGAGTCTTTTTCACCAATGTAATCTGAAAGTATAAAAATGACCTTACCACTGTCATCACGAATCACTCCACCAATTCCCGCTGGCCCGGGATTTCCAATTGATGATCCATCCGTATTAATCTTCCACAATCCCTCTTCTGGGCGTATCCACACTAAGCCCCTCCTCGGGCCACACTTATTTATTCTAGCTGTCTGCTCAAGAATAATTGGAAATTGCCTCTCAAGTTCCCTGAAACTATAACCACTAACCACCCCAGCCGCTTTCCACCACAAGTTTACCCTCCATTTAACTTCTTCTATAGCCGCCCCTATCTCAATTATTTTTCCTTTAGAGACCAACTGATTTCGGTTCTGCCAAATAGTCCAAATTATTGCCAATCCCATAAGAATCCATCCTTCCCTCTGGCTTCTATATGGATACCCTTCAAACCACCATTTTATTATGCCTTTTACGCTTCCTGGCATTGCCCACTGTAGACCAAAATAATTAACACCTTTATACCACAATATCCTAGCGAACTCACACTTACAAAAGAGATGGTCTTCCGACTCCACCTCTAGTTCACAGCAAGGACAAAATGCATCCGCAAGCTGAACACATCCTCTTTGAAGTAAAGTTTCTCTCACCGGTAACCCCTTTTGTATTAACTTCCAGGCTAGCACCTTAGTTTTCATCGGAGCCTTAATTTTCCAAAACTCTCGCCACATCCTCTTAGTCTCAGCCGCATCTACCCCTTCTTCTCTCAACCAGCAAGTCGGGTTTTGAAAAATCCACTCCCCTCTTTCGTCCAAATAACCCTATCTTTTATGTGTCGGCTCAAATGTACCCTCCCCAGAACAACAAGGAAATCCTCCCAAATATTCTTTTCCCAATCGTGCAACCTTCTTCTACATTGAACGTTCCATCTCCACTCTAGTCCTGACCAACTTCCATGCTCGGCGACCGTTCCCCCTTTATTGATGGCTAATGCATAAATCCTTGGAAATAGCACCCTCAACTCCCGACCTTCCTCCACCCAAATATCCTCCCAAAACCTAGTCTCCTCTCCATTCCCCACCAAGATCCGAAACCCCGTCCCCTGGTCCACCCTACTCATGTCCTGCCACGCCTTACATATATTACCCCAAGTTGATCTACATACCTTAATGTCCGGAACCAATGGAGCTTTCTGTCCGTAATGTTTTGCATCGATAACCTTCCTCCACAGTGACGTTTCGTTCCCAAACCTCCATTTCCATTTAAGCAACAAAGCCAAGTTGAACTCGTTAACAGCCCTCACCCCCAACCCGCCATCCTCCTTATGTTTGCTTATTCTTTCCCAGCATATTGTGTGCATCTTTCTACCTCCTTCTACCTCATTCCAAAAAAATCTTCTCTTGATCTTTTCCAGCCTATCAGCCACCGTTCTTGGAACTCTGAACAAGGACATGAAATACACAGGTATTGAATTAAGAACAGACTTGATTAGGCATGTTCGCCCTGCTTGCGACAAAAGTCGGCCCTTCCACCCAGCCAGTCTTTCTTCTACCTTGTCCAGCACCGGATTCCAAATCGACAATCCATTTAACCTTCCCCAATTGGTAATCCCAAATATGTCATTGGCCATATCCCCACTTCACATCCAAAAACATCCGCTGCCTCATCAACCAAATTATTTTCACAATTAATATTATATATTCTGCATTTCCCATAGTTAATGTGTAGACCTGTAGTTAATGTCAGACATCTTAGGATTCTTTTGATTGTCAGCACTTGAGAGATGTCTCCTTCACAAAAAATCAATGTGTCATCCGCAAATTGTAAATGTGAAATTTCCATATCCCCAGCTCCGACCTTAAGCCCTTTAAGCATCCCCAAATCCTTTGCATTTGTCACCAGCTTATTCATTATATAAATACATCTCACTTTTATATGAATTTATCACATCTTATATACTACTATATTTTTTGCAAGATTACAAAAGGACTAAGTGTGCGTTTGGTACATAGAATGTGTTAATACTGTGTTATGACAACTTAACCTTGTACTTTTCATTGAGATGTTTCTCAGGTGTTGGCACATCAGACTGACGACGACAGTTAACTCTGCTGGTAGTTATGACCTTTGTATTCTTTATATAGTGCAGGGTCTGTAATCTGTTTAGAGTAGTTCTTTGAGCGATTTTATTTTGTATTCATTCTAAGAGATTACAGTGAGAAAGTTTGGAGAGAGTCTTGTAAATGTTCTTCAAGAATTCATAGTGTGAGATACTTTTAGAAGAACAAGATTAGATTGAGATTACATTGGAATATCTGGAGATATTGTGATCTTCAATATTCAAGAAAGATCTGGAGGAATTCATGCGATCAAAGAAGAAAACCAAGGAGAACGACGGACAGCGCTGGTGCCTTGAAGATTCCATTCTAGGGTGTGTTCCCTACAGGTGTGTTGAGGGGGAGTCTCAACGACGTCTGATCAACTAGATCGTATCATCTAGTGGTAGAGTTTGGATTCTGGTGTTAGGCTAGTATAGCGTGTTTGTGTTTTGGTTTTTCTGTCTAGTGAAGGTCGCCTGGATTGGTATCCCCCAGACGTAGGTCGGAAGGACCGAACTGGGTTATCAAATTACTGTGTTCTTTATCGCTTTCGTTTATCGTAGTTAGAACATCGTAATAACGACCGTAACAGAATCTTGAATCACTAAGGGACCTACAAATTGGTATCAGAGCGAGTTCTCTAACGTAACTGAGAAAATCCTTTCATTCAAGATTCAAGAAACATGAGTCGAGAAGGAGCGTCTAACACTCGTCCACCATTGTTCGACGGAAATGACTACGCCTATTGGAAAGCCAGGATGCGCAACTACCTGCTGGCACAAGGAGATGGTGTTTGGGACTCAGTCTTGGAGCCATGGACTCATCCAACAAGAACTGTTCGAACTGGAGAAGGAGAGACGGCCACGACTACAATTCGACCCGCGACAAATGCCGAGCTCACACAGGCCGAGAGGACTGCAAGATCAGCCAATTACACAGCTCTTAACGCGATTAGTGGTGCAATGGACGAAGCGCAATTCAGAATGATCGCCAACTGCACATCTGCTTATGAGGCTTGGAACTTCTTGGAGACACAACACGAAGGTTCTGAAGATGTCAAGACGACGCGTCTACAACGGATTGAATCGATTTTTGACAGTCTAAGGATGACGAACGATGAGGACATCACTTCATACTTTGGGAGATTTCAAGACATTGTTAACCAAGCAACAGCTCTTGGAATGACTTTTGAATCATCTAAGCTCGTGAGGAAGTTTCTTAGAACTGTATCTAAGAAGTATTCTGCGAAGGTTGCAGCCCTTGAAGAGGTGGAGAAAATTAAGACCATGTCATTGAGAGAACTAGTCGGCATTCTTCAAACATATGAGATCAATCACTTAGCCACTGAAAGATCAAGCAAGAACATTGCATTCAAGGCTGAGGAAGAGCCTGCTGAAAGCTTTGAAGAAGAGGTTTCCTTGCTCTCAAAGAGAATCGGTAGAATGCTTCAGAATAAGCATTTCAAGAAATTTCAAAAGAAGAACAGATGTTCTGACAACCCGGTGACAACCGAGAAGCAGAGCAGCAAATTTGAGAAGAAAACTGATGGGAAATTCAGGAAACCAAAGAAGGATAGAGATGATGACAGATCTGAGAAATCTTCTGAGATTATATGTTTTGAATGTAATGGGAGAGGCCATGTCAGAAAGGAGTGCCCTACTGCCAAGAAAAGGAGAGGAAAGGCACTTCAAGCTACACTAAGTGATAATGATTCAGAAGATGAACCTGAGGAAGAACAATCCAGTGATGAAGATGATGTAGTTGCTTTTGTTACGAGAGAAGCCAGTCCAGATCTCTTGGAAGGTAATCCTGAGTCAATAAAGTTAATTGCTGACATTTCATCTATTGTTTCAGGTGAATCAGGTAGTCTTTATGCTGAGCTTGTTGAAATCTATGAAGAACTTAAGGAAGAATATGAAGAAGCTGTACAGGAGAATGAGCAGTTGTCGAAACAACTCACTGACATCCGTCTGACTTTGGATAAAGCTGAAGCTGAAAAGATCAAGGCAATTGATGATCTAAAGGTTCTTAAGGGAAAGTATGATGAAGTGAAGTTGCAAATTTCTACTGTGACTAAAGAGAAGGAATCACTCAGAGAGGAATCTATAAAGTTGAAAGTTAGAGTTGCTGACCTAGAGAAAATGACCAAAGGGAAAGGTAAACTTGATGAAGTTTTGTCTATTGGAAAGAACTATAGAGACATGACTGGTATTGGGTACAAGAATCAAGCATCTACTGGAAAAAGACTATTTGTTAGTGGTGGAAATCTGAATGCTGAAGAAAGTTCACTGACACATCAGAATGTTCCTACATCACCCAAACGACGAAGAGACTGTCTCTATTGCAACTTACCTGGTCATTCAGCTGAAACGTGCATGAGGATAGTTCGTGATCTTATGAACGGACGCCCAGTAGTTTGGCCTCATGAAGACCTAAAGAAGAAGATTCGAATTCAAATGGAATGGGTGCCAAAGAGGAAGGAAAGTAATTGCTTTGTTGTTCTATCATCGCAGCAACAACCACGTTCTAGAAAGTGGTACTTTGATTCAGGCTGTTCTAGACACATGACAGGTAGTAAGGAGATCCTCAACAACTTTACAGACAAAGACTGTGGAGATGTAGTCTTTGGTGATGGTGCTAGAAGCAAGATCACTGGTTATGGTAATGTAAAGGATGGTGAACTTTCTAAACTTTCTAGAGTTTATCATGTTGAAGGGCTTACTACTAATCTCATTTCAATTAGTCAATTGTGTGATGAAGATTCTCTTGTTATTTTTAACAAATTTCTTTGTCAAGTATTTGATCACAGGAGAAACAATATTATGACTGGTAAACGTTCTAAGAACAATTGCTATACTTTGGAGGCTAATCTAGATCAGGCACTTGTAAGCATAGATGACCTCACAAATTTATGGCACAAGAAGCTTGGACATCTCAACTATCAATCATTGTACAAGCTAAGTTGTTCAGCCGTTGTCAGAGGTCTGCCTAAACTACACAACAACAAAGATCTTACATGTGTGGACTGTTCAAAAGGAAAGCAAACCCGAGCTCAACATAAGAAGACTGATGGAGTCTCTACAGATCATTGCTTAGAACTAATTCATATGGATCTTATGGGTCCAACAGAAACTGAAAGCCTTAATGGCAAAAGGTATGTTTTAGTTTGTGTTGATGATTTTTCGAGATTCACTTGGGTATGTTTTCTCAGGAGCAAAGATGAAGCCTTCCAACACTTTGAAAAGCTAAGCCTGAAGTTGATGAATGAAAAGCAAACTAAAATTCAAAGGATCCGTTCTGATCATGGTAGAGAGTTTGAGAATCAGGAGTTTGAACATTTCTGCAACAACCATGGAATATTTCATGAGTACTCTGCCCCAAAGACACCTCAACAGAATGGAATTGCTGAAAGGAAGAATAGGACACTTCAAGAGATGGCACGTTCAATGCTACATTCTACTGCACTTGGAAAATCATTTTGGGCCGAAGCAATTCATACAGCTTGCCACATCGTCAATCGTGTGATGTTGAGACCTCATACTAACAACACTCCATATCAAATCTGGAATGGTAAAACTCCTACTGTTAAATACTTTCATATTTTTGGATGTAAATGTTTTGTCTACAGGGATAGAGAGCAAATTAAGAAGTTTGATGCTAGAGCTGAAGAAGGATGGTTTTTGGGATACTCCAATAACTCAAGAGCTTATCGAGTTTATTTGATCCAATCTCGAAAGGTTATTGAAACAGTAAATGTCCTTTTTGAGGATAAATATTGTTTACCTAGAGATTATGATGATGATACAGCCCCAAGCGTTGATACTCCATTAGATATTCCTGATGTTGGTACATCCAGTCAACAACAGTCAGAAGGAATAGTTATTAATGATGATGGAGAAGATGATCATGAGGATAATCCAGAGAATGATGATTCAAGTTCTAAAGCTGATGTTTCTGATAAGAGAAGAGGTCCAAGGACTCTAAAGCATCACTCACAGCAAGACATTATAGGTGATCCTAGTGCTCAACGCCTAACTCGGAGCAAGAAGGTCAATTACAGAGAATTGGCAGGATTAAATTGCTTCATATCTAGAGTGGAACCTAAGAATGTATCCGAAGCCCTACAAGATGAGTATTGGATAGCAGCCATGCAAGATGAGCTGATCCAGTTTGAAAGAAACGATGTTTGGGAGTTGGTGGAACAACCGAAGAACATCAATGTCATTGGCACAAAATGGGTCTTTAGAAATAAAACTGATGAGCAAGGCAACATTATAAGGAATAAAGCTCGCCTAGTTGCTCAAGGTTTTACACAGATAGAAGGTCTGGATTATGGTGAAACGTTTGCACCTGTTGCAAGGATGGAAGCTGTTCGAATTTTGCTAGCATTTGCATGCTCTATGGATTTCAAGTTGTATCAATTGGACATCAAGACAGCTTTCTTAAATGGGAAGATCAAAGAGGAGATATTTGTGGCACAACCTACTGGTTTTGAAGATCCAACTAGACCGAATCATGTATATCGAGTAAAGGGTGCACTTTATGGATTAAAGCAAGCTCCTAGAGCTTGGTATGATCGATTGTCTTCATTTCTCATTCATAATGGATATAAGAGAGGAGAAGCTGATAAGACGATGTTTGTGAAGCATGAAGACAACCACTTCATAATTGCACAGGTATATGTTGATGATATAATTTTTGGATCGACGTCTGAACATCTCAGAAACAACTTTGTTCAAGCTATGCAATCAGAGTTCGAGATGAGCATGATGGGAGAGTTGACTTACTTTCTAGGACTTCAAGTGAAACAAATGAAAGATGGAATGTTTCTTAGTCAAGAAAAGTATGCTCGGAATATGCTTAAGAGATTCAAGTTGGAAGATAGCAAGATTGCTAGAACTCCACAGGGTCAACAACAGAAGTTATCTAAAGATGATCAAGGAGTTAATGTAGATCAGAAGCTATATAGAAGTATGATTGGAAGTTTACTCTACTTAACAGCTACTAGACCAGACATATCCTTTAGCACTGGAGTTTGTGCTAGATTTCAAGCAAATCCTAAGGAAGTGCATTTGAAAGCTGTTAAACGCATCATGAGATATGTGAAAGGAACTATTGGACTAGGGATTTGGTTCTCTAAAAGATCAAGTTTGGATTTGATAGGGTTCACTGACTCGGATTGGGCAGGATGTTGTGATGACAGAAGGTCAACAACGGGAGGATGTTTCTATCTAGGAAATAATTTAGTATGTTGGTTTTCTAGAAAGCAGAATATAGTTGCATTATCTACAGCGGAAGCAGAGTATATTGCTGCAACTTGTTGTTGCTCACAATTGATGTGGATGAAACAAGTCTTATGTGATTATGGGATCAAGAAGGATGATTTCAAGGTGTATTGCGACAATACAAGTGCAATTAATATTTCAAAGAATCCTGTTCTACATAGTCGCAGCAAACATATTGATATAAGGTATCATTTTATAAGAGATTTGGTTGAAGAGGGTGTGTGCAACATTGAGCATATAGGGACGTTGGAACAACGGGCTGACATCCTTACTAAAGCACTCGACGGTGAAAGGTTTGAAACTCTTAGATCTACTATGGGCCTTTGCTATTCTAGTTAAATTTGATCAATATCTATGTTTATTTTTGCATTTTACACTTGATCTAGTCCATAAGTTTTGTAGGCCCAATTCATTTTGGATAGAGTTTTTGGAGAAACTGTCGTCCTACAGTCATGATGACTGCAAACTGACGGCTCCAGTCACGTCGCACGTCACAGGGAAAACCGTCGTCTCTCTCGCCTCTTCATCTTCATTTTCTCTCTTTAAATCGATAGCTTGTGTTTTCCATTTCACTACATTTCAGTTTTTCAGTTTGAGTGCTCACAGAATACATAGCAATGGCGTCTTCTTCCTCCACAAATAACCCTGAAAAAGCTTCCGATCAAGTCCCAACTAGTTCGGAACCACCAATTACTTCTGAAACCCAAAATCCCTCAGAAAATTTCGTTGAGGATCAAAATGCCATGCCTCAAAACCCCACTCAAACCTCCACAGAAGCTACCGAAACCCAACTTGCAGAATTTGCTGAGAACGCTGAACCTATTGTCACTATGTATCCAACCCCTCCTCCTAGTCCAGTGCAAAACCCTCCTCAAGATCCTACTCCAAACCCTACCGAGAAATCTACTGAAAACCCCACCGAAGCCACTCCAAATCCTGTCGATGTTGAAGGCGAACATGTCCAGGAAGAAGAAGACCATATTCTGCCTCATAATGAACCAGAGGTCCCAGAACAAGCTAATGTTGGAACAGATGTCCGACGACCAACTACTAGGTCTTCACAAAGGAAGAAGCGGAGCACCTCTACCAGTGATGTTGGTACACCTGCGAAACGACCAAGGACCCAGAGGACTCCAGAGACACCAAAGCGAGATTTACAGTCACAAAGAGCATTCAACATGACATACTTCACCAAGGAAATGATGCTATTCGGAACCAAAGACCTTGTCAACAGAAAGTTCATCCCAGAGGAGACTTTTGTCCATTCTTCATACACGGACCTAGGGTTCGTTGAATTTCTTGAAGAAAGACATTTACTGAAATGGTCAAGGGTGTTTAAAGCTTACTCTCCAACACTGGTCAGAGAGTTCTACGCCAATTTACATCCTGATATTCTCAACAAAAAGTCTCCGTGGTTCGGTAAGATATACATTAGAGACAAATTTATTGATTTAACTCCTGGTGTTATCAATGCGTTGTTAGAACTTGCACCAAACGACGATCTCGGTGATCCAATGGAGTATTTGCCTCACTCGCCTGCCGACATAGCTTACACCATTTCAAATGAGAGGGCTTTCGACTTTGGCCGGAAGAAGTGATGTGTTTCTGACATGACCATGAAATTTCACTGCTTGTTCTATTTGTGTCGTGCAAACATCCTGCCAACATCGAATGCCTCACAGCCTTCACTGGAAATGGGTAAACTTTTGTTTTGTATTGATTCTGGAATAGAACTTATGAATTTTGGTCTGCTGGTTTTGAAGCGTATGCTAGGTTTTACTCGTGATCTAATCACAAAGACTGCTAGTCTACCATACCCTGGCCTTATCACTTTGTTGCTGCATCACAATGGCATTAAGACCAAGAAGGATGACCTGATCAAGATAAATTCACATTCCCCTTCCCAAGAGCTTTGTGACAAGCATAATGACTTTAAAGAAGGACCACCACCGTCAGGAACCGATCTCATTTTGCAGATCAAATCTGAGTTGCTTGCCCTTAGTGACAAGCAGACAAAGATCAGTCAGGAAGCCATTGCTACCAAGCGCAAGATTGCACAAATTATAAGTATGCTTCCAGGTTCCCTGTCTCCAACCCGCAAGGCCTCTTCAAGTGGAGCTCGTTCTGAAGAGCAGAATCCATTTGCTGATGAGGAAGAGGATTCTTCAGATGGAGTAGTTTGATCCATCAAGGGGGAGAAACAAGTGTGGTGGTGTCTGATTTGGTGGAGGTCATCTCGATGTGGTATGGTTGTTGGTACATTTGGGTAACACCTTTCTGACTCTGACTAAACTTTTTAATGTTTTTGGTAATTGTCTGCTGATGGATGTTTAAACTTTGTGATGATGACACTGTTTTGATGATTGTGTTTGTTTGTTTTTGGATGAACTGTGATGGACTTTTGGTGATGGACTATTGACTCTCTATTACTGTCGTATTGTTTGGAACTTTACTTTGTTGATATTTTGTTATATTGTTGATGTGCTTATCTATCATAATCTGAATTGATTATTGTTTGCATTTTTGATAGACACCTTGTTTGATGGATCAACATCTCCATGAAATGTGGGGGAGATTGTTAATACTGTGTTATGACAACTTAACCTTGTACTTTTCATTGAGATGTTTCTCAGGTGTTGGCACATCAGACTGACGACGACAGTTAACTCTGCTGGTAGTTATGACCTTTGTATTCTTTATATAGTGCAGGGTCTGTAATCTGTTTAGAGTAGTTCTTTGAGCGATTTTATTTTGTATTCATTCTAAGAGATTACAGTGAGAAAGTTTGGAGAGAGTCTTGTAAATGTTCTTCAAGAATTCATAGTGTGAGATACTTTTAGAAGAACAAGATTAGATTGAGATTACATTGGAATATCTGGAGATATTGTGATCTTCAATATTCAAGAAAGATCTGGAGGAATTCATGCGATCAAAGAAGAAAACCAAGGAGAACGACGGACAGCGCTGGTGCCTTGAAGATTCCATTCTAGGGTGTGTTCCCTACAGGTGTGTTGAGGGGGAGTCTCAACGACGTCTGATCAACTAGATCGTATCATCTAGTGGTAGAGTTTGGATTCTGGTGTTAGGCTAGTATAGCGTGTTTGTGTTTTGGTTTTTCTGTCTAGTGAAGGTCGCCTGGATTGGTATCCCCCAGACGTAGGTCGGAAGGACCGAACTGGGTTATCAAATTACTGTGTTCTTTATCGCTTTCGTTTATCGTAGTTAGAACATCGTAATAACGACCGTAACAGAATCTTGAATCACTAAGGGACCTACAGAATGGAATTACAGAGAATTGATGACAGAGAATGGAATTGCAGAGGAAGGGAATTCGGTCAGAGAAAAAAAAAATTGATTCTCTCGTTTGGTAAAACAGAGAATTCAAATGAGAAATAGAATAGATAATCAATTCATTGGTTAGAAAATTCAACATAGAGATGGAACATGTAATAAGATTTCTTGTTTTTCCTTTGATTAGAAAATAATTATATTTTTGTTATAAAATAAACAGTATAAATATAAATAAAATATTTTTTCTCAATAATAATAATAATAATAATAATAAGTGAGGAAGAGAGAATGAATTTATCGATTATAAACCAAATACACCAATTCTCCACAATTCTCTCTATTTGAAAGAGAATTAAAATGAGAGAAAGAGAATTGGTATAATTCTCAATTATGGATTCTCTGGTATTACCAAACAAGGGAATTGAGCTCAATTCCATTTTCCTAGGCTCAATTTCCTGTACCAAACACCCCCTAATATATGTACATATGCTAAAAGTTTAAAATTCAATACAGGAACCGAACCAAAAAATTGTTCCTCCGTATTGTTATGTTTTTGACATTTGGTCAAATTCTACTACCTCCGTTTTTTTTAAGTGCCCTATTTGAATCATTATTTTCAACTAGCTGACTTTGGAGCTTTATTTGGTTAGGTTAGAGAATGATTTTGAAGGTAAACCTATCATGAGTTTTGTAGTTTGTACTCCCTACTTTCACTATTACTTTACCACTTTTTATTTAGCTTAGTAATGAATCATATAAAACCATCCAAAATCAGCTAGTTGAAAATAGTGATTCAAATGAAGCACTTAAAAAAGAACAGAGGTAGTACTGTTTACACACAGACTTTCACTGAAAGTTTTAGCATAGATATACAAGTTAAAATATAGTAAAGTGATATCTTGTTAGATTCGTCTCGTCGTGTAGTTTTTAAATATAAAACTTTTTAGAAATTTTACTTGTGCCGAATATGAATTATTAATTATTTAAAATATGCATTAGACTACATGAAGAGTGAGTCGGTAATAAACGGATGGAGTATAACATTAATTATTTAAAAAGTAGAGTATGACAGAGAATGACTTTTTTGTCGGATATATACTAGGAGTATAAGTTTAGCATAATTTTGCGTGTTCTCACATGATAGGGATGTTTGGGATTCAGCAGATCCGCTAGCAGATAGTAGATTCGGAGAGAGAATTGTGAGAGAATATGCTGATTGAATCCGCTATATACTTCTAAATATGCCGGCTTACAAACAAGACCGATGTATAGCCCACACAACAATAGCCCAAAGGGGGGAATGGGGTATATAGTTTGAAAACCCTTTTATATTTTATTTTTTCTTTTTCTTTTTAAAGATTAACCCAAAAATCTTTTGATTTTATTTTTAACTTAAATCTTTTCACAATTTTCATTAAAGTTGACAAATACTACCTCCTCGGCCCTCTATCAATTCCTTTTATTTCTTTTATAATTTGTATGTCATTGGCTCACACCACTCTTTTATCAGATCTTTAATGATTCCTCAAAATAAATAAAAAAGTAAATAAATAAATGACACATTCATAATTTCACGCAATCCAAGATATATTTTTAATTTTAATAACTCAAATTGTAATATACAAGTAAAAAATTATAAAAATATAGTAATACTACGTTATTGAAAGAATCCAATAAGATATTACTTGACTATATTTTTCTTATTTAGTTGTGCTAAAAAATTTGATTAAAGTTACTCAATTAATAGTGGCAGATTCCCTTCATATCATTTAGGAACCGAGGAAATGTGGTACAATTATAAAATAAAATAATAAGTGCAATATACTTCCTCTGTTTTTATTTTTTACTACGGACCTATTTACCACGCAACAATGCATATTTTAAACTATTAATAACTCAAATTCGGTCCATGTAAAAATTCTAGAAGTTTAATATTTAGAAACTACAAGACGATACGAATATAACAAGATCACACTTGACTATATTTTAACTTGTGTAACTATAATAAAATTTTAAATAAAATTCACTGTGTGAATAATGACCAATTTGTAAATGGGGCAAATATTTGAAAATGGAGGAAGTATTATAATAAAAATATTATGATATACTTATATTTCAATTTAATGAATACTTCTATACATTAATTGATGGTGTGTCTCGAGTCCTATAATACTCATTGCCGTTGCTATCACTCTATCAGCATGACAGCATATGCTCTAAAAATTGCCGGGAGCTCCAATCATACCTATAAATATTAAAAGTTCGCAGTAGAGATACCTTATGGGTCTGTATAATGAAATTATATTTGAGTGATAAAGCAATTCATGTGGTGGAGTAATTTTGTGTGATGGATCAAAATCAAATTTCAATCACTTCAAATCTCAACTGTGATCGTTCCAAACTTGGTGTAAACTCGATTCAATCAACAAAATCAGTCTTGAAGATGAATCTACACCTCTCAAGGATCTCATAACCGTTTTCATAATCCAAAACTGTCGCCGGAAAGGAATGGGCTCGCCGGAGAAGAAAGGTGAATAGTGAATCCGACGATCCTCCAAACTCTTTCAAAAATGGTGAAGCTTATGTGCATTCAACTCCTTTCGACATGAGGATCACTTATGCTCTGATTTTAGAAACACTAACCGTAGCTCAATATGACGAAAGTTGGCCGGAATTTAACAAAACTTGGCCGGAAAAATGGTTACTCTTAGCCGGAAGTCGTTTCTTCACCGATTTTAGCGAGCATTATATCGATTTCATCAAAATCATCTATTCATTACAACCGTAAACTCAAATAACACTTCCGATCAACATACAACATCGATAGAAATTTCGGGATCAAATTTTACAAACTATATTGTCACTCACATAACTACTTCCAAAATGTTACAAAATTCATCATGAATATGCTAGTGTACCGAGGAGCTCTGATATCACAAGAATGAACTATGGATTCTATCACCAGACCACCTCGAACAAACATTACAATCTATAATATACTTGTATCACACAAACAAATATCTTTCATCACACCATGTTACGTATACATCACATAAAACACTCTGAGACATCACATGAAGCCACACTTCCCATACATCATATATCGCATCACAGTTATGCATCCCATCACATTATATTACGTATGCATCACATGAAACCACTTTAGACATCACATGAATCTACTGCATATATCATAAAAGCATTCTACCCATCACATAAAAGGGTGCCTGCACCTGCAGGCACCTGCACTATAGTCATATCCAAAAGTTCGAATTAGCATTTGAAAAGAGATTATTCAACTCATCCAACTTGTTAAGCTCCATAAAATTTTAATAATTTTAAATTATAGTTATTTTAAAATTCTAAAATACCTCACGCAATTCAAAATACATTTTTAATACTAAATATCTCAAATTATATTAAAAATAAATATTATGAAAATTTGATATTTTAAATCTATGCTATCTAACAATATTTCACTATATTTTATGTTATATTTTCTATAATTGTATTAAAAAGTCGAATCAAAATACTTAATGAATACTCCCTCCATTCCTTTTTAGTTGTCTTTTTAGAAACTAAAAATCGTTCCAAAATAGTTGACATTTCACATATTTATACCATACTTTTCCAATATTACCCTTATCTTTTCATAAATATTACTCCTATAATATTGTGCAATATCTCACCACTTCAATTTTATTTTTTTCTACAGTAGGGGTAAAAGAAAAAAATTAACCAATAATAATGACATTATTTGGTATGCGTGATTTTTGCTAAAACGTCATCTAATAAGAAAATGAGGGAGTAATAATTTTTTTTTCATTACGAGGAGTAATAATTAATATGCAAACGTAAATAATAATAATAATAATAATTGATGCAGTATTTGTTGATACCAACAAGTTATTCTCAATTCTCTAATCTCAAGCTTAAGTATTCAGTACTCCAACTTAACTCTTCGACTCTTTCATTTTAAGTTTAACAAAGCAAGACAAACTTTGTTTTATACTACTGGTTAACTCAAATATATATTTCATACTAGAATTCGACCAGGCACACTACACTGCGCGCGCCGGCCAAGGAATTTTTAGGTTTGTATAAGAAGTTGTGATGGAGGTCGTAAAGTATAACATTAAACCTATTACATTCCAACCGCATGTTTTGTTGTCCTAACCCTCCTCCCTATACTCATACTCTACACCTTTCCCGGATAAATCCACTCTTGCACACATCGCAAATATGTTGTAATAACTACAGTCAAGAGGAGAACATGCACTCATAGGAGTGAGCTAAAGTACCTACCATGGCTTTATATTGCAAATATTCTGTTTCATTTACCTTGCATGTGATTTCCAAATAAATTCCAGCAAGGAAAAAGGGCATTCTGAATTCTGCCAAGTGAAGGCCATTCCAGGCTATACGAGCAATAATCGGATGAGTCAAACCAACATAATCTATCAGCATCATCGGGTGAGGCACAGATCTGTAAGGGTTGAGTGAGAGCATGGTTGATCAAGGAAAAAGACAAATGAAATTTACTTCAGAAACAGACAAAATGATGGGCTCTATTGTAATTTTAAGTCTAGTGTAGTGATTAATATAGAGAAGGAAATGGCAAAATGGACAAATCAAGTGCATAGGTCCTGTAGCAAAAAGTGGTAGCACATATACTCCCTCCGTTTATGTATAATTGAAAGTTTGGAAATTTGGTACTATTCACACACACTTCGACTTAAAGTTTTATCATAGTTATACTAGTTAAAATATAGTCAAGTGGGATCTTATTAGATTCATCTCATCGAGTAGTTTTTAAATATTGAACTTTTAGAATTTTTACTAGTACCGAATTTGAGTTATTAATGGTTTAAAATGTACATTGGACTGCGTGTACTGTGGATCCATTTCAATTTTTTGAAAATGGAGGGATTATATAATATGATATACTTAAAAAAGAAAAAACAAACAAACAAACAAACACTATTCAGAACTGTGTTTAACATCTCTACTTCTACCCCGGCTCACCAATCCTATCCAATGGGATGATAGTATGGAAGGTTATAATGTCTAGCACCAACAAGACCGATCCATTATTCCATACATTAATTAATTTTAATATCATTATTATTTTTGTTAATACAATGTTTGAACTTTATAACCTGTACTTTTCATTGAGATGTTGATACAGGTGTTGGCACTTTGCTTTGACGACGACAGTTACCAGACTCGACTAGGTTTAATGATTTGTATATATATCTGTATTGAGTCTGTAATTTGTAGAAGATTGAGTATTCATTGTTTACATCTTTAGTGTATACGTCTTGAGAGATTTTTCATTGTTCTTGAGTCTTCAAGAAAGTTAGTTAAGTTTTTCAAGATAGTTATGCATTGAAGAACTTGAGTTGTATTTTGATATGCGCTTATTGTAAAAGTCTGGAGAAGAGGATTCAGGTGGATTAAAGAAGAAGAACGAAGAAGTTCAGATTCAAGGAGATTCTGGAGATTCGGATCAGGAGGTGTTCCTGCAGGCTGTTGTTGAGGGGGAGTCCCAACAATAGTGTTCGTCTAGATAGTTCGTCTAGTGTTTGAGTCCGTTTCTAGTTTGAATCTAGGTTGAAGTCTGTAGAGTTTTTGGTTCTTCTTAGTCTAGATCGCCTGGATTGGAATCCCCCAGATGTAGGTCTCACGACCGAACTGGGTCAACAAATTCTTGGTGTTCTTACTGCTTTCCATTAACACAAAGTTACAACAAACGGCTAACGACAATAACTGAATCTTGGTTAAAAAGGACCTTCATTTTGGTATCAGAGCTGATTCTCAAACGTAGCTGAGAAAAATCCATTCAATTTCAAGATTCAAGAATCATGATTCGAGAAGGAGCATCGAATGCACGACCACCATTGTTCGACGGAAATGACTACGCCTATTGGAAAGCAAGAATGAAGAATTATCTACTAGCACAAGGAGAAGAGGTCTGGGAGTCTGTTCTTGAGCCATGGACGCATCCAATCAGAGAAGACAAAGCCCCAGAAGGATCGACTGAACCCGCAAAAATTCGTCTGGCAAGGAAATCCGAATTGACGCAAGAAGAGAAGAGTCTACGGCAAGCAAATTACACGGCTCTCAACGCAATCAGTGGTGCCATGGATGAACCTCAATTTCGAATGATTGCAAATTGCACAACCGCATACGAAGCATGGAATTTCTTGGAGACACAGCACGAAGGTTCAGAGGATGTTAAATCTACCAGGCTACATCGGATTGAGTCTATCTTCGATAGTCTGCGAATGACGAATGATGAAGATGTTACAACATACTATGGTCGATTCATCGACATTGTCAATCAAGCCACTGCATTAGGAATGACCTTTGAAGGACCAAAATTGGTGAGAAAATTCCTCAGATCAGTTTCAAAGAAGTATTCAGGGAAGGTTTCAGCCCTTGAGGAAGTGGAGAAGATCAAGACCATGTCTCTTAGAGAATTAGTGGGAATCTTGCAAACATATGAGATGAATCATCTTGCAACTGAGAAATCCCAGAAGAACATCGCATTCAAGGCTGAAGAGGATGCTACAGAATTTACAGAAGATGATGTATCTTTTCTCTCCAAGAAGATTGCAAAGATGTTGCAGAACAAATGCTTTCAGAAGTTCCAGTCAAACAGGAATTCGACTAGAAGTTCTGACGCGCCATCAACAACCAAAAACGCAGAATTTCAAAAAGGAAAAGAAATTTGATGGGAAATTTCGAAAGCCTAAGAAATCAAGAGATGATGAAGATACTGAGAAAGATAATGAAGTCATATGCTTTGAATGTGGTGGGAAAGGTCATGTCAAAAAGGAATGTCCTACAGCCAAGAAGAGAAGAGGAAAAGCACTACAAGCCACATTAAGTGATGATGATGAGTCAGAAATTGAAGCTTCAAATGAACAATCTAGTGATGAAGAAGAAGTTGTAGCATACACGACGAGAGAAGCCAGTCCTACTCCTATGGAAGGTAATCCTGAGTCAATACAATTAATTGCTGACATTTCCTCTATTGTTTCAGGTGAATCAGGTAATCTTTATGCTGAGCTTGTTGAAATCTATGAAGATCTTAAGGAAGAATTTGATGAAACTGTTCTAGAAAAACAGAAGTTGTTGAAACAACTCACAGACATCGAGCTGACACTTAACAAAGTAGAGTCTGAGAAGGTTAAAGCTGTTGATGATCTAAATGCTTTGAGGACAGAGTATGAAGAGGTCAAGGTTCAAAACTCAACATTGTTCAAGGAAAAGGAATCCCTTCAGAAAGAGTTGATCGTTTTGAAAGACCAAATTGCTGATTTGAAGAAAATGGCTAAGAGTAAGGGCAAACTGGATGAAGTACTCTCTATTGGGAAGAGCTATAAAGATATGAGAGGAATTGGTTATAAGGATCAAGGATTTACTGGAAAAAGATTATTTGTTAGTGGAGGAAACCTAAATGCTGAGTCAAGTTTATTGTCTCAACAAGATGTTGCCACATCATCCAAACGACGCCGAGAGTGTGTTTACTGCAGTCTTCCTGGCCATACAGCTGAAACATGCATGAGAATAGTTCGTGATCTTATGAACGGACGTCCAGTAGTTTGGCCTAATGATGATTTGAAGAAGAAGATCATTATTCAGAAAGAATGGGTGCCTAAGAGAAAAATATCTCAATGTCTTGTAGTTCTGACTTCACAGCAACAACTTCGAAGTAAGAGATGGTACTTTGATTCAGGCTGTTCAAGACATATGACTAGAGATAAAGTGATTCTGAGCAATTTCACTGCTAGAGATTGTGGAGATGTTGTTTTTGGTGATGGTGCAAAGAGTAAGATTACAGGTTTTGGTAATATAGAGAGTGGAGATTTATCTCAACTTTCTAAAGTTTATCATGTAGAAGGGCTTACTACTAATCTCATTTCTATAAGTCAATTATGTGATGAAGATGCTCTTGTTATCTTTACTAAGAACTTTTGTGAAGTTTTTGATTGCAGGAGAAATAATATTTTGACAGGGAAACGCTCTAAGAATAATTGCTATACTTTGGAAGTGAATCTGGCCAATGCACTAGTTAGCAAAGATGATCTTACAAACTTGTGGCACAAAAGGCTAGGACATATCAACTACCAAACTTTGTACAAGCTGAGTTGTTCCAATGCTGTTAGAGGATTGCCAAAACTTCATAACAACAAAGATCTTACTTGTGTTGATTGTTCTAAAGGGAAGCAGACACGAACCAAACACAAGAAGACTGATGGAATCTCAACAAGTCACTACTTAGAACTTGTTCACATGGATCTTATGGGTCCTACAGAAACCGAAAGCCTAAATGGCAAGAGGTATACTTTAGTTCTTGTAGATGATTTTTCGAGATTTACTTGGGTCTGTTTTCTCAGGAGTAAAGATGAAGCATTCCAACAATTTGAGAGATTGAGCCTAAAGCTAATGAATGAGAAGCAAGTCAAAATTAAGAGAATAAGGACTGATCATGGACGTGAGTTCGAAAACCAGGAGTTCAAACATTTATGTAACAACCATGGAATATCTCATGAGTTTTCTGCACCAAAACGCCTCAACAAAATGGAATTGCTGAAAGAAAGAATAGGACTCTTCAAGAAATGGCACGGTCTATGCTGCATGCTAGCACACTTGGCAAGTCTTTTTGGGCCGAAGCAGTTCACACAGCTTGTCACATCATCAATCGAGTGTTGTTACGACCTCACACCAACGACACACCTTATAAAATCTAGAATGGTAACACACCTACTCTTAAATACTTTCATATTTTTGGATCAAAATGTTTTGTCTACAGGGACAGGGAACATCTTAAAAAGTTTGATGCAAGATCTGAAGAAGGATGGTTTTTGGGTTACTCAAACAACTCAAGAGCTTTTTGGGTCTATCTAACTCAAGCTAAGAAGGTTACTGAGTCAGTCAATGTATTGTTTAAAGATCAGTATAATCTACCATCTAGAGAGCTGGATGATCCAGTACCTAGTGTTCCTACTTCCAGTATTTCAGAAGCACCTGTAGTTGAGACATCAGATCAACATCAGTTTGAAGGAGTTGATATCGATGATGATGAAGGAGATCAATCTGAGCAACTTTCAGAAGAGTGTGTAGAAAGTTCTGAAACTACTGCTTTGGATAAGAGAAAAGGTCCAAGAACTCTAAAGCATCACTCACAACAAGATATTATTGGTGATCCAAGTGCTCAACGTCTTACTAGAAGCAAGAGAGTTAATTACAGAGAGTTGGCAGGTCTAAACTGTTTCATATCTAAAGTGGAGCCAAAGAATGTATCTGAAGCCCTTATGGATGAATATTGGATAGCAGCAATGCAAGACGAGCTGGTTCAATTCGAAAGGAATGATGTTTGGGAGTTGGTCGAACAACCACAGAACATCAATGTTATTGGTACTAAGTGGGTCTTCAGGAACAAAACAGATGAACAAGGGAATATCATCAGGAATAAAGCACGCTTGGTAGCTCAAGGTTTCACACAAATAGAAGGTTTAGATTATGGTGAAACATTCGCTCCTGTAGCTAGGATGGAGCTGTCAGAATTTTATTAGCCTTTGCTTGTTCTATGGATTTCAAGCTGTATCAACTTGACATCAAAACAGCTTTCTTAAATGGCAAGATCAAGGAGGAGATCTTTGTGGCACAGCCTGCTGGTTTTGAGGATCCAACTAGACCAAATCATGTTTATCGAGTGAAAGGTGCACTTTATGGTCTTAAGCAAGCTCCTAGAGCTTGGTATGATCGATTTTCTTCATTCCTTATCTGCAATGGTTACAAAAGAGGAGAAGCTGATAAGACGATGTTATCAAACATGAGAACGACCACTTCATAATTGCACAGGTATATGTAGATGATATTATCTTCGGAGCAACGTCAGAACATCTCAGAAACGACTTTATTAAAGCTATGCAGTCTGAGTTTGAAATGAGTATGATAGGAGAGTTGACCTACTTCATAGGACTACAAGTGAAGCAACTGGATGATGGAATATTTCTTAGTCAAGAGAAGTATGCTCGAAACATGCTAAAGAGATTTAAGTTGGATGATAGCAAGGTCGCTAGAACACCGCAAGGACAACAACAGAAATTATCCAAGGATGATCAAGGAGCTGATGTAGATCAGAAATTGTATCGAAGCATGATCGGTAGTCTACTTTACTTAACAGCTACTAGACCCGATATCTCTTTTAGCACGGGAGTTTGTGCAAGATTTCAAGCAAATCCAAAGGAGGTGCACTTGAAAGCTGTAAAACGCATCATGAGATATATCAAAGGAACTGTTGGATTAGGCATTTGGTTCTCTAAAAGATCAAATTTGGACTTGATAGGGTATACGGATTCGGATTGGGCAGGTTGTAGTGATGACAGACGCTCGACGACCGGAGGCTGCTTCTACCTTGGGAACAACCTTGTATGTTGGTTTTCTAGGAAGCAAAATATAGTAGCACTCTCCACAAGCGGAAGCAGAGTATATAGCTGCAACTTGTTGCTGTTCACAACTAATGTGGATGAAGCAAATCTTGAGTGATTATGGCATTAAGAAGGATGATTTTAAGGTCTATTGCGACAATACCAGTGCGATCAACATATCAAAGAACCCTGTTCTACATAGTCGCAGCAAGCACATCGATATAAGGTATCATTTCATTAGAGATCTTGTAGAGGAAAGTGTGTGCAACATTGAACATATTGGGACGTTAGAACAACGCGCTGACATCCTAACTAAGGCACTTGATGGTGAAAGGTTTGAGACCCTTAGATCGGTAATGGGCCTTTGTTACTCTAATTAGTTCATTTCAAGTTCATTCATATAATATTATGTATATAATTTTACACTTGATCTGGCCCAAAAGCATTTTCAGGCCCAATTCTCTTCAAACCGATAAACTCGGCGTGGAGACGTTGTTGCAGAGCTCATGATGACTGCAAAAACTGACAGCCATCACGTCGTACATCAAGAAACCGTCGCCTCTTCACCTTCTTCGTTTCTCTCTTTAAAGTGCAGTTTTCTGAGTTTAAACTTCACATTTTCCTTCACTCTTCAAAATTTTAAGTCTTGCAGTTCAAATTTCTCTTTAATGGCTTCATCTTCTTCCACCAACGTTGCTGAGAAGTCTTCTGAGCCTGTGATCGTTCAAGAGCCCTCAAAATCCCCAATTTCTGAGAACCCTAATGTGCCTGATGTCCAAAATCCATCCACATCTACTGAAAATCTTACTGAGTTAGCGATTACTGCTGCTGCTGTAGATGCTGAGCCAATCAAAGTTGTTCCAGCCCCTGAACAACCCACCAACACTACCACGAGTCACAATGTTGAAGCGGAAGACCCTACTGCTCAAACTACTCCGCCTCCGTCCGCCACTGAAGAAGAGCATCCTACTCCAGGAGGTGAAGAAAATGTTGAAGTGGAACACGACATTCTTCCTCACGACAAGCCATCAAACCCTGACCCTGCGTCTCAGGATGAGTCACCAGAAGTTCAAACTGTGCCTCGACGTCCAGCCACACGATCTACAAAGAAAAAGAGGAGTTCGTCTACTTCAGATGTCAATACTTCTGTCAAACGACCGCACACGAGGCAGTCCCCTGTTGATCCTAAGTCGAAACGACCTTTCAACAAAACCTACTTTACCAAGGAAATGATGGAGTTTGGTACAAGTGATCTCGCTCACAGGAAGTTCATACCAGAGGAGGCTTTTACTCACAAGACGTACTCCGAGATGGGATTTGATGAGTTTTTGGAGGAGCGACATTTACTGAAATGGGCAACTATTTTCAAGTCTTATTCTCCAACACTGGTGAGAGAATTCTATGCCAATCTTTCCTCTGATCTTTTAAGTGCAAACTCACCCTGGGCAGGAAAATTTTACATTCGTAGAAAGTTTATCACACTTACCCCTGCCACTATCAATGAGTTGTTGGAACTCCCTCCTAACGACGACCTCGGAGATGCTTTGGAGTACCTGCCTCAAGAGCCTGCTGAACTTGCTTTTCATATTTCCAATGAACGTGCTTTTGATTTTGGAAGACGCAAGTGCAGTTCTGCTGATCTGACCATGAAGTTCCATTGTCTGTACTACCTCTGTCGTGCGAACATTCTTCCAACGACGAATGCTTCTCAACCTTCCTTGGAGATGGGTAAACTTCTGTACATTATTGATACTGGGATTTAGCTTATGAATTTTGGTCTTCTTGTCTTAAAAAGGATGTTAGGTTTTACTCGGGACAACATATCTAAGGCAGCAAGTCTTCCTTATCCGGCCTTGATTACTCTTTTGCTTTATAAGCATGGTATCAAGGTTGATAAGACTGAACTGGTCAAGATCAATGTCCATGCCCCTACTCCTACTCAGCGGGACAAGCACAATGACTTTAAAGAAGGCCCTCCTCCGTCCGGAACTGATCGAGTGCAGCTAATTAAAGTTGAATTGCTTGCACTTAGTGACAAGCAGACAAAGATAAGCCAGGAGGCCATTGCTACAAAAAGGAAGATCAATCAGCTTATCAGTATGCTCCCAGGCTCATTGTCCCCGTCAAGGAAAGGCTCTTCAAGCACCGCTCGTACCTCTGAGCAGAACCCCTTTGCCGATGAGGAGGACTCTTCTGATGGAGTTGTGTGATCCATCAAGGGGGAGTAATTTGGGGTTTCTAGTTTCTGGTTTGTGGAGGTTTGGTAAACTCTGAACTTTATCTGTTTTTGTGGATGTTTTTGATGGGTTGTTGATTGGTTGTTAAAACTTTGAACTGTTGATATCTGCTACTGCTATGCTTGTTTTGGTTTTGCTTGCTTATTTGAACTGTCATCTATGATGTTAATGTTGGTATTCTGAATTGGTGATATTTTGATTTGAATGTGCTAACTTGTGCTTATTTGATTTACTGTTTGAAACCTGTTTGATGGATCATCATCTCCATGAAATGTGGGGGAGATTGTTAATGAAACTTTTGACAAGTTTCATCAACACGGGTATTTTTATAAAATATATCAAGTTTGAATTTATTAAAAGGAAAGAGTTATGATTCACGGGAAGGGGTTTTAGGGATATATCAAGATTGTTATTCTTTTTATTACTCAAGTGTGGTGCTTTAATTTCAAATGGCGCTGTGGTCCTCTCTGTCATGAAACTGTTGACAAATCTCATGGTACAGCCGGGATAGGTTGACCTTCAGCCTGTCACACTGACGGTCCCCGGCATATGTGCCATGACACTTCTCATCAATTCTTGCCATGAGATTCCCTACCATGAAACTTTTGACAGGTTTCCACTACATGAGTATTTTCCGAAAAATCATAATCCTGGTTTAGGTTTTATTTAATGAAACCAATTTATGATGGTGGAGTTGTGATAGGGATATATTTATAGGTTGCCACGTTTTTATTACTCGTGTTAAGAAACTGTGCCCCCGAAAGCGCACGGTGTCAAAAATTGCAGTAATTTATAGTAAGACCGGATCGTTCACTGGAGGATGTGCGATAGAAGCAGGGCCCACGTCGTTTTACTAGATTTTCCATTCGTATTGCTCCAAGGGTTTGAAAGGTGATTAATAACTACTGACATGAATTTAAACTAGATTATAAAAGCGTTTAAATATACTCTACAAAGCGAATAAGTCTATTCTAGAAAGCGGGTAAAGTTATTCTAGAGCTGCGATAAACATTATCTATGAAAGCAGGGAAAATTTACATTATGCCAGCTGCGAAGCTGGATCACAATGTAGACAGAAGGGACAGGAAGAAAAGAATGGAAATTGGACAAGATTTAGATATAGCAGTATTAAACTTCCATTTTTATACACAGATCTTGGCTTGGGACAATTCTATCAGATAGCTAATTCTCATGCTCTCAATAATGCTTTCCCTTTAACAGACAGGTACTTGCAATATGAGTTTACATGTTCTTAAGACCGCAAGTTCTAAGATACCACAGATTCGTAACTGCCCTGGCCTGGGCGTGTCACTTCATCTGTGGTGGAAAAGCAACACCCGACATATCATTTATTGAAATGCCAAGTACTACTATCATTCTCCCATGTCACACCCAAAGATTCTAATTAAGCCCTAAACTATCCCTTAACTGTCAATCCTAGTAGCAGCTACACAACTCTCAATACAACCGAGTGACCTCTAATGAAAGCGACTAAAAGAAAGCCGTAAAGAAAGCATTTAAAACCTATCACTCGGAGGTTTTGAAAATCTGACCCTGGTAGTAAAAGATAGCTCCCCAACGGGATGAAGAGGTATGGATCAAGAATTCCCGACTCTTGGTGAACCACTTGTGTGTTCACTTCCTTCCGGGTGATTATGAGATACAAACTAATGAAACAAACTAATAAATTAGTTCGTTCCGGATGCACTCACTCAGGACTCAAAAATAGGCTTTGGCAGGAGAGGATAGCAGTTGAAAGAAAACTCAACCCTATCTTAGAAAATAACCAAGGCCTGGATGATGTTCCTCTAAGATTATTTACTACACTGTATTTGAGTCCAAGTGGACCCCATCTCGGTGTAATATTTAATCTTAGATTTCCAACAAACAGCAATTTTGGAAATAATGAATTGAAAATCATTCCCTAAACAGGTACTAGACTCTCAGTTAAAACACAGACCCTTTCAGTCTAAGTGAGACCTAATCGCTGAATCTGCTTCTAATTTCCCAAAATACAACCCTTGACAGAATATGGATTAGTCATAACTGAGGAATTTATCCCTTACTCAGATCCGGATTTTATAAAGAGATTTTTGTTGGAAATTTATTATACAATATCTATTTAAGATCTAGACTTCTATTGTCCAAGGGAAGGATCCCAAAATAATCACAGACCACAATATTACATAATATTATCATGCATAAGGGTATAAGGAAGTGTAAAATTAATTGACCCAAAATATAGAAGCGGGTCTAGACAGAAGGTGGGACACAAATATGAAGTGGTCAGGAGACCAAAGTAATGGCAGAATAATCGGGTGGACTGTAAACATCTACTGTCTAATTTCCCAATTACTCGGATGGAGCGAATTTAGACAGCTTAGACCCTATAATGGTAGTGTCAATACCAGTTGGGCCTCCACTGTCTGTGAATTCGGATAAAAACCTACATGCTTCCCTTCTACAATGATCATCAGTTAGCATTGACTGATGTCAACTGATTCCTATTACAGATTGGAATTTGGGTTTGGAAATTAAGATAAGAAAAATAAAACTGTATCTGGATGAGAGTCAGCCGAGCAACTATTATAACCCCGGATGGGCGAACCGCCAAGGCTTCCGCTGACAGTCGTCCAGACCATGCAAAATAACACTTAGTAATTAATACCCAGAATACGAGCTAGTTATCCATGAGGGAATACCCGCCAACATTAGTCTGATGTAATCTTTACTAATTGTTACACACAACACGCAAAGACAAAATCAACAAGAAATAAAAGAAGATTCCTTGTATGAGAGACATTGGTTTCTCATGCAAGGTTGTGGATTGGGTCCACAATTGATGATCTTAAATAATCCCTCCTACCATAATTAATTACAGTCCGGATTATCTGCTTAAGCCATCAAGATTTTGTTTATAGAGGAGTGTTTTAATGGCAATTGAACAAAGGTCCTTTAATCATGATGATTATTGATGTGTAATTATTGCTAATCTCAATCTTTAATCATTAATGACTCAAGGGTTCAATTAGTTAAGCGATGAAAATGGAGAATCAAAATTTGGGCAGCATAACACCCTATATTGCAATTCCAGAATGTTACACCTTAACCCGTGGGGTTATGATGTGAGTGATGCAATATAATATGGGAAGAGAATGAAGAATGTTTTGAGATTAAATAGAGAGAAGGGAGTCTTTGTCGCGATGTCATAAATTTTGTTGCGGACCGAGGTCCGCAACATGGGCATCCCGACAAGTTTTTAGAATTTTTGGCAGCATAACGCCTCTTTGTCGCTAAGCAGGGTTTTGTCGCGGAACCAAGAGTGTTCCGCGACAAAGAATTTTCAGAAAAAATTTTAAAGCATTTGATCCTTTGTCGCTATGCATGGAAAATTTTGTCGCGGAACGTGGTTCCGCGACAAAGTGTTCAAAGAAATAAGAACATGGCATAATTTTTCTGTCTCAGAATGAGATTTTGTCGCGAAACGTGGTTCCGCGACAAGATTATTCCGCGACAAAAAGCCATGCAGACAAAATGCAAGAGTTTGGCTCATTTGTCGCTATGCATGGAAAATTTTGTCGCGGAACGTGGTTCCGCGACAAGGTGTTCCGCGACAAAGGGTTTTAAAATATGAAGACAAGTGTCTTTAGACACCTTTGTCGCGGAACAACCATTTTGTCGCGGAACGTGGTTCCGCGACAAAAGGCGGTTGGCGACCAAGGTGGTTCAGGACAAACGTCAGAAAAAGCAGAAATGAACAGTGGCATGCAAACAGCGTGATCTCACCCTATTTCAGATCAAAAAGCTATTCTAAGCTAAAAACAAACAAGAAACATTCAAAATATGAAAGAACATTCTTAAACAAAACTGGACAGAATTTAAAAATAAAGCAAGAATCCTAATCTAGGGTTTGACCACACTCAAATACACAGCATCATCCATAAAATGCAAACAGTAAACATAAAAATAGCATAACGGGGGTCAAGTGACCCCAAAATGAAAAAGAAAGCATAAATCCATGGGGTGTGAGACCCATTTCATGATTTGGGACACAAATGATGAATGTTTTCCCATATTATTGAAGGGGTGTTGTTAATACCCATGATTTGGGTATTACAAACCCTAAAACAAGAGGTTAGAAACCAAAACATGGTATAAGAGTGGCTATCTAGATCACTGTGAACAGTAAAACACTAGAATGAACACTAAACTAAACTAATCTAAGAGCAATAATTAAATAATACAAGAAAATAAATCTACACTACACTACCTAAGAGAGAGCTCCTACTGCTTTGCCTTCAAGAGAGCTCTATTCAACAAAATTCCAACCAACCCTTAGCTCATGGGAGACACCTCATATTTATAGAAGTGTAACCCTAAGCCCATGGGCCTTGATTCTAGCCCATTGTGTCTCAAGACATCACACACATCACAGCTTTGTTTCGGAGCATCAAGTTTGGTCGCGGAACACACTGCATGTGGCAAAGCTTCTCGACTGGGTCTGGTGTCTCTAATTGGGTGTCTTGGTCGCGGAGTCATGCCTTTGTCGCGGAGCATGCCATCGCGACAAAGGCCATCGCGACAAAGGGCTTGGCTGGTTTCCTTCTTCATCTGGGTTGCTTGGTCGCGGAACCCTCCTTGGTCGCGGAACCATGCATCGCGACAAAGGGGCTTCCGCGACAAAGGTGTTCCTGGGCCTGCTGGATTGGGCCGGATTGGCCGAAAATGTTCTTTTTGTGGGTTTTTCTATCTTTTTCCCATCTTTTTGTATTTTGTGGGCTTGCTTTATTCTTTTGCCCATCTTTTAATTCCTTTTTCTTTTCATTTCTTTTTCTCATGTTTTTGGATTTTTCTAACATAAATATGTAATAAAATTACATATTTATGCCTTTTTCATACCAGCTTATTATTTTTACAATTATGCATAAATCAGTCCAATTCAACTGCTTTCTTACTTAATGTAAGACCGGAATGCGATCAAATGCCCGTTTAAGACACGGAAATGGATTGAAAATAATGGTCATTTCTGGCCATTATCAGTTAATACAATGTTTGAACTTTATAACCTGTACTTTTCATTGAGATGTTGATACAGGTGTTGGCACTTTGCTTTGACGACGACAGTTACCAGACTCGACTAGGTTTAATGATTTGTATATATATCTGTATTGAGTCTGTAATTTATAGAAGATTGAGTATTCATTGTTTACATCTTTAGTGTATACGTCTTGAGAGATTTTTCATTGTTCTTGAGTCTTCAAGAAAGTTAGTTAAGTTTTTCAAGATAGTTATGCATTGAAGAACTTGAGTTGTATTTTGATATGCGCTTATTGTAAAAGTCTGGAGAAGAGGATTCAGGTGGATTAAAGAAGAAGAACGAAGAAGTTCATATTCAAGGAGATTCTGGAGATTCGGATCAGGAGGTGTTCCTGCAGGCTGTTGTTGAGGGGGAGTCCCAACAATAGTGTTCGTCTAGATAGTTCGTCTAGTGTTTGAGTCCGTTTCTAGTTTGAATCTAGGTTGAAGTCTGTAGAGTTTTTGGTTCTTCTTAGTCTAGATCGCCTGGATTGGAATCCCCCAGATGTAGGTCTCACGACCGAACTGGGTCAGCAAATTCTTGGTGTTCTTACTGCTTTCCATTAACACAAAGTTACAACACACGGCTAACGACAATAACTGAATCTTGGTTAAAAGGGACCTTCAATGTTTTAATTATTTACTCATTTTTTAATTTAAAAAAAACAAATAAATAATAAAAAAAAATTTTAAAAAAAACTTCTCTCTCCTTCATTTCGCGGAAGTGTAGGATACGCCCCGCGTGCCACCATATTTCTAAATGAAAAGGGTGTTTCGTAAGTATCCAAGTACCTGAGGAAGAATTTTTCAGTTGAAATGTATATATAGGAAGATACTTCGTAGCTGCATTTTACAGTACATGCAAAAGATCAAAGATCATGAGAAGATTACATGTAAAAGATCAAAGATCATGAGAAGATGATTAGAAGTTCATCTCAATGCAACTAGCTCACAGTCTAACGCCTTACCATTTGGGATGGCTCTTCATCAAGTTGAGTTTTATGTTGTCATATCTAGTCGAGTCGACGAGCTATTGGGTACTCAACCTTGACTCGACGACAATTTTGTGCTACTCGAGCTCGAGTATATTTTTTTAACAATCGAATTGAATAGTCGAGCTACTAGAGCTCGATTATTTTTTTTTTCATTCTCGAGGTCAAGTACTCGATCTTATCAAGCATTCTTTTTTGTATTTTTCCTTTGAAATTATTTTAAAAAATTTTAAAAAAAAAAAAAGAAAGAAAATGAGTTAGTGTACTCGATACTCGTCTCGACTCAAATTTTTTGAGTACGAGTCGAGTTTTTCCAAACCGAGTCCTGAATCGAGTTCGATTAGCTCTACTCATTAATCACCCCTAGGCTAGACCCAACCAAACCCGAATCCCAACCCCAGTCCAATTCAATGAAAGACAGACGAATAATCGAATAATGAGCTTAATTTTAAGGATTACACAATTGCATTACAAATAAAGACTTAACCCCATAGATATTACAACAGCAAAAGTGATGACAACAATACATACATACAACAAGGTTGCAAGCACGTGCCAAGACCCCCCAAGTGGCAAACACAGCCACCTAGAAAACACACAAAAAAGACCCTAAATATGTCTTCTAATTCCCTCTATAGTGGTAATAAAACAAGTGCCAAGGTTGTCTGAAATTCCATTATCACATGGTCATACCTTTCTTAACAATGCTGAGACACATCACTACAAAAGCAGTGTTAAAAAGGTACCAAGGAGTATGGAAGAGCACACAAGGGAGGTCGTCGGGAGCTGTCGCATCCCTCCATGGCTGAAGTCGGTGTTGGTTCCCATTGGGCTCAGACCATTGTTTGTCCCGCCTAGTATACCACCTCCTGCATTTGGGTTGGTTAGGAAGGGGGAGCCACCGTTCCCAACGGTGGTGGTGGGTGTGCCAGAGCCTGGCACTGTTGTCACCGGAGTGGTAGAGCTAACAACATAAAAAAGAGTAAACATATTGATGAATTATTTCACAAGTTTGATTGCAAAGGAGAAATATGTTGGCTATCACAATTTCCAGATACCAATTTGTCTTTTCAAGTTGAACAAAAGAGACACACCCAAACCAGCTACAAGCAAGAATTTTCCTAAACTATTAACTATCAAATCTAAATTCAATTGAGATCTATAATCTATTCATAGTTGCACATGTACCCTTAATTTCTGAGTTTCAAAAAGTATTCTGTCACTGAGGAAAACAATGTATGTCGTCTATGCTGTACAATCGAACCCCAGTGACAAACAACCAACCGATCCACACAACACAAGTTACATCAAACTAAGCCTATTACACTCATCGCTTTCAAACACCAGCGGGATTCAATAAACACAAGTGTTTTTAGTATAAGGAATATAAGACTTAAACTGACAAAATGGAGCACTGCAATAGCTCTCCTTCCACTACTCATTGAACAAAACAAGCACAATTAACCCTGAAGTGTGACAATAGCATAAAGTGTCAAAATAGCATAAAGTTTCACTTTTGAAACATCTCCCAAATTCCACATCATTCAATACTTTAATTTCAAACAAATCAGGAAAAGTCAAACTAGGAACCAAAGTGAATTCAATGGCATTAATCAAAAGGTGCAAAGTGCCTTCAATTGATGCTATCTGGCTATTCATCACAGTCTCACAGAGGCCTAATAAAGTAAAATGGATTCAAATTTCAAATATAGTGGGGCCTTTTTATGCACCCTAGTCAGAGGGCAATGTTGCCTTTTCAACATCTCCATGACAATTGACAAGAAAAAAGATCATCAGGCTATCACAACCAACACTGAAATGTCACTTTCTTGGATTCATATTCATAATAGTTATGCAAATGTACAAACTGGAAACAAAAAGCTCATACCTTGCAGTTGCAGGATAAGCACAACCAGCCAAGCCTGCACAAATTAATAAACAAATTCAAAATTACTCGAAATCGCAGAAAAAAAGAATGACCAAAAATCGCATCTTGAAATGAAAACAAAATTAGGGTTTTCCGACTCACTAGGGTCGGAACTCGTAATGCTGGCCGTGCCGGAAAAATCACAAGCTGTTGGAGCTTGACGATATCTCTGGAAATAGCTGTTAACAGCGTAGCTGCAGTGAGCCCGCACGGTATTCGGGTTGAAGCAGGGCCCATTCTGGTGGGTCGGGGCGCAATCCGCCCCGGCCCCGCATGCATAGTCCAGGGTTTTCTGCAACACGGCGTCGCTCACGCCGTCCTTGCACACGCACCACGTGGCACCTGAACAGGATTCACTCACCATTTTCAGCTAGGGTTTCAAAATTTCGTTCATTACTTTTTCGCGCTTCGCCGGACTCCGATTTTTTTAAAAAAAAAAAAAAAAAAAATCCCAAAAAATTGAAATGCTAAACAAAATCGACTGTAAAAAAATCAATTTAAAAAAAGGAGCATACTGGAGGGGCGAGCAGCCATGGATAAGAGAAGCAGCAGCGGGAAGACGAAGACGGCCATGGAAACGAGAGGAACAGTAGCGTAGAAGGAATGGGGAAGCAGAAGATGATGGAGGACGAATGATGGTGTTCTGCACCAGCAGCAGAAGATTGATAAGTTTGTTGGTGAGGGGTTTTTATGGTGGATTGAGGTGGTTGATGATTGAATTAAGGGAGATCCGGGCGTTGAGAGCCTTGGAGGATAGACGCCGTGGGTTTGTATGATTTGTGATGTGAAAATGTCTGGACCTGAGGTCCGTGGTGTGTAAAGAGTTTGTAGTTGAGGTGGCCCAGACAGGTCAGCTTCTCGAGAATGCTTTTTTGGGATATGTGTTTTTGTGTTTTTTTGCCATTTCTTTGTAAATCATTTCCTTTTTCGTTTAGGGATCCCATTTTTTTACGGCTAATGTTTCTTGTGTTACAAAATTACTGCACAGTTGGAATTTAATTTAATTTTTTTTTGCTTTACAGCCTTGGAATTTAAATTTTGATCCTCCTGGGGTACCTTTTAAAATTAAAAAAAAAAAAAAAAAAAATTAACATTCTATATAGTCAATTTTTTAATATAATTATATAAGATAAAATATAATCATGTTATTAAATTTATCCAATCACATAATTTTAAAATATTAAATTTTGATAATTTTACTTTTATACTTCCTCCGTTCCTAAATAAATGTCACGGACCCACATTTCACGCAATCCAATGCACATTGTTAATCCGTAATAACTCAAATTCCATACAAGTAAAAATTATGAAAATTTTATATTCTAAATCTATGCGATTAGACGAATCCAACAAGATCTCACTTGACTATATTTTATCTTATATAATTGTATTAAAAAGTCGAGTCAAAGTTACTCAATGAACAGTGACAAAAGTCAAAACGTTACATTTAAAAAGGAACGGAGGTAGTACAATTTAAAATATTACTTGTTAAATATGATAAATTGTTTGAAATGCATAAATATTAAAAAAATTAATGATGGAGTAAGTTTTTTTTTTTTGAAAAAGTTAAAATAAATTAAAAATGATGGTAGAAGTACATGCTCATGAGAAAGTAATAGGAACAAGGTAGAGAATCAAACCCCCGATCCGAATGTTGGATGTTAGGAAACTTAACCATTTTATCAAATCTTCATCCACAGTCAATTTATTAATAAAAGCATTATTTTTTAGGAGAATTTATTAATTAGTAATCTTCATCCACAATATTGGTATTTTTTATTCTTTTAATTCGTATTCAAATTAAAAATAAAAAATTGTAGAGTAGGACGTTGTAGGTGGTGCAATAGGCCCCAATTCAAAAGGGCTTAATATTTGTAATTTAGGGTCTGTTTGGATTGGCTTTTAAAAAAAGCAGAAGCCAAAAGCAAAAGCTGAAGTGAAAGCCAAAAGCAGAAGCAGGTAACTTTTGTGTTTGGATGGAATGTTTGAAAAGCAGTTTTTTTTCAAAAATGTGTTTGGATATGTAAAAGTGAAAAGTGCTTTTGAAATGTGTAAATTACCAAAAAGGATATGTATTTTATATATAATAGTATATATTTATAGTGTAATTAAAATAAATTAATAGGGGCATTTATGACTCTGTACACATTACTAGGTGCTTTTGTTTTTCCTAAAAAGCCAAAACAAACGCTCTTTTTTCTTCAAAAGTGCTTTTGACAGAAGCAAAAACCAAAAGCATTTGAAAAAGAGGCCGTTTGGATTGGCTTTTGGGGGAGTGCTTTTGGCTTTTGCTTCTGCCAAAAGCACTTCTGATAAAAAAGAGGTGTTTGTTTTGGCTTTTGGAAAAAAGCAAAAGCACCATGAGAAGCCAAAAGGCAAAGACTTAAATACCCCCACTACTTAATATAAATTACACTATAAATATATCTTTATTATCATATTAAATAGCATGTCTTTTTTAGTAATTACCACATTCCAAAAGCACTTTTCATTTTTATTCATCCAAACATATTTTTAAAAAAAGCCGTTTTTCAAGCATTCCATCCAAACACAAAAGTTACATGCTTTTGCTTTTGACTTCTGCTTCTGCTTCTACTTTTGGCTTCTGCTTTTTTCAAAAGCCAATCCAAACGGGCCCAAAAAGTCATTCCAAACAGGCTCTAAAAAGAAAATGAAAAGAAAGCACTCCGTATGTTTGGATTGGCTTTTGAAAAAAGCAGAAGCCAAAAGTAGAAGCAGAAGCAGAAGTCAAAAGCAAAAGCATGTAATTTTTGTGTTTGGATTGAATGTTTGAAGAGCGGCTTTTTCTAAAAAATATGTTTGGATGAATAAAAATGAAAAGTGCTTTTAGAGTGTGGTAATTACCAAAAAGGACATGCTACTTAATATGATAATAAGATATATTTATAGTGTAATTTATATTAAGTAGTGGGGGTATTTAAGTCCTTGCACATTTTACGAGGTGCTTTTGGCTTCTGCTTTTGGGAGAAGCACCCCCTGTGCTGCTTCTCCCAGAAGCACTTTTTTCGCTTTTCGAGGTACTTTTGCTTTTTCTTAAAAGCCAAAACAAACACCTAATTTCTACTAGAAGTGCTTTTGTCAGAAGCAAAAGCCAAAAGCACCTCCCTAGAAGCCAATCCAAACGGGCTCTAATAATACTCCTACAAGTGAAGCCCATTGGCCATTATTATAGGAGTACTAGCACACCCGCCCGCGCATTGCGCGGGAAGTAAATTTTTATATATTTATTAACCAATATTGTAATATTTTAAAAATTCAAATATTTTATTAAATTTAATTGGGGAGATAACAACTTAAATAGGCCAGAAGAATGAGGTTCTTCCACTTTTGGACCACAATATTTTGATTTAGGGAAATAGGTCATTACTCATTAGAAAGATCTTCGGCCCAAATTTAGGACATTTGGCCGAAATTCGGGCCGTGTGATGGGCACGCGTTACACAATGGCCTAAAAGTGAGAATATTTGTTCTGGTGGTCTGTTTTAGTTTTTAAATTATTTCATATTTTATATAATTAAAATAAATATATCCATTCTGTGCCATTATGTAAATCCGATTTTTTAATAGAATATAAATTCCTACATGTGGCCTATTTATAACCCACTTTTTATTTTAATTACATAAAATAAAAAATAATTAAAAAAACTAAAATATGGCACCATAATGAGGCATTTTTCACTTTTAGGTCATCGCGTAGTGAGTGCATATCACACGACCCGAATTCCGACTAAAAGACCTGAATTCGGGCACAAAATTCTTCTAATGATCTCTTTCTCTAAATCAAAATACCATGACAAAAAAGTAGAAGGACCTACTTCTCGTGCCCAAATTTAGTTACTATCTCTTAATTGGGTTATATCTATTTTCGGACCACATATTATTGAGAAAAAAGTCACAAAGTAAACTTTTCGACCCATAAAATTCATTTAGTTTAGTTCTCTTTTTTTTGGTTTAGTTCTTTTATATAAATTTAGATAAAGTCAATTTTTAATTAAAATTTAAATTTATTGTGAGGTCAAAATTAAAATAATTTTCATGGTTAGATTTAAATATTTATTTTTTATTTATTAGGTTATATTAATTTAAAATATTTTTATTTATTAGGTTATATTTTAACCTCATATATTACCTAAAAATAAATAAAGATAAAAACACTACTATATTTCCTAATTAAATACTATAATAATATTGTAATATATTTTTTATACCATACGTAACTATTAATACTATAAGTAATTTACTTCTACATAATTTACCTTTCATTTATACAAAAAATATAAGGGTTTTATAGGAGGGAGTGTATAATTAAAATTCATAAATAAATAAATCTATATCTTTTATAAATAAATAAAACTAATAATATGCTTTTTTTGGTAAACATTGACACTCATGTGTCGTCATGTGTAGGAGCCAGTCACACAAATTATAAAAGGGGATAAAGAGAATAGATAAGGGATCAGATGATAATCGGACCCTAACCCTAAGGTTGGAATAAAACTAATAAATCTTTATCTTATATAAATAAATAAGCTAAATCTTATAATACTATTAATCCAAAAAATGTTATAATACTAAATCTTCAAAAACATTATATCAGATGCTTAATTAAAAAACCAACTAAATCTTTTGAAAGTAAGGAATAAAAAAATCTATATCTTCTATTAAAAAAAACTAATAAATATATATATATATATATTCTATATCCTAGCGAATTTCATACTATAATAAATCTTATAATACTAAATATTCTAATACCTTTCATTTTATAAAAAAATGTAATAATTAATATTATAGCAATCTGCTTGTGCATAATCAACGGGGTTTTTTTAAGGGATTTGAGCGGGAAATTTAACAATTGTTTTATATAAGGATTTATAGGATGAAATGTATAATTAAAATTTACAAAAAAAATAAATTTATATCTTTTGTAAATGAATAAAACTAATAAATCTTTATATTCTATAAATAAATAAAGCTATATTTTGTAGTTCAAATTCAGAATTTTTTTAAGTAAAATTTTTGATGTATTTTTCTATGATTTTATCTCTTATGTAGGCCGAATAGATGATCTTTGTTTCCAAAATATTAGTCATGACCTTCAAAAGATAGTTGCGAAATATAATTCTAAATAGTTATCAATTCTTTTGTAATGTTTAGATGTAATACGTTGTTTAAAAAATTATATTTCCTTTTTGATATATCTTCAAATATTAAATATGTAGAATACTTAATTATATGATATAGGATATATAGATTTATTCGTTTTATTTATTTATAAAAGATTTATATTTTCTTACTCATTCCTTTAAAAAAATTGATACATAAGAGATAATATCATAGAAAAATAGATTGAAAATTTTGTTTACAAAATTCTGAATTTAAACAACAAATACGATAAGATATCCTTGATTTCATCAGCGAAATCAAATGAAAGATAAACAATCCATCTCCTGCTCAGCCATATCAAGAAAATCCACTATCATGTTAAGAATGTCAAGATCATCTTCATCTCAGGCACCATTTTCTTGTGTTTTTAGGGAGAAAATTGATGTACATGCCTTTAATCCACTCAACCATTCAACAGAATCGATGGACATCCCTCCAATTGTGAAGCCAAAAAAATAATGTGAAAGATACAATCAATATTTTTAAATGAAGCAATATTTTCATTAATATAAATCAATAAAGAATGCTCAATCCAATCTTAAGAAACTTTATAACCTAATCACAAAGAAGACATCCGGATACCAAATCGAATCATTGTTGATGAAACTGAAACAAAAAAAAGGTATATGAACAATAGTATATAAATACATTACACATGCAAAATAACAAATATACATAAATAATGGAATATGAAACAAATATTCAAACATACTATATATTAAAAGAAACAGATAGGATATGAATAAAAAGAAACAAAAATAGAGATGAGAAAATAAATATTAAAAAACGACCAATGAAAGAGCATGAGGAGAGGGAGGAATGGAAAAGAGTACCAATATGCATCATGCATGTGTAGGATATGAACAAAGAAATTTAGTATAAGAGGCCATATATATAATACTCATCAAAAGAGGAAATGAGAGGGAGGTGTTGGATATTAATGAATTTTTGAAGATTATATTACTTTTATAATATATATATTATATTATGAAGTATATAATATAATAGATAATAGATTATAGAATGATATTATAGATGTAAATATAGATATATGTTATATGTGTAAAATATCTTTTCTAAATATATTGATATTAAATATTAGATTTTTTATTTTAATTTTTTTCATATGTGAGTGAGGTTGTTGAATTGGAGGAAAATAGTTGAAGGGGATGTTGAAAAAAGGGGGTGGGGAAGTGGAGGGAAATTAGACTATATATTATTTTTATATAGACAATAATAATAATAATAATAATATATAGATATATGATATAATATATATGTGTGATTTCAATGAGAACGAATTTATATTTTCAAATTTTAGAGGAAATTTTGAGTAGTATATAAAGGAAAAATACAAAAATAATTTGTAGAGTATATGATATGATTGACTTTGTTGAAATTAAATATTAGATTTATTATAGATATTATAGATTTAAGGAGTATATATGATTAAGGTAGTTGAATTAGATTATATATATATATATTATAGATTTAGTGAGTATATTAGTTGAATTATTATATATGTATATGTTATAGATTTAATGAGTATATATGATTGTTGAAATTAGGGAAGAAAAGTTGAAGGAGTTGTTGAAAAAAGAGGGTGAGGGAGTGGGGGAATTTAGACTATATTACTTTTATATATATATAGATATAAATCAATAAAGAATGCTCAATCCAATCTTAAGAAACTTTATAACCTAATCACAAAGAAGACATCCGGATACCAAATCGAATCATTGTTGATGAAACTGAAACAAAAAAAAGGTATATGAACAATAGTATATAAATACATTACACATGCAAAATAACAAATATACATAAATAATGGAATATGAAACAAATATTCAAACATACTATATATTAAAAGAAACAGATATGATATGAATAAAAAGAAACAAAAATAGAGATGAGAAAATAAATATTAAAAAACGACCAATGAAAGAGCATGAGGAGAGGGAGGAATGGAAAAGAGTACCAATATGCATCATGCATGTGTAGGATATGAACAAAGAAATTTAGTATAAGAGGCCATATATATAATACTCATCAAAAGAGGAAATGAGAGGGAGGTGTTGGATATTAATGAATTTTTGAAGATTATATTACTTTTATAATATATATATTATATTATGAAGTATATAATATAATAGATAATAGATTATAGAATGATATTATAGATGTAAATATAGATATATGTTATATGTGTAAAATATCTTTTCTAAATATATTGATATTAAATATTAGATTTTTTATTTTAATTTTTTTCATATGTGAGTGAGGTTGTTGAATTGGAGGAAAATAGTTGAAGGGGATGTTGAAAAAAGGGGGTGGGGAAGTGGAGGGAAATTAGACTATATATTATTTTTATATAGACAATAATAATAATAATAATAATATATAGATATATGATATAATATATATGTGTGATTTCAATGAGAACGAATTTATATTTTCAAATTTTAGAGGAAATTTTGAGTAGTATATAAAGGAAAAATACAAAAATAATTTGTAGAGTATATGATATGATTGACTTTGTTGAAATTAAATATTAGATTTATTATAGATATTATAGATTTAAGGAGTATATATGATTAAGGTAGTTGAATTAGATTATATATATATATTATAGATTTAGTGAGTATATTAGTTGAATTATTATATATGTATATGTTATAGATTTAATGAGTATATATGATTGTTGAAATTAGGGAAGAAAAGTTGAAGGAGTTGTTGAAAAAAGAGGGTGAGGGAGTGGGGGGAATTTAGACTATATTACTTTTATATATATATAGATTTAAGGAGTATATATGATTAAGGTAGTTGAATTAGATTATATATATATATTATAGATTTAGTGAGTATATTAGTTGAATTATTATATATGTATATGTTATAGATTTAATGAGTATATATGATTGTTGAAATTAGGGAAGAAAAGTTGAAGGAGTTGTTGAAAAAAGAGGGTGAGGGAGTGGGGGGAATTTAGACTATATTACTTTTATATATATATAGATATAGATGACTAGATTAATACCGCCTTTATTTGCAGTTATTTGTAACTTTCTCCATCATTGACGTTCATAATTAAGTAATTTTAATTTAATTTAAATTAAATGAATCGTTCCTGCATTTCACGTCGTCCAAGATATTTTTAAAAGTTAATAACTCAAATTATATATAAATAAGAATTATAAAAATTTGATATTCTAAAACTACGTAAGTAGACGAAACTAACAAGATCTCACTTGATTATGTTGTTTCTTATATAACTATGTTAAAAAAAATTAATCAAAGTTACTCAATTAATAGTGACTATTATGCAAATGCATCACTTATTTGAGAACGGATGTAGTACAAACTAAAAAGCCGATGGGGAAAGTCATGTTACACAAATTAAAAGGGGGTAATAGGGCCGGGTACAGAATTGAGCCCCAGTGGTATAAGGAAAAAAAAAATTACTCCATCCGTCCCACTAATTTCGTCATACTTCCCTTTTTAATTTACCCCATTCCAATTATCTCATTTTCTTTTTAAAAACTAATTAAATACAAATACACTCACATATCACATTAATAAAATAAATTTATTAAAATTTCAAACATACAACTATCACAATACACATAAATAAATCAATTAAAAATTCACTTATTACAATCACATCACATAAATTCATAATGTTAGATGATAGATGAATTCTTATAGCTATTGTCATATTGTACCCGTGAAAGTGAATAGTATTGCCTAAAGTTTGTAGCATATGATATGGTTTCATGAGTTTTCTGTTTAGCATCAAGTACACTTATAGAGCCCCTCTGGATTTGTTGAAATGTTGCGCTGCTAGAATTTGTAGAATAAAAAATTTAGATTTGGTTGTTTGCCAGTAAATCCAATACTCAATTTCCAACACTTGGACAGGCATGGCCGCATACAGAATTTTTTCTGCTGAAAAGAAAATTTCTTCAATCCTAGAATCCAGTCCAGATTTCTCCATACTTTGCCAAGAACTGGACGAGCTCATCCCACAGCTTGGGAAAACGCCTCATTCTTTTTAAATATTTTTAAAACATCGAAGAAAACATAAAATAAACTAATCTAGATCAATAAGAAAAGTAAGTCCAAAAGCATTGAATCAGCCTAATGATAGTATCAGAGGCAGAATATGGGGGCAAAGGAGGGCCTGAGGTGGTGGTGAGGAGCTGAGAGCCAAGGGCGGCGGAGGCCAGAGGTGGCGGATGGGGGCTAAAATTGAAAGCTACAAAATTAAAAATACATCAACAACAATCTAAACTTACCGTGTAGACTGATCATCGGCGGCCGGCGGGATGAGAAGAAGTGGGCAGCTGGTCGGCGGCCGGTGGGGGGAAGGGCGGGGACGGCACGTGATATTTGGGAATGGAGTGGAGAGGTGCGGCCTGGGGGGGTGTTCTGTCGAATGTTGCCGTGGGATGGGCAGAGGGGGGTTGACAATTCCAAATCTAGGTTAGAAATTTTAAGATTTTACTGTTTGCGAATGGAAGAATAAAAAAAGCCAGATTTCCTGGCTCAGTAACAGCTACGGATAACAAAAATCTATAATAAATTTTAACTTTCCATCAGCAATAAACAATCAACCAAGGAAATCACAAAGCCCAAACTCCACTATCCCCTACAATACAATCAATAGAGAGGGAAACAAGAAAATATAGATCTGAAACGCAAAAATTAACCGAACATCAACCAAATGCAAGCCCAAATCCGTCTCCAACACATCCAAAAAAAAAAAAAGGGAAACATTTACGTATTGTGTCACAAACAATAGACAGGGAGAGAAACATCGCTGTACAAAAAAAATATTAACAACTTACACACAGGTGGTGAACAGCGAGAAGGGCAGCGCCGGATTCGTGGCACTCGGAGGTTGTGGCTGACGCTGGCGGCAGTGGGAGCACAGGAGCAGAACGGAGAAGATGGGAAATCTAGGGTTACGCAACAGAGAGAATGAGGAGGGAAATCTAAGGGGATTATGCGAAGGGGCAGGCAGTGGCGTAACGGCCTTGGCACCTCTGAGACGAGACGACGACGGCGGCGGCCATACGGAGGCAGCGTTCGCAGCCGCGGCGGCTCAAATGGACGAAGGCATCGCGGCGATGGCTTGGGTGAACGATTGGATAAAGGCGACAGCGCGACACACGCAGCGTCGCCTGAAGGGAACTGAACAGCCGGTGGCAGAGCAGGGCCGGAAGAGCACGGAATCACGGGGGCGTGGTGGCCAGCGGCAGGCGGCGAGGGACGAGCACGAACGTTTAAACGACGGAGCCTTCATGCGCAATTGATTTAGGGCAGCTCGGACAAGGTCTTCGAAAGCTCTAGCATCACAAATTATGTGAAAATACCAGCGACCTATCAAAAAAATAAGCTGTATTTTAGGCCAAGGGCAAAATAGGGAAGTCAACCCTACATTTACTATTGCTGGGAATAGTTACCAACGCCTTGCATATATATATATATATTAGAAATCTAATTTATAGTAATTAACCAAGTGATTGAATTGAACTCTTTGAGCATTCTCTGTGGATACGACCCTACACTATATATTACATTTATTTGTATTTTTTTTGTGACGTGGGACTAACATTTATTTTGCAGTTATGCGACGAGCTAGCAGAAATAAAACATATTGTAAATATCCTTACAATATTTTTGTTCATTTTAGTAATTCTAATATATCAAAAGTCCTTCTAAGTGCAATTTATCCAAATATGTTTCTGTTGAAAAACAACTTTAATAGTATATATCCATTCAAATAATTATTTGAACCGCTATTTTGGTTTTAAATAGTTAAATATTTTTTTAGGCCACTATACGGAGTCATTTTCGTTTATAGGCCATCAATTGTTCCTATTATGATTTTCGGTCATCACGGGGCATTTGAGCCGAATTTATGGCCAATTTGACTAAGTTAACGCCCCAACGGGCCGCGTGTGTTGCAATCTCCACGCGATGACCTAAATATGGAAATGCTCTCCTTCTAATGACCAATTTTTTTTTTTTTTTTTTTTTTGCGTAATTGATACTCCATCCTATTATTTATGTCTCATTTTCCTTTTTATCCCCCTAACATTTTTGTCTCAGTTTCATTATAAAAAAATAAATAAATATTAATCACCAAACATACCATCACATAACATCAATAAATTATTAAAATTTCAAACCCACTACATTAATAAATTCTAACCAACAGCAGTTGACTTGAGTGGATTGGGGCTCTAGTCGCTTAAGCAAGATCTCGGGTTCGGGCCTTGTGTATGCAAAAAATTGCTTTGAGAGAGGCGCCTTTAATTGCCCATACAAATGCTCGGGGGATTAGTCTTAGGTCTAATGTGGACTGGGGATACCCGATTATTCAACAAAAAAATAAATTTTACCCCACAACTATAATACTACTATAACATCATACATAAATTCTACTCAACAACTATAACATCATACATAAATTCTACCCCACAACTATAACATTATACATAAATTTTACTCCACAACTATAACATCATACACAAATAATTTAATACATTAATCACCAAACATACACCATCATATATATGTATGATGTTATAGTTATGGGATAGAATTTATTAATGTAGTGGGTTTGAAATTTTAGCTATTTATTGATGTTATGTAATAGAGTATTTCCACATTTAGGCCATCGCATGGAGAGTGCAACACAGTCCGTTTCTGTACTGGAAATTAATTTGTCTGTACATGCTAAATGATGTCAATGCTATGAAAACTGATGCTAGCTTCATGAAAAATGATGTTGCTTATTTTATAATTCATTATTTTTTCATGCGCACATCATTTCACACAATCATCATTTTTAATTGCTCTGACGTCATTCTTCTATACGCATCCATCATTCCATTTTTGCCGGGATAAGTTGTTGACAACACACAAGCCACACCCAGTATAATACACGCGGCCCGTTGGAGCGTTGACTTGATCAAATTGGTTATAAATTCGGCCCAAATGCCTTATGGCCGAAAACCATAATAGGAATAATTGATGGCCTAAAAATAAAAATAATTCTGGCCCACAATTTTTGCTACGAGTGTCATTGGCTCCAATCCTCCTTTTCCCCGAAAAAAAAACCAGTAATATTTTTTTAAGTCAGTACAAGCAGTCATTTCCTCCGCTCGTCAATCGCCTTTGTCACCCCTACATGAGGCCCCTTAGATATAGATGGTGTGTGAGTAAAATAAAGGGAAAAAAGATAAATAGGTCATTTTTCTTTTCAAAAAATTCAAATCAGTCATTTTTCTATTTTATTACCAAAACAGTCCTCTACAAATGCTAATTATGTCCAAATCAGTCCTTTTTTAACTAATTATATTCTAATTGCTGACGTGGCAAGGGTTTTAATTTAAACATGACACGTGTGCATAATATTAGTCCTTTTGCCAATTCAGTCCTAAACTTTTATTTTGTTCTATTTAGTCCTCTACCCCAATCACTCATTTTTATATTAATTGGCATCAAACCTTTCAAATTATTTCATTTTAGGCCCAGAACCTTAAATTTTTTATTATTACTAATACATTTATCAAATAAATGGCCAACATACTTCCGTAAATAAAATTAAATACCAAACCTCATACATTGGGTTTGACCGCCTTGTTACCGGGTCTTCGAAGTTCCGAAGTTTACGGACTCTCTCTAACCACCCGACCGTAACGATGGTTCATTGGTTCTGGTTTCCTTCAGCAACAATCAGCACAATCATATTTTGTGGACAATAAAATTCAGGCTATTTTTTTTAATACTTTTAATAATATTAATATTTTTCAATAAAACCAAGGCTTCCTGTATCCATAACCTTCCAAAAATTCAAGTTAAATCATTTACTCAAATATTGCTACATCCTAAGGTAGGACGCAAAGTAATATTCTGTTGATTGTTACTGAAGGAAACCAAAACCAATGAACAATCGGTTGCGGTCGAGTGGTTATTATAGAGAGTCCGTAAAATTCCGGTACTTGAAAGACCCGATAACAAAGCAGTCGAACCCAATATATGAGGTTTGGTGTTTAATTTTATTTATGGAAGTATGTTGTGCATTTATTTGATAAATGGATTAGTAATAATAAAAAATTTAAGGTCCTGGGCCTAAAATGAAATAATTTGAAAGGTTTGAGGCCAATTAATATAAAAATGAGTGATTGGGGTAGAGGACTAAATAGAACAAAATAAAAGTTTAGGACTGAATTGACAAAAGATAAAAGAAAAAGGACTAATATTATGCACACGTGTCAGGTTTAAATTAAAACCCTTGCCACGTCAGCGATTAGAATATAGTTAGTGAAAAAAGGACTGATTTGAACATAATTAGTATTTGTAGAGAACTGTTTTGATAATAAAATAGAAAAAGTACTGATTTAAATTTTTTGAAAAGAAAAATGACTTTTTTTTTTTTTTTTTTTTTTCATAAAATAAACGACATTCTACAACCCACAACGTTCGAAAAACCACGGCTTTTGATCGCGATCTCATTTCCTCCACTCCGTCACTCGCCGTCGTCTCCACCACAATCGCTGATGTTTTGAAGAAGGCAGATCCGTAAACCCCTTGGCCTTAAACTCTCTCTGTTTAATATCTATTTCTAAAACGCTCGAACCCTAATTATTTTTTCTTCGCACAGGGAAATTGGAATTTGGCATTCTTCGATTGTCGCTCACAACCACAATCTCCCCTTGCAAAATCTGGTGGGTAATTCTTTCGTTCTTTCTTGTTTGTGAATTCCTGTCGAATTTGAATGTTGTGTACTTCTATTCATAGTTTTCTGAAAAAAATATTGCTGCTAATTGGGAAAGCATGGAAGTACAACCAGGAACAAAAGCAACTATATTACCTGTTGCGTACCCTTGCCAATAGTGATCAAACTAGGGGATGAGAGTGGTGACTGGTGGTGGCCTCGCTTTTTTCTCCCCTTTTCTTTTTTGATTGATAATTTAATTCTTCTCCCCTCTAAAACACCTCTCTTAACTTTTGTTATGGAAATTCGTCCCATCAGATAAAATTTGAGTCCATACATAAGGTAATGAGTTGAAAAGAATTTCAATCATATCCATAAATAATAGATAATGGAAAAATTGTCTGCCTGAAGAACTTGAAAGAGGTGTTACACTCAAGAGAAAAATAAAATTGTCACGTAGCATAGAGAACACAGAGATTCTGCGTTAGTTACTCAGAGCCATCATCAAAATGAATTTCTTTGGGCGCAATATTGAAAGGATCTATTTGTGTTTCTAACCATATTATCAGAGTGTCTCACATTAGTTATAGGGTGGGATTCGATAGGTATAGTGGGATTTCCCCTTGTTTATATGTTTACGGTCTATTTCACCCATTGCCAATTGGTTTTGGGTCTATCTATGGTTCAACATGGTATCGAAGCTATGGGTACCTGGATTGGTTATGTTTCAATCTTGAATGTTGGATTCGATTTCAAGATTTATATTATCTTGAGGGGTCAAAGTTATTTATCTTATTATTTATCAAGATTCGTCATTCCTGATTCAACCTTAATTCTTGTATTTGATAACTTTTCTCATTTTCATTGTTATAGAGTATGATTCCACCTTGTTCATATGGATAGGGGTTACTTCATCCATTGCCAATTGGTTTTGGGTTGGAACATCCTATCCATGGTTCAACAATCAGTTTAGTTAGAAATTAGAATGAGAAATTCATGAATGCATTGCTATGTGAAGCTGAGTTACCTTTTCTTTATGTAAATGCACCTTCTTTAATAGAAATGTTTCGTTTGTATATATTCCCCTTTTATTGTTACTTAGAGCACAGGGACATTGATTCTGATTTTGTGTAATCAGCAGTCAGCACCTTCAGAACACCTTTAGCAATTTTGTTGTTTCCATTACTTTTGAACCGTGTGCACTAATTTAAACTTAATGGTTGGTAATGAATTTGTAAGTTTAGAGGCTTCAATGTTTGTTCTTGCTTGCTTGCTCAGGGAAGTAGCAAATTACTACCTCCGTTTCAATATAATTGTTACATTCCCTTCCGACACGTTTGCCGATACACATTTTTAATGGTTTATAACTTAAATTGTGTATAATAAAAACTTATAAAAAGTTGATTGTCTAAAACTACAAGATTGGACGAATCTAACAAGATCTCACTTGACTATGTTTTTCCTTTCATAGCTATGATAAAAATTTGAATCAAAGTTACACAGTGAATAGTGTCAAAATGTCCAACGTAACATTTATATCGAGACGGAGGAAGTAGTTAAGTTAAATAGTTTTATGTAGTTGTTCCAAGACATCTCAAAACTTTGGTAAGAGTATGTTGGGGTTAAATCTACTTGATCTTAGAATTATTTAGAATTTCATGTGTTGAACACCATGAATTTGTATATTACAGAACCAGATTCATAGTCCAATCTTTGTTTTGTGAGTTTTGAGAACCCTTATCGTTACTAGTTGAAATTGGAGGCTATGTAATGTCAAGGTTGATCAATGAAAAATACCATCTGTCCACAAATCTGGATCTGCTCTATAAAGCAAATCCAAAGATAACTTCAAAACAGGGGTTAATCATTCAATTACTGTCTGACACAACAACCCTTTTCTGAAAATTTCAAGTTATGTAATATCACTATTAGAAATCAATTTCTTCTTGACAATGATAAAATCCTCCAACTTGTGATCTCCGTGACTCTGTAATCTATTTTGCTATGGCCATTGTCTTCAAAATATACTCTGCAAATGATTCTTCATTTTACATTTGCAACATGTTCACAAAGATTGTTGCTGCTGCCTCTTTGCACTCACATTTCCCTTTCTTCTTGATGGAATCTCAAATTTGTTTGGAACTGTCTTTGTGAAGGATCATTTCCAGGACGGAGTAATCAATCACTTAAAATTTGAAATAAACAATATTTTACTCTCAAGTCTTTCAGCCACTGCCCTTCAAGATCTATTTTTTGTGCATCTGTCACTTTGCACAAACTACTGGTTCTTCACTCCCAGATTCCAAAATACGCAATAGCAATACTCCTTAGAACACAAGAAATTCTCCATAAGCATGCTCTGATCATTATAATGACCATCTATACAACATATGGCAGGATGCACAAATTCTGGGAGTAGCCATGCAAAATGAGAAATATAAAACCTTGTGAATGGCAGAAAAAAAGAGAATACTGCAGATGCTTTGTCTTAACACTCTTGGGTAATGGCTCTGATTCCAAAATGTTAAATTGACAACCAGAATTTAACTAAACACAAGAGAAAGGTAACGGAGAATGTTGTTTTTATATCTGAGAAATGCAGTAAATGTGAAAACTATCTCTAATAGAAAAATACACCAAGGGAAAAAACTTGTTTCCTGTAACTGAAGTATAGTGAGAGGCTAAGAGCCCACAAATATACCCAGTGCTCCAGTTATTGACTCAAATCTCAATACACAACCTAGAAATTAGGTGATACTGAACGAACTTTGAATCATCTTCAACAATGTTCAAATCTTTTCTGCCCTTTCCAGCCATAAATTGGTAATAATATTTTTAGGGGATTGTTTGATTCACTCGTATGTGATTTAACTTTATTGATTCTTGTTCTTGTGAATTAATTGAGTGCAGGGTGTTTTAAGCACATGCACACTACACTGTGCTTGATTGCTGCATCATACCAATTTGGTGATATCTGAATTTTGTTCTAGGTCTTCTCCACATCTAATGGCTGCCCCCTATAGATCAAGGTACTTCGCCGGTATACTCTGCAAATAACCTGTATTTGGATGTTAATAGGATCTTCGATGGCAATTCTTGCTGTGCATCTGATTTGTTGTTCTTAATGGAAACAGAGATGGGTTAAGCACAAGGCCTGCAGCATATGGTGGTGGTTCTGATGAAATTCAGTTGAGAATCGACCCAATGCATTCTGACTTCGATGAGGAAGTCTCTGGTCTTCGAAACCAAGTTCGGAGACTCCGAGATGTGAGGATTTTTCTTGTTTGTTATTCCATTTTTTTTTCCTTTTTATATATGTAAGATTTCCCATGATGTGATTGTTTTTCATGACCACTCTGATTTTTTTATTTTATTTTTTTCCCAGCAATTCTCAAAGATTAGTGTACCAGGATGTAACTATAATTGAGAGGACATTACAGTCCGAAATTAATGGCCCATAACATTGCAAGGATACTAAATACTATTTGCTGCAACTAATGTAAAATTGGAAATACCGAAATATACTACTTATATTAGTGTTTTTAGGAATACACTGTTACACTCTCAGAGTTCATTAAAGACTTTGGCTCCTAATCTTTTCGTATAAGTGCTGCTCAGTTTTTATATTTAATATGTTTAATGAATTAATGACCCTTGAGTTTGTTTTCCTTCCTCCTGGCATTCAAGTCCCTATGCACAATTGCACATATATGAGCATTGAGGTTTTCATAAAACATACTCTATTGAGACACCTTCTGCCTTTGTTTATAATTTTTGGGAGAAACTTGATGATGTATGTGCTTTTGCAATCAGTAACGAATGGGTCTGTTTTTCTGTGTGGTTTATTTTGTGTAATGGAAGTTATTTAATTGCATGTTCCATTACAAAGTATATGGGAGGACTGTTAATTTTAAGGTTACTTATATATTTTCATGCAGATTTGGTTATCAATACATAAATGATGCATTTTGAATGCTCAGTGTGTTTGTATACTATAATAACTGATGAAATATAACCAAACATAGCCTGGCCTTCTATACCAGTTGATTTGTTATTAACACTTGCTAGAATATTCTGCTCCATTCGATGACTTTGTACCACATCAATACTTGTTATTGATGGCTATTCTTATCATTTTTGCACTATATTCTGCAGGTAGCGCAAGAAATTGAGACAGAAGCAAAGTTCCAGAATACTTTCCTCAATGATCTGGTATGCAGTTCACTGTTATCTCAAGAATTTGAAGTCATTTGATAAAGGAATTAATGGATTTAATTATTAGAAAGTAGGTGCAGAGTTGATAATAATGTAATATCAGCCTTTTTATGTTTGGCCCCTTCTCCAAAATATGACCTTTTTTTCCCTAAAAATTTATGATGGCATTCAAATGGCAATTACTGTGACCTTTTTTATCTAGCATGATATTATCTGCCTGCTTGAGCTCTGTTTAGTAAAGGAATTGATTGAAACCAACGGATGTTGAACAAATTTGCCTTGTCTTGATGATTAGATAATTACAAAGTTTGCTTCTTTAATACATGGCATGATGTTTTTGCACTCGGCGGTCTTCTCATGTGTCTGGATTGTTAATAAATTCAATGCTTACCTGCTAAGTTCATGCCTAAACCCCAATTATGCCATGAAAGGTTTTATTGTGCCTCTGTTAGAAGAATCTTTATCTGCGTCGTATTCTGATTATTTGTGCACCGCTTTAACTTTTTACTCCATAATGTTCAAAATTATTCATAAATAAAAATGACCCAACACCATATGTTTTGATACGTACAGCAAATGACATTGATAAAAGCTCAAGCTGGGGTGAAGAACAACATGCGGAGGCTCAACAACAGCATCATCAAGGAAGGCTCCAGCCATGTTATGCATGTAGTGCTTTTTGCTCTTGTACTGTTTTTTCTTGTTTATTTCTGGTCCAAATTTTCTCGTAGGTGAGGGCGATTTACAATGTTTGTGAGTTGTTGATACCCTGCATTTGCAACAAATTATCTAAAGTAGACTTTCCTACTGCCTTAAATCCTGGAATTGCTCGTGTAAAAATGTTTGCACCATGTTCCCCCTCTTAGTTGATACTCATACAAGTTTGTACACCTTCAAATTGTAAATCTTTAGGACCTGTGTTATAAATTATTCCGTAGAGAAGATTTTTTAAAAAATAAAAAATAAAAATACTAACATTTCTAGAGAAGTAATGGCACTCTGAACCTGGTTTTAGGATTTTCTGTGGGGGAAAATGTCAAGTTAAAGTAGAAAAATTGATTCTCTGAATGACCAGAGGCTTTGTTGTGCAATGCATAAATGTCTCTGAATGACTAAACGCTTTGTCTTATCACTTTCGGGTAATGGCTCTGGTTCCAAAATGAATTGACGGTCAGAAATCTAAGCAAACACGAGAGCAAAGGTAACAGAGAAGGATGCTTTTAAATCTGAGAAAAATGCAGTAAATGTTAAGACCAACTCTGATACAAAAATCCACCAAAGGAAAAAATTTGTGTCCTGTAACTGAAGTAGAGTGAGACTGTGAGAGGCTAAGAGCCCACGACTATACCCAATAGTATACTCCAGTTATTATTGACTCAAGTCTCAATACACAACCAAGAAATTAGGAGATACTGAACCAACTTTGAACCATCTTCAACCATGTTCATATCTTGTCTGCCCTTTCCAGCCATGACTTGGTAATGATGTCTTTAGGGGGTTGTTTGATTCACTTGTATGTTATAGTATAACTTTATTGATTGGTGCTCTTGTGAATTGATTGAGTGCAGGATGTTTAAAAGGATGTACATACTACACGGTCTTGATTGCTGCATCATACCAATTTGCTACATTTGAGCTTTTATTGAATCCTCAATCATTTATGTTTTTTTTTTTTTTTTTTTTTTTTTTTTTAAATCTACTGTCATTTACATTTCCAGTTCCAAACCGGAGGTTCCGGTTAAGGAAAAACCTTAACCTGAACCGAACTGAACTAATTGGCTGTTTATTTGGTATCGGTTCATGTTCATGTTTGGTATCGGAACCAACATAAATTCTTCATTAGGGAATTCAACAAATTTAATCCAGAGATGAAACAAAACTGTGATTATCTTTGTAAAGATATTCTCCTCCAGATGAGTCTTAACTATTTTCAATGCCACATAAGAACTTGCATAAACCTGCAAGATCTCAGTTTTATCTTATTTAAGTCTTAAGATTAGTTCAAGCTCTTGCACACAAAGTCTTTCAACACATTTTAGAAGAAGACAGATGAACCAGATCAGTTATAGTGGACAATATCTATGACATTTCAAAATGCAAATTATATCAATTCAATGAATGGAAAATTTAGTGCTGGACATTTTTAGCAATTCATATACAAACATCCTTTACATGATGAGGTTTGAACATCCTCTGGATTGGACTTGAACATGATTTTAATTTTAAACATAGAATCTAAGTTTAAAATTAAAATTATGTTGCCTACGTATCCGAATGGAATCAAAGTCCACGTAGTTCTCTTACCTTATAAATTACTAGAATGAGGTTTAAATCTCGCTCTCCGTTGTCTGATCATCGAGTTCATCACTTGAATCAGTGCCCATCGTCGCTTCATTCTGGATTCGATAATTGGCTCTAACCCAATCTTGAAGTAAGCATTGGTTTTCCAGGTGCTCCACGGTTAACATAGATCGGTGTTCACTCAATGTGAGTCCTTCAATGCTGAATACTTGTTCCACAGGTAAGGTTGAGACGGGGCATGCAAGAACTTCTTTCGCGATCATACTCAGTATCGGAAAAGTTGTTGTCCTCCTTGACCACCATCTCAATATATCAAAATTATCTAATTCTTGTGGATCATACTCAAAACGAATCGTTAGATAATTATCTAATTCTAAGTATACATTAGAAGCTGACCCAACATGTTTATGTTTGTGCAAGTCAAATAGTTCATACAAATCCTTGAACATACTGCCTCTCTTGCCAAACCTAAAACTAGAACCACTAGCTTGTAATGACTCAACATTATGAATGTCATCATTGCTCCCATAATTAAGTTTAAAATCTCTATAAACATCCTTCAAAGTATTAGTAATATCATTCATTATACTGCTAACATTAGGGCCATCTTGGTTAGGGAATAACGCATTGTAATAAAGATTCAACAAACGATCTAAACCATTAATTCTAACTCTAGGATCCAAAATTTTAGCCAACAAAAATATGTCGGGCATTAAAGAAAAGTGTTTCAGCCATTTTGTTTTCATATGAAAAATGGCCTCATGCAACACTTCATCATGAGTATATGCACTAAAAAGAAGAGCCATTTTCACACATTGATCCACTGCTAAATGAGAAGTTGGATAATAAACACCGGATAAAGTAGTAATAGCTTCGCTAAAAGTATGCAAAACTTCACATAAGCAAGAACATGCATCCCATTGTTGTGGAAATATAGCGAAACTAACATTATTTTCTCTAGATTCATTAGCATAAAAATCACATAAAGCATTTCGGTAAGGATATGATCCACACAACATTTTATAAGTATAATTCCATCTTGTTGGAACATAATCTAGAGAGAACTTTCTTGGTGGCATTCCAATTTGTTTACAATATTTTTTCCACCGTTTTAATAATGAAGTGTGTCTAACTAAATACGAAAGTGCATTTCTAATAGGTTGAACGGATTCTTTCAAACATGATAAAATATCTTGGACACATAAATTCAAAACATAACAAATGTTTCTTACATGAAAAAATTTGCTACCAAATGAAGGTTGGCAATATGCAATAAGCTCACTTAAACCAACGGTATTAGTGGTGGCGGTATCAAATGAAATCGAAAAAACTTTTGTAAGTAAACCATACTCTTGCAAAATTGAATGTAGTTTGATAGAAATGTTTTGTGCAGTTTGCTCAACATCAAACTCTCTGTATGCAATCAATCTTTTTTGTAATGTCCAAGAACTATCGATCCAACAACACGTAATACTCATAAAAAAGTATTGTTTCCAATAATCACTCCAAATATCCGAGCATATCGAAATTTTTTGCTCTAACTTAGAAAACACAGTAAGCAACTCTAACTTCCATTCTCCGGCCATTTTATCAACCTCACGGGTTAGGACTGAACGTGGAATTCTTTTCCCACACGGATTATAACTCTGAATAAAATTTTCAAAAATTTCATCACCGGCAAATTTATAAGGAAGATCTTTGGCACATATGAATTTAGCAGTTTCTCTAGCAACAGTCTTGGCATCATATCTAATTAATGCAGTAGAAAAATTACTTGCCTTTTCAGAAGCCGTATCCCCTTGTGCCTGAATTTCCTCCACAGCTGGAAATGGAGCTCGGGAAGAAGAACCCTTTCCCCATCTCCTAGCATTAGAAGCATTACCATTGCCACCAACAGAAACAAGCTTTGACATATTCTTTTCCTGGAGAATAATACTATAGTTTACAGTAGTACTTTTAAAGCTTAATAATTAAGAGAATTTAGACTTAGAGGGTTGAGAATTGAGAGAGATGAGAGTTTGAGACTTGATGAATATAAGAATCAAGAATGGTGTGAGGAAATCAATTCACAACACCACATATTTATAGTGTTGGAAATCTAACGGTCACCAAATCTTTTACGTTCATAGTAAATCTCAGCCCTTGATTTCGAATTTTTAAGAAAAATGTTGTGAACATCCGGTTCGGTTAGAAACCGCCGGTTTACGGTTTGGCTTCCGAACCGCCGGTTTACGATTGGAAATTAGAACCGCCGGTTCAAATGAAATCAGGCCGTCAATCTCCAACAGACAAGAAATCCCAACCATTCATTTCAGAATTCAAATTCCCACCTTTTTCGTCACTAAAAATCACCTTTTTTTTTTCCCTTTTTGTTTCTTTTAAAACCAGTATTAAATGGAGTAATAAGTAAATAAACTGTAAACTGGCGATTAATTAGTTGGGTAAGTGAGTCTACTGTCCGATTATGTTTGTTCATTTTTTAATAGAAATGTTGACTTTGTATTTGAATCACCTGAAAATTGGAACAAAATCTTGGGTTGATGATGTATATATACTACTCCTTATGCTTTTGCAATCGGAAATGAATAGTTCTGTTTCTATGTCTAGTTTAGTTTGTGTAATTAAATTTATATATTTGCATATTACTCCCTCTGTCCCATTTGAAGCGTCTCACTTTTCTTTTTCGTCCGTCCCAATACTTTGTCTCATTTCCTCTTTGGGAAATAATTAAATAGTTAATGACCAACCTACCCATCACATCATATCAATAAATAAATACATTATAATTTTAAACCCACTACCATTAATAAATTCAAACTCACAACCATCACATTATTCATAAATAAATTAATAAAATATTCAAACCCCTTACAATCACATCACATCAATTCCTAATTAACCCTTACTTTAAACACTAACCTACCCCTACATTATATAGTACTACTAATTATCTCTACATAAAATACCGTGCCCAAAAGTTTTGAGACACTTCAAATGGAACGGAGGGAGTATATTCGATAGGATATGGGACTGTTAATTTTAACGTTACTCATAGTATTTACATGCAGAATCGATTGTCGGTACATAGAATGATGAATTTTTTAATTCTCACTGTTTGTAGAACAAAAAACTGATACTTCTAGAAAGCAACTGCAAAACGCAGCGTCTTGTGGCTAGTTTTCTGTTTCATTGGAATTTCTACATAGTTATGTTGTTGTACGAATGGTGGATCAATTTTCATGGGTCAGTCGTCCTACGCCTGTCCATTTAAGGCGTTTCACAATGGAGGTAGAAAGGTATGATGTGTGGAGCATCTACCCAAAAATTAAAAGATGCATTGTGGGAGGGGGAGAGAGAAATGCAAGGAAGACACTTCTAACCTGGGAAGAAAAGAGAGGAAGTTTCGGAGTTGTTGGAGTGTGAAACACGCTATTGAAGAAAGACAAGGCGTGGTCCGACGCGCGAGGGGCATGACCCAGACCCATTGAAAAATATATATATTTTTTATAAAATATTCAGATGGATAAATCGCCAATTAAAAGAAAAATAAAAATAAAATTTCCCACCTCAAGTGGCGACTACATAGAAATTTTTTTAAAAAAAATTGTAAACCTCCAAGTCGCCACATAATTGCATTTTTTTTTAAAAAAAAAGAAAAATGAAATTAGCTATTATTAGCATTAGATAATCATTTTCTCAAAGTATCTCTTTAATTTGCTGAATCAAATTATTAAATCCATATTTTGCTACTTGTCATTTTAATTTGTATTTTTATAATTTACGAAATGAAAAAAATAATATGTTTTTTTATTTTTTTCTTATATTATTAAATTGAATAGTTTAAAATTCTCATTTATATATGAATACTTTGGAAATTAAATAACGGTAGTTTGAGAAATTAAATAACTATAGTTGATATAATAAATGAATTAAATAAAATGAACTGGGTCCTCTAAATACCTTGCTTTTTAGGGTAGATGATTGGGGAGGAATTTTGTTTTAGAGGTAGAGGTATTTTGATTTTGAGGTGACGCTCACGTGGCAACCAAAATATCTGCTTTTTTTGGTACAGGGTTGGGGAAGGGCTAATGGACTCAATAATTAATATAATTAGGGCTTATGTCGCGTCCTTTCATTCGTCCATGTGGCATACGAGGTGTTTATTTTGACTTACCATTGGTCTAGGTGTCATGTGTTTCCTCGATGTTTTTAAAACTTTTTTATCCACTTTTTGTATTTAAATATTACTCTTTCCGTCCCACTTCAGACGTCTTGTTTGACTTTTTGACATTATTTATTGTTTAATTTTGACTCAATATTATTGCAAGTAAATATTTGAAAAAAAAATAGTCGAGTTTGGTCTTGTTAGATTCGTCTAATCGTGCAGTTTTAGAATATATATATTTCACATAATTTTTACTTATATATATTTTGAGGTATGATCGATTTAAAAAGTACATTGGATTTTGTGCAGAAATCAAACAAGACATCTTAAATGGGCGGAGGGAGTAATAATTATTTAAACACCTAATTTATTTAAAAATTTCAAAAACTAAAAAAAATAATATTTAAAATTACTCATGTCACAATTCTAATGGCGAATAAATTTTATGTGTTTACATGGTCTTGTCATATTATAACAACTGATGCAATATAACCGAACATATTGTGGCCGGGTCTTCTAATTCAGTTGATTTGTTATTTACACTTTGCTTGAATATTCTATTATGACTTGCACCACATCGATACTTGCTGATTGCTGTATATGCTTATTATTTTTGCATAACATTCTGGGGTGTTTGTCAAAACTCAAAACAACTATTTTGAATTACTTTATTTTTGAGACATTCATGAGACAAAATAGTTTTTTTTAAAAGACAAAAAACTTAAAACAGTGATCAATCAACTTTTCTTGAATCCGCAGCAATGAGTAACATTTTGAATTTCAACTTATTGTAGAAAAAAAATTGATCTGAAAATTGTTAAACAACTAATTTTTTATTAATTTATTTTTCACGTAATCACTAACAGCTAGCAGCTAATATGTCACCAAAGGTATTATTGTGCCTCTGTTAGAATCCATTTTTTTTTTTTAAATGTATGTTTTAATTATTTGCGAACCGCTTTAACTTTTTACTGCATATAAATGCAAATTGAAATTGGTTATAGCTAAAGCTGGGGTGAAGAACAACATGGGGAGGCTCAACAACAGCATCATCAAGGAAGGATATCTAGCCATGTTATGCACGTATTGCTTTTTCCATGTTTATTTCTGGTCCAGTTTTTCTCTTAGGCTAGCTCAGCCTGGTTCTAGAATATTCTATGGGGTGAAATGTCAAGTTGAAATTGAAGTTAAATTGATTCTCGAAAGTTTTGTATATTGAATGACTAAAGGCTGTGTGGTGCAAACAATATATATGTCCCTTTAAAATAAATCAATTAAAATGAAAAAATCTTATTATATTCGTTTGTAACTTTCAACTCTTATCGGGACTTGCTGGATGAGTGCCTGATTTCCGTTGGTATCATATTGAGAGAGGATAATTTAGTTGGGGATTTATTGGCTAAGCATGGTGCTTGCTTAACGTTGCGGATATGTTGGCTAATTAAAGCATGGTGCTTGTTTTGCTTTGCTTTGATGATGACGATCACTTGCCCCTTGGGATTGGCATGGTAGGGATTTAGGTTCCTCGTTTCTAGTTCTCTTGGTTTTCTTCTTCTTTATTTCTTTTCCTCATTTGTGAGACTTTAGTTAGTTTTTCCTTTGCTGATAGGGTCACTCTGTTTGTAATGCCCAGAGAATAGCTTAAATGGAGTGAAATAAGTTACCCATATCAACAAGGTACATTTCTTTCTTGGTAATTATCCTATAAGAACTCCAAAGTTAAGTATGCTTGCCTTGGAAAAGTTTTAGAATGGGTGACCTCCTGGGAAGTCTCCCAGGTGTGCGTGAGTGAGCCCAAAGCGCACTAGAAAGAGATCATGTTGGTTTGTGGTGATAGCCTTCACTTTGGAGTCGACAACATCTAGAGTAGCACCCTATCTTTTCCTTGCCCCGAAAATGGGGGTGTTACACTGTTCATGACAGGCCCAATCTATATACGTAAAACCCTGTAAGCGTTGTTTGAGCGATGTCTCAACAACCTGCAAACCACAACCAAAGGCAGACACAAACAGAGTGCGGAATAAAATAAGAACACAAGGAATTTGGTCACCCAGTTCGATCCACTGATCTACATCTGGGTGCTCCAAGCCAGGGATTCACTAAATCTCCACCAAACTGATTGAACAAGAGTCAATCACACCTTACATACCCTTACATTCCAATGAACTCTTCTATCTACCCAAATAGACTAGAAGAACACATGAGAGCATCAACTATCTACCCAAATGCACACAATTCACCGGCAGGTATTAAGATGGTGTTTGTGGAATCTAGCTAATCAAACAAGTTAAGCTCAATGGTGCTAAAACACCTACAATACACGCGGATTGTGTTTACAAAACAATAAACTCAGAAATGCCTAAACACAATCCCAATTACCCTATGAAAATGTAGAAGACTCAACAGCTAAAGATATACCAGTAGCAGGATGGTTGTTGGTGCCTTCTGCAAACAACGAAAACCAGTGGGCTTCTACTCCAGCTCTCAAAACACCATAATCACAGCTCTTGATACTGCTAATACTCTGTAAAATATGCTGTGATTGCGGCTACAAACTCTCATACACCCTCAAGGACGAAGACATGTATTTATATGGGTTTAAGGCCCATCTAAAACCCTCTAAGGCCTACTAGGGGAAATGCCACGTCACTGTAATATTCTGTGCTTTTTCCAGTGAAGAGAAAAGAGCGTTGTTGGCATGATGTTGCAACAACGGCAAATTATAATGAACATCTTCACAATACAAAAGATATTCCTAACAATCTCCCCCTTTGTGGAGATGATCGGGCCAAGTAGTCAAAACAGTGGAGAAAGCACAGAGAGTCATAATTAGATCAAAGAGCATCAGAATCTCAATAGATAATCATGCCACAAAAGATATGAGCTGAAGAAGAACAGGCATAGACAAAACATCCATTCATAAAAGATAATCCCATAACAAATATCTAGGAAGTATCCATGAGAGTATTCAGCAAAAATAGACCAGCGAAACATCCATCAATTACAGCCCAGAAAACCAGAATATCCATCACAAAAATCTGAAGCATTCAAAACAGAAAGTTGTTCCAACATCAGTAAGATGACCAAGCCCTGCTATCCTTTCCAACTGGAACTCCCCCTTACTTGGCAGATCAAGGGGTACCATCAGAGTCATCCTCCCCCTCAGCTGGATCATCAAAAGAGTGTGGAAGTAAAGCAACCAGCTTTCGAACCTTCCTTTTGAGCCCCATTTGCTTGTCATTCAGAATGCCCAACTCCTTCTCAACCTGCTGTAGCTCACTTCGAATATGGTCAACCAAGGCAGACCCAAGCTTTTGGGGACCAAGCTTAAAGTCATTGTGGATCCCCTTAAGCTTATCAGAAGGCAAATGTTTCTTAACCTTGATGAAGGTTTCATCAGGTGCAAGCAGATGACAAGAATGAGCTAACAAAGTGATAAGAGCAGGATAGGGCAATTGGGTGTTCTTTTCAATCTTGTCACGAGAGAACCTCAACATATGCTTAATGATCAGGTAACCATAGTTGAGTATCTCAGGACATTCATCAATGGAATACAGAAATTTACCCATGAGAGAACTAAGCTCGCTAGCATTGGAAGCAGGCAGAAAATTTGAAGCACCAATCCTAAAAAGGCAGTTGTACTTCATAGACAAATCAGATGGACTCATAGCACGTCTACCAAAGGCAGATTTCTTAGAGGCAGAGATAGTATAGGCTATGGTAGCTAACTCAGCATTAAGCAAATCAAAATGATTGTTCATATCAGTGTTGGTAGGAAGTTCCAACAACTCATTCAAAACAGAGGGTGTAAGATCAATCAGTTCACCACGAAGATAAATCTTACAGTACCAAGGGGAGACAGGATCAAGGATATCAGGATGCAAGTTGGCATAAAATTCACGAACAACATTAGGAGAATAGCGCTTAAGAGTAGTGGCCCAAACAGAAAGATGCTTCTTCTCTAAATACTCAGAAAAACCAATCTGATCATAATACGGGTGCACATAGCATTCCTCAGATATGAAACCACGAGAGTTTAAGGTTTCCAAGGCATACCTTTCTCCATCAGCAGAGAAATATAAAGAAGAATGGGCATCAGACTCCTTGAGAACAGGGGTGGACTTTTTCTTAGGAGCAGCCTTCTTAGACTTCTTCTTCGCAGGTTGTTTGGGCGTAGTTGGAACAGCCTTGCGCTTCCCTTTCTCACGAACCTTTCTCCGAAGATCATCCAGAGGAATATCATCAGGATCAATGTTGGATGGTTGTTCCTGGGTCATCGGAACATCCTCGGTAGGAGACCCACCAAAAGGGACTTGCTGAGCAGTACCCGAGTGAAGTGGAGCATTTGTCTCAGGGTCCAGCATCAGTAACCCGTCACCAGTGGCGACAGCCGAAGGCGAGAGAGGTGAACTAGCGCCAGGAGGAACAGGGGCGGACGGAGACGCAACGGGGGCAGGGACCGGAGGGGATGTCGGACTTCCAGCACCCGAGCTAGGGTTTGCTGTTGTCGGAACATCCGCTTTTGGATCTGCGCCAGCCGATGATGCCTCGACATTGTCCGAAGTAGGCTGAGGGTTAGAACCCTTCTCAACATTAGGATTGACCTCTATGTTCGCGTCGTCGGGGTCAGCAACAAAATAAGCATCCACAGCAGCATCGATGTCTTCTTGCGCGTCCTCAAATGTGTCTTCGCCAGGCGACTGATCAGTGGCAAGACGAGCGCGATAAAGTGAATCATCAACTGCGAGCGGCTGAGCATCCACGACCTCATCAGGATTAATGTTGGAGCTAGATGGAGACGCCATTGCGAGAGGAATTCAAATTTCGAAATGGGGAATTTTGGGAGAAACTTGTAGAGTCGACTGGGGAGAGAGAGAGGAGACGTGCGTAAGTTGGGAGTGAACGGGCAACCATCTCAAGCAGTTTAAAGACAACTCCCCCTGGGCCTGGGCCTGGGCCAAAAGTAATAGAAAAACCAAGAAATGCATTGGCCCACCCGACACATAGCCCATTAGTGAGAAAAGCAGAGGCCCAAACTGCGTCTCAAAGATTCAAACCGAGAAGTCTCCAAATTCTTCGTAAGGATGTCTGCGAGTTGTTCCAACGACGAGAGATGCTGAATCTTGCACAGACCATCCTCTACCAAATTTCGAATGAAATGGAATCTGATGTCAATGTGTTTACTCCGATTGTGTTGTACTGGATTCCTGGAGATATTAATGGCACTGGTGTTGTCACAGTGAATAAGAAAGTCATCCAAGGATATACCAGTAGCAGGATGGTTGTTGGTGCCTTCTGCAAACAACGAAAACCAGGGGGCTTCTACTCCAGCTCTCAAAACACCATAATCACAGCTCTTGATACTGCTAATACTCTGTAAAATATGCTGTGATTGCGGCTACAAACTCTCATACACCCTCAAGGACGAAGACAGGTATTTATATGGGTTTAAGGCCCATCTAAAACCCTCTAAGGCCTGCTAGGGGAAATGCCACGTCACTGTACTATTCTCTGCTTTTTCCAGTGAAGAGAAAAGAGCGTTGTTGGCATGATGTTGCAACAACGGCAAATTATAACGAACATCTTCACAATACAAAAGATATCCCTAACAAAACTCCAAAAAAAAAAAACTTTCAACTCTTAACAATAAAATTACATTAATAAATAAATAAATAAACTAAAATTTTAAATTTCACCGTTATCACAACATATAAATTCTTAATTGTCGTACTAAAAAATGTAACAAGAAGGACGAGAAGGATAGAGTATGAATTGATTTCATTATAATGAAGAATTTAACCCATTGGTTTGAAAGTGTTGAAATTTTGTATGTAGATTAGGACAACAGATTTAATATGATCGTAGAATTTGTGGACATTGAGGCCGGCAGATATTGAGCTATATTAGCTATTTTTATGAGAGAGTTTTGATTTTTCTTTTTTTTTAATTTTTCTTTTTTCCTTTTTTTTTTACTTTAGTCAACCAAAGATATTCCTTAGATTTTTTATTATTTTTTTTAATAACGATGACGTGAAAACGTCGGCAATAATAAACACTAAAAAAGCTATACCAAGAAAATAGAAGAAATAAGAGAGTAACAAAACCAAACTAGAAGCAAGGGAAGCATGCCCCCAAGCGATCAGCAGTGAGGCAGTCACGAATATCATCAGATGGAACAGCCCAAGTACCCGAAGGATATCAAGAATGTTACTGACTAATGGAAATTACACATGAGCTTCTTCCACGCCTGTGTGAATAATCCGAATAGCTTCCTTAGAATCCGAAAAGCAGGACGCCCCAATCACCCCCCCAATCACCCCTTTTTGGAACAGAAGTTGAAGGCCACGCCATGCCAATGGGCCCAGAATACCCTTCCAACGATTGCCCATCTCCTATCCAGATTACTGCAAAAGCCATTTAAATCCAGAAGCCACAAATATACTTGCCTGACGAGTCACCAAGCCAACATAATTTATCCATAGCAGTAGGATGCAATGATGGTGATCCAAAACGAAGGATTTCGTGCACAAGTTCATTCGGGAGGAGGATAGATAACTTTTCCCAACACCATTTATCTCCAACAAACATGTCTTTAACTCTAAATGTGTCCGAGATATGCACTCAGGCATCCAACGAGCGAGCGGACCACCAGGAAGCCAATTGCCATACCAGAAACTGCACTCGCCATTCCCTAACCGCAACCGCACATATCTTTAATTCCTTAGATTTCTTGGATATGATGCTCTAGAGAATAAATGAATTTTGATTTAAGAGAGAAAAAAGATTCTTACATAAGTTGATTTTCAAAAAAAAAATTAAAAATAATAAAATTTCCAAATAAAAATAATACAGTATGATTTTGGGCGACATTGTCTTAAGAATTTATATAAAAAAATAGTAATAAAACAAATTATTCAAATCACCTCATCTATAAAATCTTTTAAAATACACCATCAATCGATAAATATTTATCATAATTTCTTTTGGTTAAGTGAAGCCCGTGGGCGGATCCAGGATCTTTAGTTTGGTAGGTCAAATATCATGAAGAGGAACAACTAACTTTAGGAAGATATATTCAATTAAAAGTTTGTAACATTTTTTAAAACTTTTGAAAATCGGAAAATATTTAGAAAATTCATAGACTTCACGTATAATTGGCTGACTTTGTATAGATTTCATATTGTACAGAAGCCGTAGAAAAATTTTTTGGAAAAAAAAACTTGTATAATTATAATTTTCAAAGAGAATCCATTAAAATTGATGGAGTATAAGTAGTTAGGTTGTTGAACACCTATAGATTTTTAAGACCTTTTAAATTTTGTATTAATTAAATACATCAAGATTTTAAAAGACTTTTTAAAACCTGTATTGAATAACCTAAGAGTTTTAACTATTTTTTTTAAAAAAGAAGAGTTCTGATACTTCTGGAAACCGAAGCCCAGACCAGGGATTTTTGACGAACAGGATCAAAAATAAAAATCATTGTAAACACTCAAAATATACATACATTTAATTATAATAAGAACAACTATTATAATAAGAACAACTATTATATTATAAAACTCCTACTCAAATTACTCAATAATTGTCCTAAAATTACCAGCTAATCCCTAATTATATAAAACTATTAGTACTAATATTTTAATTATTATTCTTTTTGGTGGGCCAATTCACCCACCTTGCTCTTGAATAGATACACCCATAAGCATATGCATCTTTTGTTTAAAGGATAGTGACCTTGTAGTACATAACTAAATTATAAAGAGTTAAAAGATGATTCAAGCTCCAATGTAAAGTTGAAATGACGATCACTAAACATCATATTTGTCATATTTATAAAAATTTAAATATTTTCATTACATTGAATAATTATTATATACTTCTATATGAAAAGACATAGAGTCATTAAACTTTATAACTTTATGTTCTCAAAATAACAAATAGAATACAACCAACTAGACCTGTCAAAACGGGCTTAGCTCGTTGGCGGCCCGCCCCGCAAGGTAAAAAATGCGGGGCGGGCTCTACTTTTAGAGGCCCGTTTAAATGCGGGCCTCAATGGGCCCAACCCGCGGCGGGGCGGGCTTTTGCGGGTTAGGCCCGCGGCGGGGCGGGCCTACCCGTGGGCTTTCAGTTTTTTTTTTTTTTTTTTTTTTACGTTGTGCATTGATTGAATTTATTATTCTTTAGTATGAATATTTAGCATAATGTCATCAAACATTTAAATTATTGAATTGATCGCATATTGAATTATTTGTCTCTTCTAATATTTCCATGTTCATTTAATTTATGAGTATCAAGTTTTTAAGTTTTGAATTCCTTATTATTCTATTTATTAAAAATTATGTGTACAGATAAATATTTATTTTTTTAAATATAAATTAATAAATTATGCCCATACAATCTTACCTAATAAAATACTAAATTTAGTGAATTATGTCCAGACAATCTTACCTAATAAAATATAGAATTAATGAATTATGCTCAGACAGTTTTACCTAATACAACTCTATCAAAGACTTCATCTGTGAGACCTAAAATTTTAATTAATTCAATCATTAATTTGTCACACATATTATATTTTGCAAAATATTATATACTCCTTTAGTATTAAAAATTGAATAATCATAAATTCTTTTAAATAATTATTCAACAAACCCACATAAAAGTAAATAGTGCCAATAAATACACACTTACTTATTTATAATCATAAATACTAATTATAAATCTCTTTATTTTATTTTTAATATATACATTAAAAAATATATCCAAATTTTATTTTTTTACAAATAAAAAAATAATACTATTATTTAAATAAAAAGCCCGTGCACTACAAGAAAAATTGGTTTTACCGACCGCAAGTGCGGTCGGTAACCCCGGAATGCGGGTCGTTTCGGGGCTTACCGACCGCACCACCGACCGCAAGGGTCGGTCGGTAATACCTTGGTAGGTAATTTTTCTCCGACCAAAAAAATTTGCCGTCGGAAACTTACCGACCGAATTACCGACCAAACGGTGGTCGGTAAATTTACCGACCGAATTACCGACCGCAAATGCGGTCGGTACTCTCTGGTCCCAAGAGGTCCCGGAAAAATTTACCGACCGAATTACCGACCGCAAATGTGGTCGGTAATTCTATTTTATGAAAAAATTGTTCTTGGGAGGGCTCGAACCGCCCACCTCACCATCACCATCCTCAACCCTAACCAGCTTGGCTAGGTCTCTAACCGATCAATTATATTTTGACATGTGTCCTATATATAAACCTCCTCAAGTATATATGTTGATAGAATTTGCTGAGGAGAGGCCTCGAACCCGGGTGGGGAGATAGATCCCTCGCGCGTGTGACCACCTAAGCACTCCATGTTTCATGTCATTTTATGAAATGTTATATATATAACCTATATAAGTACATATATACATTTAAAATGTGTAAATTTGAAACGAAATTAAAATATAAATTATATTAAGTAAAAAATAATTAAATTATAAACTGTTAAATGGTTGAAATAAATAATTAAATTAATTTAATTAAATTAATTTATATATTAATTAAATATATAAATATATTAATTAAATACATAATAATAAAAAATAATAATTAATTAATTATAAATATTTAAATAATTAAATTATAAAATAAATAATTAATTAAATGGATTGAAATAAATAGTAATTAAATTATAAAATAAATAATGCTCAAATAAAGGAATAATTAAATTTTAAAAATAATTAGAAACATTTATTAAAAATAAAAAATAAATAATTAAAAATAAAAAAAATTTAGCGACCGACATTTTCGGTCGGTAATGCAGTCGGTAGATTAAATTATTTTTCTAAAAATAATAAAACTTTTAAAAAATTGAAAAAAATTGAAAAAACTTTACCGACCGCAAATGCGGTCGGTAATTCGGTCGGTGATACCGACCGAATTAAGTTTGGTCGGTGCAGTGGTCGTCCGGAAACCGGGTCCACCATAACGGCTCTAAATTACCGACCACATGTTGCGGTCGGCCCTGCGGTCGGTAAATCCGACCCGCATCATGTCGGTCGGTAATTTCGGTCGGTAAAACGCAATTTTCTTGTAGTGGTGGGCCGACCCGCATAACCCGCGGCCCGCATATGGGGCGGGTCGGGCCTAGACATTTTGAGCCCGCCCCATTTAGGACCGCCCCGTTCAAGCCCGCAAAAATGCGGGGGCCCGCGCGGGCCGGCCCGTGTCGCCCCGCGGGCCCGTTTCGACACCTCTACAACCAACATCAGTTGGCTTGAGTGGATAGGGGCTCTAGTCGCTTAAGCAAGGTCTCGGATTCGAGCCTTGTGTATGCAAAAAACTGCTTTGGGAAAGACGCCCTTAATTGCCCCTGCAGATCCTCGATGGATTAGTCTTGGGTCCAATGTGGTCTGAGGATACCCGGTTTCACCCAAAATAACAAATACAATATATATACATAAAGATTTGAAGAAAAAATTTATACTAAAATGATATAAAATATTTAGAATTCTGATAAATAAGTCTTTAAAAAGTTACTAGTTGTGAAATACTATTATTTTTAGAATGGGAAACGAATTTCAACTGCTCTTAGAATCCAAAAAGTTCATAGAGACGAACAATTTTCTTGAATAGATAAATAAAACTAAGACCAAAGCAAAAGTAAGTTGAACAAGAATCTAAACATTTTTTCCCCTTCAAAATTTCAATAACTACTTTCAAACATAATGATATGAGAAAAAAGATGCACTTAGAGATTCAACCTAAAATCAATTGGTAGTAGGTAGAATGATATATGTCCATATAAATAGGAGATATCCCAACATAAATCGATGTGGAATACTCCATCCGTCCCAATTGTATTGTTCCATTTTGACTTTTGACACTGTTCATTGATCAACTTTGACTTAATATTATCACAATTATATAAATGAAGAAAATAGTCAATGTCGGTCTTGTTGGATTCGTCTAATCATGTAGGTTTATAATTTATATTTTTTGTAATTTTTAATTCTCTAAATTTTAAGATATTAACTGTTAAACAAATGCATTGGACTACGTGTCCAAAAGTTTTGGGACATTTCAAATGGGACTGAGGGAGTATTATAATACCCTTCTCGAGATGATAGTCGGATTAAATTAATTTAAGGTTATGAAAAGAAGATCCGGCCATTAAATCAAATACTATGTGTTTAAACAAATAGAAGAAAAGCTCTCTTAACTACCCTTCCATTCCATTAAAAATATTTCAAAATTTTTGGACACGATATTTTATATGAGAATAATTTATATCTAAATGTAGGATGATTATTAATTTTTATATTTTAACTATTTCAAAGTGTTCATTTATGTACCCAAACTTATTTTTTGGAAAAAAATACACCCCAACCATTAGAATCTAGAAAAACCTATATTTTCCGTTAAGTAGTCGTTAAATTTGATTCTTCCATTAAATATTCATGGGGAAATTTTTCTGTTCATATTTTTGTTAAATTTGATTGTTCAATATGAACGGACAAATTTGCCCATGAAAATTTAACAGAATAATCAAATTAATGGCAACTTAACAGAAAATATAGTTTTTTCTAGGTTCTAATAGTTGCTGTGTATTTTTTTTTCCAAATAAATAAGTTTAAGTACATAAATGGATACTTCGAGATAGTCGAGGCATAAAAATTAATAATTACCCTTTAATGTAAGGATAAATTAGTGTTAAACTGAAGGTAATATTCCACTATGTAGGATTGACTAGATAGATTGCAAATTGCCATCATATACAATCAAGACAAAAATCTACAGCCTCTGTCCAGGTTCTGTATAGAACTTCAACTTCCTTTCCTATTTAGATTTGAATCGTTGGGCCTTCCGTTGCAATCATCACATTAGTGTATCTAAAGGTCTATCTCATGCATCTTAATATTGTTTCTTTGAGTTGAACTTTTATTAGATGTAGAAGACAGTCTTTGCAAAAATTTGTTTATTTATGTATGCATATAATTAATAACTATATATATAGGGCATTCTTTGGAATGTCGTGAGCAGAAAAATATTGGCAATTTGCAAATAAATGGTTATCCTACTTAAATTATGATCTTTGGCAGTAAATTTAACTTGTCTTCCTCATATTTTGAGTTGTCTCCGTTTGCTCGATTGTTGTCACTCTTGAGTTACTTTTTTATTTTTTTATTTTTATTATTATTTTTTTGTGTAAATTTGAATTTGCAATTATACACATTTGATTTGTCTCCTTTTTGCAACACAATTAAATCTGAGATTTTTCACCACTTACACTCCCTACTTCTTGCCCATCATCCAATAGACCAAAACTTTCAAAGCATCTGTTGCCTCTGGTCTGTTGCCTGTGCTGTTGCTTGACTAAAATCTGATGTTTTATGTTTGGTTTCATCCTTTCCCTTCTACTTGTTATTCCCAGATTTACATCGTAGGTAGGTGGAAATCATGATGTTGTAAACAGGCTGGTACTCTATACTTTTAATCAAGAATATTGATATGTGATATGTGGTATCATCCATGCAGCCCGGCACCGTGCTTCTACATCAAATGGACCACAGGTACGTAGACATAATATTAGCAATGCTCCTTGGAAAGCTCTGCTTCCCTCTATTTGCAATGATGCGGTGCATTAATGTTCTACGGTGAGAAGCTTCAATTTCTTATGACCACAAGCCCATTACAGTAAATGGGAAGAGAAGGATTCTTCTCATTTCTCGCTCCATTCACTATCCAGGAGGCACATCCGACGTATATTTTGTGAAAATGTACTTTCTTTTCTTTAGTTTTATATACCCCTCATGTCTTGACAATGCAGTTCTTGTTTTTTTGTTGTTGTAGATGTGGCCAAATCTTATTTAGAAGGCTAAGGAAGGGGGCTTGGATGTAATCCAGACATATGCCTTTTCGAATGGGCATAAACCTTTGTCTGGAACGGTCAGTAAGAACTGTCCTGGTTTCTTTCTCATTTTTTTTTTGTTCGACTTTTTCCATGGCTGTTAAAATTTTACTCTTTCCTATTTTGGGTTTTTGTAGAATACTATTTTGGGGACAGATATGACTTGGTGAAGTTTGTGAAGCTTGTGCACCAACCAGGGCTTTATGTCAATCTTAGGATTGGTCTATACATTTGTGCTTAATGGAATTTCGGGTAAGAAACTAGGTTTCAATGAAGACCAGGTCAAATAACACCGACCTTTTTGACAATAGAGGTGAATATCCAGTTTTTAATTTTCAAGGGCTTTCCAGTTTGGTTACAATATGTTCCAGGCATTAGTTTCAGGACAGATAATGGGCCTTTTAAGGTGAGGCAGTTAAAAGGTTTGGCTTAGATGCTATATCATCAATTTATCATAATCTGAATTGAGTTCCGTTTGTTGATTTCTGAAATAATGTTACCTAGGCTGCAATGGAGAGTTTGACCACCAACATTGTGAACATGATGAAACTTGAAAGGCTTTTCCAAACTCAAGGTGGTCCAATAATTTTATCTCAGGTAATCTAAGTGCTCTTTACCTTTTTTCCTTATTCTGTAACCCCAGTTTGAGCTATAATGCATATGAATGGTATCCTCTATAATTGGAATCCAATTGAATTGATATTCCTTTTGCATATGATCTTCAATGGTTTACATGTTCTTGTTCTCCTTAAACAGAACATAGGTATCTGCTTTTCGATTCCTCTACTATTATTTTGAGAAAGGACACCAAATTTTCTTGCACTTCTGTCAGGTTCTTTGGGGTACTTTTGGAATGTTTAATTTAATTGATTTGTTTTTCTCGCACAGATCAACACGTGCAATGGCTTATATTATGACTACTTGTCTCCAAATAGCCCTTACAAGTCCAACATGTGGACTGAAGCCTGGACTGGCTGGTAATTTTCGATACTGGCCTTCTCATGTAAAATGTGATGAATGTGCAGCGTGTAATAGTTTTTGGGGATATCCAGGTTTCTTAAATTTGCTGGTGCAATTCCCTACCTATCAGCTATAGGTTTAGCAATCTCTTTTGCGAATTTCATCCACAAGGGGAGCCTCCTTCATCAACTACTATATGGTAAGTCGAATATTTCCCTGAATTTACAATCTTAAAGCAAATTTATTCACATTTAGATAATTCGATCTCATAAGAGCATTGTTAAGAGCATTGTTTTCATCAGGGAAATTTATTGCACCATTTGAATATTTTAATGCAGGGGAAATCTTTATGATGGCTGAATAAGAAGTCATTGTCATTGTAGTGTAGAGTGTAGACACTTCCACTATTTATGCACTCAATATGTACAACTAATTATTCAAGTTTGGAAGTTTGTAAGTAGAAACACCAACTCCAGGTACTAAAATGTGTACCTTTTCTATTTATTTTCAATTCAACATAAAAAATTTGATAGAAAATCCTCTCATCGGCTCGCTCGCGCAGCGTAGCGCGCGGAGGTCGAATTCTAGTATACCTATAAATATGGGGGTTTTGTTTTGATTATAACTAAACTATCAAAAAGAAAATAAAAATCAAACAAGGAACAAAAGGTGCAACTGATCAAGAAGAGAGCTTTCAAGAATGTTTTAAAACTCTAGTTTAGGCATGAATTAAGTGCAGGATATGGAATTAATCATTGACATAAATTAACTTCATTGATTAATTGACTAAATTGGTTAAAGTTGGTCTACAAGCATTTCCCAACCAATTTTTTCATACTTATTCGATGGCCTAGGTACGACCATAAGCCATGTCCCTAATCAAGTGAGAATTCTAGGTACGACTATAGAATTGGCTGACTCGACAGCATTTAAAACAAGAAAAACCCAATTCAGTTCAACACTAATCCTACAAGGTAGTGTCCAAAATCAATTTTAACTCCTCACTATAGAGTATTCTTCATCTAGCTTGATACTTGACTAAAATTACACAATTACGGATGCACTTTACAATCTAGCAATAAATTACTCAATCAACACGCGGCCGCTAATATCAATTAAGCAATCTAAAACACGACAAACCGAGAATTAAAAATACCTAATTCAATTAAGCGATAAAATCCAGTTCAACAGTAATCTCCCAAATCCATATCCAAACACAAATTCAAAACCAAACTAGATAGAAAATCTACTCACAATCCATAGAAAACATATCCAAATCCACAAGAATCGATATAGCCATTAATTCCAGGAATTGACATAAATATCACCAAATCAAGATTGAATCTTGGTGCCATTGAAACCTCCAATTTCGACTGGAAGAGGCCCCAAAAACTCGCCTGCCCTGGTGCTCAACTCTGGTCTGGACGCTACTGCTCTTGCCTTCTTCGTCTTCAATTCGAAATGGAAAAGAGAAGAAAGAATGACTCCCTGGAACGCTCTACTCCTCTGGACGGCTTCTAGTGAATTTGAAAAATGAAATCTGGTCTCGTTGTGTCTATGTGTGTCCCAGGCTGCTGCTTTTCTTCTCTCGAATTCCAGAAAAATCGGCCCATAAAAAAACCCACGTTCTCTTCCTTGACTCATTCTTCTTCCAATCCTCTTCACCATTCTTTCTCTTCCAAGTCTGATATGAATTCTTTTTGATTTAGGCCCTGTTCTCTAGGCCTTAATTTTTCTGGGCTGATCTGAATTTGTAAAATCTGATCTGGTCTGATCTGAATTTGTCTGATCTGATCTGAATGTTTCTGGTCTGGTCTGATTCCATCTGAGTCTGATCTGAATTGATCTGATCTGGTCTGATCTGTTCTGATCTTATTTTATTTATATTTGGATTCTAATTATTTTTTTGATAAGCTATTTTGATTCTAATTAAATTATGGTAATAATAATAATAATAATATATAATAATAAAAATTAATAATTACTATTTAATATTTATTATATATAATAATAATAATAATAATAATAATAATAATTAATAGTTTTTATTATTATGTTTAGTTATTTTTGAAAATATTTTTGAAAGTATTTTCTAATATATTTCAAAAATATTTAATGAAAGTATTTAAAACTATATTTTGAAAGTATTTATAATATAAAATATATTAAAAACGTGACTAGTATATTTAAATAATATTTTGAAGAGCAAAAAAACATTTTGAAAAATACTTTTAAAATCAGTATTAAATAAGTACAATATAAATAATACTCCCTCCGTCCCACTAATTCTGTCTCACTTTCCTTTTTGGTACGTCCCATTACAATTGTCACATTTCCTTTTTAGGAAATAATTAAATATCCAATTACCAAACTTACCCCCATCACATCACCTCAATAAATAAATATATTAAAATTTCAATCCACTATCATTAATAAATTCAACTCACAACCATCACATCACACATAAATAAATCAATAAAAAATTCATATTCATTACAATCACATCACATAAATTACTAATTTACCCTTACTTTAAACATTAATATACCCCTACATTAAATTTTAACCATCTTCACATAAAAAACCGTGTCCAAAAGAAATGGGACATTATAAACGGGACGGAGGGAGTATTTGCATACATTCCTATATGTTTTTGCCTTTTTTTTAAAAAAATATTATATGTAATTATGTAATTGTATTATAATGATCTGATCTGGTCTGATCTGATCTGGTCTGAATGTTTATGGTCTGGTCTGGTCTGATCTGATCTGATTTGATCTGGTCTTATCTGAATGTTTTTTATCTGATCTGGTCTGATCTGATTTTGGAAAAAAATAAATAATAAGGTCTGAAAATAAGTTGTACAGAACGGGGCCTTAATACCCAAAGTTTCAGACACTTCAATTTAGGCCCAATATCCTTCTTGCAGTTTTTAAAGAGTTGCAGGTGGGTCCCAATACTCAAAACTCCAAGACAGAAATTAGGCGTGGTCACGCCTAAGAGGTCCTCTACTGCTGCAATTCATTCCAAAAATTCTCCAAGATTATGCTTTCTTTCAACAAATCTTTACATCATTCAAAAATTGTCAATAGAAGCCTATTTACTCAATTAGCACCCAAAATTTGCATCAAAATCATAGAAAAATATTGACAAAATATATCAATATGAATTTCCTTTTTTAAATACGGATATTTTTATATTTTATTCCTAAAATGACTTCTCCTTTTTTAAAGTAACCCGCCCTACCTACTTTGAAAAAAGTTAAATTTTAATTTTTGCTTCTCATTTTCCTTTTTAAAAAAGTCAAAACAAACAGTTAAAAAAATAATTCAAAACGAGGGTGAAGCAAATGGTCAAAAGAGGAAAAATAAGCCAAAACAAACAGGCTCTACATATTGTTATACCAAAAGGGCCTGGTGTATAATCATAGCATTTAAATTACCTCACGTATACCATCTCCAATAGCCGACACTATTCTCAAACTCATTTTACAGTAAATCATAGTCAAACAGTAATTCATCTCCAACCATTTACACTAAACTCAAACTCAAAAGAATATTGTTTTATATATTACTCCCTCCGTCCCAGGTAATGTATCATGTTTGACTTTTTTCACACTGTTCATTGTTCATTTTTGACTGAATTTTACTATAAGTATATATTTGGAAAAAAAATAGTCGAATATGGTCTTGTTAGAATTGTAAGATCAAGTAATTCAAGAATATATATTTTATATAATTTTTTATTGTACATATTTTGAGACATTAATAATTGAAAAAATATATTTGATTGTGTGCAGAATTCAAACAAGACAAGTTAAATGGGACGGAAAGAGTATTTCCCTTACTTTTTTTTCCAATCATATCCATCAATTTTTATAAATCATATAGTCACTCACATAAATTCAATACTCATTAATTAAGAATTTTTCATTTGTGTAGTTATTTAGTTGTTTAATATTGTAAGTTTTTCTTCCAATATGACATGGGGATACCTAGTTTCACCAAAAACATTGTAAGTTTTTCTTAAACATTTGATATGTGTTATTTTTAATTATATTTTTGTATGTCAATATAATTTTCTTTTAATGATTGCTAAGATTGTGCCAAAACTTTAAAAATTTCGTTTATCTTTATGTTTAAAATTTATTTTATAAAATAAAATTTTTAATCTAATTAGATATAAAATAAATTTGATAAAAAATTGTATGAAGTATAAAATTATTAACCATAATACAAAATTAGATCAATATTTAATATGCCACAATTGGAGGGTGATATTGCAATTAATATAATTACAAAAAGTGACATAGGTTTGTGAATAGTAAAAACTCAAATTTGAGTATTTATTATTCATAAAATTGATAAAAACTTAAAATAGGTTTGGTTTTAAGGTATTGTTGAAGAGACTATACTATTTTGAATTATAAGGGACCTTTGGAGATGGTCCTATGGAGTTATGGTGCATTTGGTCATTGGTGGAATACCAATAGTAGCGGTGAAAACGGGACGGATACGGGTGGATAATACTCTTCCCGTATCCTATCCCATATTTTTTTTTCGAATACGGAATCATATACGGATAGCCCGGATACGAATACAAATTTGAATATTTTGGGATATGAAACGGGACGGATACAGGACGGATATACATCGAATTTAGATTTTAACGGATAAAATAGTTGGATAATTTCATTATTATTTTTAAACTTTTTGACGGCCATAGAAAAGAAGTTATTGCCATAGACTTCAAACAAATTTGTAAATTACTCGCGTCAATTCATAGTGTAGTTCTTTTTTAGATATTTTAGGATCCTGTAATCACATAATGCTTTGAAATTGTCAATGAACGATCCAAATGGACCGTATTGGACCGTCCCAACTTGTCGAGGACCGTCCCACAGGGTCTGTTTCCACATAATGCTCGAGATGGTCGAGGAATGGTTCATTTGGACCGTTCCAATCTTTCTATCCAACTGATATGCAGATAAAAAAATAGAGTAGATTGATAAAAAAAAAAAAGAGTCAGGTATACCAATATCCTGCTTTAGTTCTTGGATATCTGGTATTTGGATGTAATAGATTAAACTGAATGGGAGATGTTGATCAAAAAAGAGTCATACGAAGCTTCCTAGAGAATTTCTACAGCATAAGTCTTAATCTGAATGGGAGAATGGAGATGTTGATGCCGCTATGCCTCTAAACGGATGCGTGCAGAAAAGAGAACAGTCCAAGAAAATAAAGTAGGAAATGTCAAACATTGTATATGGCAAAAAAAAGACAACTACATGAGAAACAACAACACATATTTCACTTATTTATTAAAGTATCATATAATCTCCTCCAATCTCCATAGTCTGCTCTGTTTCTTCAAATGAATCCAAAATTTCCAACACCTCAGTTTCACATGAAGTACAATTTTAAACAAATAACAAAATAGATTTTACCATTTGCATCTATTACAGAAACTTCCAACCTACACCCACAAAGAAGACGCCACAACACCTTCAAAGAAATCTTTAGATATCAATTTTACATTCGAAATAGATTTAAAACATCCAAAATCGACAACCAACTCTGTCCACACAAAATATTCAATACTAGCAGTTCATCAAAACCGTAAATCCAAATCAATTGAATCATTCCTCATACTCCACAGACAATCAAAATTTGGAATCCTTTTCAAGAATTGAAAAATGACAGGAATGTACTGGGGCTCGAAGGTGGCTGGGGAAAATCGCATTCCGACGATACCCACCGGCAATCGCTCCAACGCGACGACATTGATTCGGGTTCGCGTCGCTTCACCACCGCAATAGTATATGGCTCGACCAAGCGGAGTCGCGGGCTGGAGATGTTCGAATTGCTGGAGGGAGTGATTTGACTGCTTCTCCGATGGTGAATATGTGGGGGAAAAACGATGAAAAGGGGGAAAGTTATAGATGTTTTAACGTAAATTGGGGAAGACGAACAACCAAAGTGAAAAAGGGAGAAGGGGGAAGTATATAGTATCTGTATATACGGATTTTGTATTCGGGGAGATATCCGACCAAAACTGGGAAAAATCGGATACGGTCGGATATCATTTACTCCGAATCCAGCCCGAATTCGAACCCGACTATCCGTATCCGTATCCGAATCCGACCGGATATCAAAAGTTTATCTCGAATCCATATCTGATCGGATACGATACAGAATCAATCTGGAGGTATCCACCTCGTTTTCACCCCTAACCAATAGGAAAATGGTTAAATTAATCCTTTTTCTTTACCATTTTTCCATTTCAATCCTCTACCAATTTTTTCACTCTTTTCGTCCTCTTTATTTATTAATCCATACCAATTTCATTCTAAATTCCTAATTTCACTTGATTAGCTTACAAGGCACAAGATAAGTTCAAAAATCGTCCAGTATGGCAAAGTGAGAAAATTCAACTCCATCCAAATAGACGGCAAAGTGAGAAAATTCAACTCCATCCAAATAGACAACTCAGCTTCCCATTCCCCTTCACCCCCTCACTCTTCTCTCAAGCTTTCCCCAACCATGGTGGAAACCCCCCACCGCTTGAACCGCCTCATCTTCGTCCTCCTCGTCCAACCAAAATATCACCATTTTCACGTCGAGGAATGAAGCCCAAGAAACTGATTTGGATCTCGAGTTTAAACGGCTTTTGCTCAAGCATGGAAATCCAAATCCCTACAAAATCTGCTTCTCTTCTACATGATTCCCACTCGCATTGAGTCCAATCATTGACCTACAAAGGCTAACTGGAATCAAGTTCGGGACAACGATATCGAGGACGAGGAAATTCAGATCCAGATTCACTGCGAATGTGGGGAGAAGAATTAGATCAAGATCCAATACCAAATAGTTATTCTTTCCCAAAAGGTTTCGGTAATGATAAAACTAAAACAACCAGTGGTGTTTCTCTTCTTTCGTTTTCTAATTTTTTATTTTATTTTTTTTATTTTTCGATTCTTGTTTGTGGATAATCATGAATTTATAGATGCCTTGCAATCCTACTTATGGGTTGTAGTGATATACAATTCATTTGTGATGTTCAAATTTCAATGGTAATGAATCTTCGCCAGAGCTTTTGGGGGAGAATGAGTATAACTCTATAACATTAACGTGTGCAACTATGTGTAGATGGCTGAGTTGTATAGGGTTGATCTTTCTACAGTGCCACTGGCACAAGTTTGAGCGGCCACATCAACTAATCAAGTGAGATTAATGAATTTAGGACTAAATTGGTTCGGATTAGTAAATGAAGAGGATGAAAAGGGCAAAAAATTCATAGAGGACTGAATTGGAAAAATTGAAAAGAAAAGGGACCAATTTACCTATTTTCCCCGAATACCAATAATATACGGGATGTTTGAAAATGAGTAGTCTGCTCGTGAATAGCAAATTGCCTTTCTTTCTCAAAATTGAATATCCGGATAGCGGATTCCTTAATTCCTAAATATTCCCCATAGCTTCATTACGTAGAGAGGTAGATTAACAATTTTTAAATTAATAGGAATATATTATTATATTTGGTGTGTATAAAATTTTACCTTAGTGAAGTAAAAAAGAAATAGAATCAGAAATGTAAAATAATATCAATAAAAAGAGAAGAGCATATGACAATTTTACCTGTACCCGCTTAAATCCCAAAACCATCTACCTGACCCTATGAAATGGATGGATCGGATGACCCTATGAAATGGATGGATCGGAGATGAATTCGGGCTCATCTACCACCACCGATTCATGGCTTAACCCACCATCCAAACTACTCATAATCGCGGTATCATCTAACCCACCACCACCGATTCATCGCTTGACCCACCATCCAAACTTGAAACTACTCATATCGCGGTACCCTATCCACAGTTTCAAAAAACTATGCCCAGAAAATTTCTCGGTATGTTTTGTATGTGCGGTATGCCTGTATTTGGTATTTTTCCCAGCCCTTAAACTAGCCAATTAGCACTGGCCAAGTTGCCCAGTTTTCCCCAGGCTACAAAATCTCCCTATCTCTCCGGATTTCTCAATCAAATGATTTGGTCCTCCCAATCGGGCTAGATATTGGTCCTAATGTGGAGTTGTCTAACAATTCCGTAGGTTATGGCTTCAATCTTCGTCAAATATCGGCCAGGACGAGCGAAATTCCTTCTCTGGTAATGGAAAACATCTCGGACACTGAGAGAGGATTTCAAGAATTTTCCGGTGGATCCAGGTATGGATTAAAACACTAATTGGAGAGAGGGTAGGGGGGCTAATTGTTAAGAAGATGTGAAAATCTGTGAGGTTACGAGGAAGAAAGGGAGAAGAGGGTAAGGAAAAGCTGAGGATTTTCCGGTAAGGCAGAATGATGCCAATGGTATCGCTGGGAAGAACATTGAGAATGTAAATATTAAAAGAGAAAGGGGGCGAAATAAAGAAAGAGTTGATGTGGGGGAAGAGGTGAGGACAGTGAGTGGACGGGAGATAGGATCATCAAGGTGAGACACGGAGATATGCTGGTTGTGAGGATCTTAGGACCAATGAGAAAGTGAAAGTACATGTCTGGGATGTGACATTGTTAGGCTCTGCCAAAGAGAGGAGGTTCCTAAACCCTAATGAAGTTGAAGGAACTCAAAAAGAGAAGGGTGTTTGTACTTAGTAGTGATGGTAGGGATAAAGGACTTTCAAGAAAGAGGGGGCAAGAAGAGAAATTAAGGGTAGAGAGGGTAAATTGGTTGAGGAACAATACGATGGTTAGAATTTTAAGCGAAGAGCTGAAGGGTGGGAGATTGTTCTTGAAATAGGGATTGTGGTTGATGTTATTGGGCAGGGGATTTATCTCAATTGGAAGGATAAAAAAAGAAGTTGGTGCAAGAGATGAATTAGAGTGGTTGGATTATGCACTCCGGAAAAAAGAGTGGTCTCTGCTTGTTTTGTACGCCGGTGTAAGGGTTTGTATGGGAGTTTTCTCGAGCAGGACCCCGACAAGGAGACCGGTATGGTTCAAGATGTCGATGTGAGGCTTCAGCAGATTGCTGAGTACACAGGTGATCCGAGTGATGATGGCTATTAAGCAACTTTTTTGAGGTATGATTATGATTCCCTTTCCACCTTTGCAATTTATGGCATTGGCCTTTTCTCGATCTTATATGTTGTGGTGCTATTTAATGTGCATACTCAGTTGAAGGCCTTATTTTTTTTTGTTTTTGTTTTTGTAGAACTGCATAAATTCACTGATAGTGTTATATGTATTTGAAGATGTTTTCTGGATAAATATATCCTCCGGATACCTCTTTTCTTGTAATTTTTTTGTCAAATTATTATCATTATACATTACTTTGAATGAAATGCTTGTAGTGAAGTTTTACACTTTTACTTAACAATATCCTATTTGCAGTCGTTGATAGTCTTCTTATGGTGCTTCTCAAATCAAATCAATCACATTTACTTGCATTTCCCAAGAAGAAATGCCTATGGCTGGATTTACTTTTTGGAATTTTCGTTTGACTTTTCTACAATTTCTACACACATTTTTACACAATTTTTTCAATTTTATTTTTTTCTCTCACATGTATAAATAATTAAAACTTTGAAATAATGATTTAATCATTATCCCTGCTTAGTTATAAGTATAATGTTTTTACATACTCATAACACCTTATTCTTACACCCTAATGTTCTTATACAAAATCACATTATCTTACCCTTATTATATAATATTTACGCATAAAAATGTATTAAAACATCAACTCATATATTTACTTCTACGATGCATTTTTTCTTTCACACCATTTTTTTTTTTTTAAAATCAAAATGCTCAAACAAACACATTCCCGAAAATACATCCAAACATACCAATTTAATGTATTTATCCAGTCTTTTTACAGTGATAAGAGGATTCATGTTTAAAGAAAAATGTTACACACTATTTCTTATGGTCAAAATTTACTGCTAAAGTTTAAAACCCGGCCTTAATCAAAAAGTTGACGAAGAGTTCTTGTCCTGCTGCTGCTTCTCTCCTGCTGCCAAATTCCATCGGAAAGTGTCATGAAATCCTTCAGAAATTGGTTTTCAATTCTCATGGATAAATTGGTTTACCCATTGAGAGATAGGTCATAATAGCCCATAGGTGGAATCCATCACAGTGTGTCACTTCTAGGTAGCCCTGATTTTTACGGTGTCCTATTGTTTGTTTTTGAAATGTATGACTCATATATGTAATTTTGAAGGTATTTGGGGGATTGATTATATTCTAATTCTCTTTAAGAGACTGTGTATTCCCTTTCTGCCACGGATTGTTTTCCATTCATCATTATTGTTGAATTTAGTCAGTGGATTGATAAAACTGTATAACTAATTGTTCCATACTATGCACTAGTGTATTCTAAAAATGGTCGTAGTTGCCTGTTTAACTTTTGTAATATTTCATACTATGCACTAGTGTATTCTATAATTTATTTTAATTTTAAATGCTTATGTATTGTTAGATATATGTATATGTTTTTAGGCTATCGTTAGTAATTTTTTTGGTAACTTAGACATTTCTTATATGCATCTAGCTGTAATTACATTGTGACTAATGCAGTAAGATATTCAATAATATGTACTCCCTCCGTTTTTTAAAGAAAGCTACACTTGTAAAAATGGCACTATTCACAAAAATACTTTGACTTAGAGTTTTATACAAGTTATACAAGTTAAAATATAGTCAAGTGGGATCTTGTTAGATTCGTCTCATCATGTAGTTTTTAAATATCGAACTTTCAGAATTTTTACTTGTACCGAATTTGAGTTATTAATGATTTAAAATATGCATTGGACTGCGTGCTGGGTGGGTCCGTAGCTAACAAAAAAAAAACGGAGGAAGTATTTAGTAAAAATATATATTTTTTAATTAAAGGGAAATCAACTCATGTAATGGCAAAAGTGATTATTTATAAAACATATATTATATTCTATTATTAAAACATGTATTAAGTAACTTAAATTGAACAAAAAATATATACTTATAATTGATAATTAAGGTGCTTTAGCCGTTTGTGGCGTCTCATCAATGTGAGACATGTATTCGAGGCCGCTTTGATCAGTGTTCATTCGATTATTGTTGGTAGCTTTCCGAGTGGTGATGACTCCAAGCTAGGTGAGAAGTTCGTACGCCTTTGGGCTAAATTCTTTATCATTCTTTAGTCGACGTGTGTCATTGCTCTTTATCATTCTTTAGTCCCAACTTGCCTCCTTGGCCTTCTTCATGTTTCTTGTGGTGATGCTGGGAGTGGCAACGCCAAATGTAGAAGAATTTTTTCTTGGAGGTGTTCTTGGCAATCTTTGGAGCAATCGAATTTCTTCAAACCTTTCTAGAGGAGATGAAAGGTAGAAATGTTCTACTGGGCACACCACAATCTGTGTAACATAAAATTGACAGGTAAAAAACTGCAAAATACTTTTATTAATTCACAATACTGTAATATTTTATTGTTATACAATTTAATTTAAAGAATTTTAAAGCACATCAAGCTATGTGGGTTTGGCTTCTATTTATTCTTTTGTTCTATCAACCTTGAAGATCTTAAAGTGCTTTTGTTGCTTCTACTTGGGCTCCATGAAACTTTTGCTCCGTTTTGTTGCTCTATAATTTTCTCTCCTAATTTGTGAAGGCATGCATGTATTTATAGAAGGAAGATGAGCTGATTTTCCATGGGCCCGTTTGTCCTAGCTGTCAATTTAGTTGACTATATCACCAGGACTGATTTGCTATCGTTCTATTGGTCCATGTGACACAACAGGGTCCATTTTATTGACTTACTACATGGCGCATTCTTATTGGTCTATTTTGATTTATTTAAATATAAACACCTATTTTAAGCTTTTAATTTAATAAAAATGCCTAAAATAGTTAAATTAATACTTAAAATGACATGCCAATTTATTGGCAAATAAATTTCACATGTTTACATGTATAATTGTTGAGATCCCATATCGGACGGGTTGTGGGACCCCCTTCTTTATATGGATAGCTGTCGCTCCACCAATTTTCAATTGGTTTTGGGGTGGAACCTCCGTTCATGGTTTAACTTGGTATCAGAGCAATGGTACCCGTCTTGGGTATGTTAGTCTTGGATGCAAGATTCAATTTCGAGGTGAATATCATTTGAAGAGTGTTGAGGCCCCATATCGTAAAGATTATGGGACTCCACTTTGTTTATATGGATAGGAGCTACTCCATTCATTGCCAATTGGTTTTGGGTTGGATTCTCCTATTCTTGGTTTAACAATAATATTAATTTTTTAAAAATTTTTTAATTTTAGTTTTATTTTATTTTTTTTAAATTTATTATTATTTTTTTTCTTTTGGGTGGTACATGTTAGATTCTTGAATTAAAATGTTACCTAAATATTAGGGGACTGAGTAACCTCCACTGTCTTGATAGTGAGTGGGAAAGTGAAAAGGTGGTCTAATGTAAAATTCTGAAAAATTCCATTGAATAAAAAATGATAAATTCAAAATTAACAAGGAATATCCGCCTATGATGTAATATAACTTATTTTCATAAAACTAAAACAATAAATAAACACTAAGCAATGTATAACTATTTTGTATAATTAATTTATATATATATATATATAATTCCTTTGACTATGTTGCAAATTTGAATGTTTTTTCGTATGACATCACATGATTTCTCATTTTCATAATTTGTATAAATTTAGTTATTACCCCCAACATCCCAAATCCGTACATACTTCCTCCGTATTCAAAAAAGGTTAACATTCCTTGTTTTCACGCAATCCAATACACATTTTTAAAGAGTAATATCTCAAATTTTCTAAAATAAAAAATTATAAAACTACGTGATTAGACGAATCTAACAAGATCTCACTTAACTATGTTTTATCTTATGTGACTATGTTAAAAAGTCGAATCAAAGGACCTCAATGAATAGTGTTTACTATGCAAACGTTAACATTTTTAAAAAACGGAGGGAGTATATGATTTTTCTGGAAATGTAATTATTTCGGAAAAGTGAAGACAACACGAATAAAAGAGATTAAAGATGCTGCAAATTTGCTTGTGGTTTCCTCTAGGGAATATGGTAATATGGTAATTGGTTACAACCACCCCAAGTAACAGTTAATTTCATGCTCATGAATACAATGCATGTGCCTGCAGTCATTATTGTATGCTAGAAAATTGGTCCGGTCCATAGCCACCTGGAGAACGTGCACATCCTTATTCATATGTATGTCATTGCCTCTACCACCGCTTTATAGAGACTCCACATAAGAGCTCTCCGAATTGAATGATTTTCTTTTGAATTAATACTAAAGAATATTGCAGCATTGCAATTTCTTTAATTACTTAGTCATTACTTTTTGAAATATTCATGAGTTATATTTATGATTACAAGTCAGCACACACTCACACCACACATCATCCAAGCACAGTATTTATTTATTTATTATCATTGTTCATTTATTGATTTTTATTTTTAAAACCTACACAGCACAGCATACATCCTCAACCCCATCCAGTATTTATTACTGAATTAACTGAATTCCTATCCATAAAACCAGAGTTTATTACACAGCACAGCATACATCCTCAGCCCCTTTCAAAATTTGTGATTTAGAGAGGAGTAAATATTGGGGATGGAAGAAATGAACAGGAGAAAAATCATGCGAGATCTCTTTGGTGAAGATTCTGAGGTGGAGGTCAAATTAGAACTTGAATTCACTAGTCTATTGTGTTCTTATAGCTTTATTTTGTTGTGGATTCATACTGTGTATGTTCGTGTGTCTGCTTTTTTTTTTCCTTTTTTTTTTTTTCCGCTCTCTCGGCACAACTTGTTAATCAATTTTTGTCTCCATGTGACCATGTCTTAATTTCAATACAATTATCTCTGTTAAACAAAAGAATGGATTTTGTTCTCTACTTTTTCCTTTACTTCAAGGAGCTTTTTGGCGATGCTCAATTTTTTGTGTGTGCACTGTTAGTAACTGTGTAAGGTTTACAGATTGTTTGAAGCATCTGTCTATTACCTTTTCTTTTCCTATTTGGGATTTAATGTTTTAGTTTTAACCGTCATTCCAATTGCCAATTGGATTTTATTGATCTTTGATTTCTTTTGAAGTAACAGATGTAAAAACGTTGTTTGTGAACTACTTTTTTTGGATTATCAGAAGTCCATGTAACAGCATTATGCCCATATCTTTTGGGAGTCTCAGGCAGGAAACTCTGCATCTATTGTGGTAGTTCTGTTAATTCTTCTATAAAAATTGAACTGCTTTGCACATTTCCTGGGAATTTTTCAACTGTGAGATGAATTATCTGGGTTAAAATTGATATGCCTGGACGATCATAATGAGGTTGGGGGCGGTATGAACACTTTGAAGTTGTCCCTTTTTGTTTCTCTTTTTTATTTTCCCGGGGCTGGGGTGGTGGGCTGGGTCCGGGTGTCCCTCTTCTACTTTATATTAATGAAGTTGATGATTGGAACAAATTCTGAGGCATTCTATATTGTCTTTCTGCAAGCAGTAATGTATGATCTTGTGATTTGAACTTTTTCTATTTGATTTCTGTTGCTTCTTTTATATCTGTGATTTTGTTTTTAATGTCTACTTACTCAAGAGAACCAGACTTCGACTGTATTCCTGACTTTAATTTCAATCTTGCTAAATTCACCACTTGGTCTCTCAGGATGAGTATGGAGGATCAGAGCATGAGAACAGTATAAAAGCTGAAAGTCATGGAGAATCGGAGGTTACAAGTGGAAATGCACCGAAGAGGTCAAGATTTTCATGCTGTAGATTTATCTCATCTTGCTTTATCACAGCAGAGCCTTAACATCCTTTTGAGTTTTGTGGTTTTAAGTCATAGCTGTTATTTTTCTCACCGCCACAATTCATTTCTTCTGGCTAACTTATTAGATCCTGTTTATTTTGTAATGTGGAGATGTACTCTTTGACTTCATTCTGCATTATCAGATTCTATAAAAACTTGAAACTCAATTACTGTGCTACTTGGCAACCCATTTTTACCGTTATGTGGATGAGCCAGGGTGCATATACGTTGTATATATGTTTTATGAACATCATCACGTTCACTAGTGCTAAAATGAAGTATAAACAAGCTCATTTGGTTTTGAATTAAGGATTTAGACTTCAGACATTGGGTTTTCTGAAATAATGACAAACAGACAGGCAGGAAGTGGCTAACAGGTCTGCATGTGGGAAAACTATGATTAAATATTTAACTTTCCTGTGTTACCTTTATTACATCGTGGCTTACGTGTAAGTCACGGTTCTGACTTATTTATGTATTATAATTCATCTTCTCAGCATGTACAACAATTTTGTTGTGATCATCTTTATTGCATAATTTATTTTAGAGTTATACCTTAGATGTGGGTGCTTGCCCAATTTAAGTTTGCCTACCTAATGCTTTATTCTTAGTTTCTGTGTAAAATGTCAGTCTGAATCAATTCTTGTTAAAGCAACAGAATATAGGAAAATAACGTGATATATGGTTCAAAAATGAAAGTTTAAGACATAAGAATGACTGGTTGACATGGGAAAAAATGAAATCAGGGGCAGAGTATTCGAATGACACATTTTGCATTGATTTAATTGTTTCATTTTGCTGCGCTATTGCTCTATCTTTTTCATGTACAGCATTATAGTGCAAGTTAATTTAATGATCTGTTCTCTCCTTTCTAAATGTGATTCCGTTAAGAATTAAGATAGTAATGGAACTGTGTTGTTAGTCTTATTGTTTCTCCTCTCACAATAGGTCACATGATGATGAGAGAGACAAGGAGCGAGTTCTGTCTCTTGCGATAGTTTTGCGTGACATCTTTGGGGACTCTGATGATGATCAACAAACTGGTCATGAAGAACATTCAGTTCAGAACCAGATCAACCAAGAGGATAATGTTTGTGTAAGATGTTTCTACTGTTCTTATTTATTTATTTTATCTTCTGCTATAACTGATCTATCATATGCATTATACTCCAAAGTGTTCTCATTCTTAAAATTTGTGCAGATATCCACTGACGCCACAGGAAGTCATGTCAAAGAATTGATACCATGGGTTATTTCACTTGATGAAGGCACTGAGGCAAAACTCTCACAAAAGGAAGTTTCCCTTCCGGTGATGTCTGAAATCTCTGTGCACTCTCCCTTGGCACATCCTGATGAGGTTCACATCTTCTGTTTATCAAATGTGTATCTTAGTAAAGATCTAGAAAGTTTTTGGCCACTAGTAAGCATAAAATCTCACAGTTAGCGGCATAATTTTGAGGATGAAGTTCAAGAGGATAATTTACGACATGATTCTAGCAACCTCCTGCAATTTGGTTATGCACTTTTCTTTTATTACCCTCTATATTGACATTTGGATCCGAGGAGTTCTGAAGTTTAACATCTGTTAACAACTTCTGTTGCTTATAATCTTCAAACAAACAATTATAAGTATGGTATTTTGCAGATGGCAATATTCAAAGTGTCCAATATAATTGGCATAGACCCCAATCCATTTGACCACCGCAAATATGTGCACAAGGACTTCTATGTAACGGATGTCTCTGGATCTAGAAGGCTTATTCCTCCGGCAAATATTATTCGATGGAGAAAAGTAATAAATTCTGATGGAAAAACTTCAGTAAGTTATTCCCATGCTTCTTTATGGTTTATTTGATTTTTATTTCCTTATTTACTTTTAAATCAAGTTGATAGATAAATTTCTGTGAAACATTTTACAGTTCAAATGTATGATGAGTAAGATTACAGGATCACATGATTGCCCTTTAATAGAAGAGGGTGGAAATTAAAGGAGTTCCAGTTTCGCTTTACTCATTCTTTTGTTTGATTGCACTTGGTGAAGTGGAGTGGCGTAAAATACTGCGACTAGTTCTTAATTTACAAATCCGTCGTCTTTCAAGAATTCATACTATAGGATATACTAATTTGATTCCATATATAGTATCTAATATTCATTTGCCACCATCTAAAGTTTTTCAATTACTCTAATATTACCTCTTCTATACATTCTCCACCAAACCATGCATAATGCCGCGTACATTTGGTGGTGTGCAAGGTTTATACATGGCCTGTATCATTCTTATGCTTCCTAGCGAGCTGTATTTGGTGCCTTGTTGGTCTGTAGATCCAAAAACTTAGTTCTCATTTTTGTTAGATTGAACTGGCTATGCTAAGATTTATTGCTAACACCTGCAGCCTTCCCTACAATGTTGTATGTTCAGGTTGAAAGCAATGCACATTTTATCTCTTGGTCAGATGGAAGTGTACAGTTGTTGATTGGAAGTAAAGCATTTGATGTGTCCGAGTTGGACATAAGGCACATGGAGTCCCATCTTTTCCTTGAGCTCGAAGAGGTGCCTTCCAAGTCCCGTTTCATATTTTGACATGTTGATTAAATGATACATATGAGCCAGTGTTTTTTGTTTACATAGATATTTTTGTGTCAATCTTGTAGGGAATCCTCTCTGCCCAAGGTAAAGTCAACAAAAAGCTGGTGGTTATGCCAACATCCTTATCTTCTAGATCCCACCTTACATTAGCAACTCAAGTTAATTCAAAGAAGCAAAAGATTGGCAGAGTCAAGCATTGCATCCCTGAAGTGGATCCTGAGTGGGAGATGAAGCATCGGAAGGTTAATAATTATATTCATTTATTATCCCAAATTACGATACATGGGTTTAAATTTGTTTCGCTTGTTCACGTGAGTGCAGGCTGAAAGGGAAAAGGCAAAAACTAATAGAAAGGGAAAGAAGGTGATGAGAAATGACAAATCAAAATATCACCAGCAGTGCTATGTTCCCACTCTTCTTCGGGAGTACCCAAAGGATGAGGTAATTCTCTCTGATCTTCTTCCTGTGGATCACTTACGTCTTTCAATATTGTCATCCCTATAGAACCCTAAATCAAGTGACTAGGAAAATCACTTGCTGACAATTAAAAGGAATAAGAGAAATCCTAGTGAAGTTCACACACAGTACCAAAAATGAATTTATTGATTTTTATTCTGTGAGTTTCTTTTTTCATTCTTAGTTGGGTATTGGAGTGATGCATCTTAAGACTCAACATCTTCTTGTTGTATGCCATTTTGAAGTGACACCTTAGAGAGAAGCATGCTGCTAGCGCAAAAAAACGCATGGGATTTAAACTGTGTGATTGCTTTATATCCACTGACATTAAATTTATCCATTTTTTGTGAAAATACATTTAATGGAAGAAAAATACCTCTCAAGAATCCACATTCACTATCTTGAAATTAGCTGCAAGCTCATTCAACTCTGAAAGACTGAAACAGAGAAGTTGGAACTTGGCCTTGAGGTCTATGGCAATTTTCAAGATAAATTTTGTGCCAACTTTTTATGCATGGATCAACTCAAAACATTGCTTCAAAAAGTAGTCTTGATGTACACTTTTGTTTTCTTAATGGACTTCTTATTTGGGATTGGAGTGATGCATCATCTAAAAACACTCAACATCATATTTTTCTTTGCCGTCTTGAAATAGTGTCTTTGAGAGATGCATGCTACTAGTGCAAAGGATTAAAGGAAGCATGGCCTTTAAATTACATGATCCATTTCTGTCTGCCGACATTTATTTAAAATGATATATCTGGTTATTTATTTGTAGGAGAAAAATATTCCCCAGCTGTCAGCATCCACTTGCATGAGATTAGCTGATAGGCCATTCAAATTTGAAACGGAGAAGTTGAAATTTAAGTCTAAGGTACGAATTATCATGATAAACTTTGTGTTGCTTCTTATTCATGGATCCACTCAAAAGATTGTTCCAGGAAGTTGTGGCTTGAAACATCTTTCTCTTTAGATTAAGGAATTTGTTCATTTGCTTCCATAAATGCGTGCAACATTGTACAAATGGTAGATTTTATTGTGCGTGGAGTCCATACTTTTGTTGAATTTCTCCACTATGTTGAGAGTGATATATATATATATATATATATATGTTAAATGAATCTCTTTTTGAACATTTTGAACTTTTAGGCGATTTGGTCGTTGATATTGTATCAGAGCTCGGGGCCTCATGTCCAAGTTAACCCACCTTGTGCGTGAGAAGGCATGTTGGGGGATATACATATGTGAAATAATTTTCTTTCAGCTGAGCTTTTAAATGATTTGGTCATAAAACATTTTTTTGTATATTTAATTTAAATAGGAATGCCTAGTGAAAATACAGACTATGGATCTAGTCTGCTTGATTTTATACTGTAATATACATTACATATATATTACAAATATACATACTACCTTCTTTCCTTAATACTTTTCCCGGTCCTATATTTCAGGCAATTCAAGACACATTTTAAATTAATCCTTGATAACTCAAATTGTATACAACTAAAAATTATAAAAATTTGATATTATAAAACTACGTTATTAGACGAATCTAACAAGATCTCCAAATTTGTTACCACTTTTCCTGATTTAAGACTACTAAATATACAAATTTGTAAATAGACAAGTAGAAACTCACTAGATCATTTTATGTCAATAGGGTGATTCCGCATGCACCAAACATGGATTAAAAAGACTAACTCTGATTCTTAATTCAATCATAATATACTTCCTCCGTTTCATTTTAATTGTCACACAGGAGGATTTGTTACTGTTCATCGAGTACTTTTCATCAAATTTTTTAGCACAATTAAATAAGAAAAATATAGTCTAAGTCTACGGTGGTATTACACCATTGCACTCGAACCTCCGGGTACCATCGAGGAGCTTGTTAAGTCAGCACCTATCGTCGAACGGCACTGGAACCGCCGAGATAAGGATGAGACCTTGTTTCGTTTCGGTATCTTATGTAAATGCAGCTGCTTCTATAATCTTACAAGAGAAAAATGTATTATTTTTAAGAATTTGGATGAAATTTTGATTCGGAAAAAAGAAAAAAAGCTTTGGATGGAAAGATACATAAATTCCATGTGCGTAAAGGTGATGCGGTAGTCTAAAGGGATAACTTACTTTTACGTAATAAACATAAATACACATTTGCGTACTTGAGTACATGTAATAATTCAATATGGTTGAGTTTTGTTTTTTGGTTATTATCTATACATATACTTCCTCCGCTCTTGAATATGTGAATCACTTTGACTTATTTTTGGCATTGGTCATTGCACAACTTCGACTAAAGTTTTTATCGAATTTATATAAGAAAAAATATAGTTAAGTAAGATGTTGGATGTGTCTCATTGCGTAATTTTAAAATATATAATTTTTATAATTCGTCTAAGCATATATTGGAATCAAAAGAATGTGCAATGCGTAATATAACGAAAGCATTTTCTTTTGAAATGAATTAGGCCACCAGTCCACCACTCATCATATTGTTTTCAACATTGCAAATGGTAGTAGTAAATGAAGAGTAAAGACAAAAGTGAAAAATTCGGGGGCGAAAGTTGTCAGGCAATGCCATCACTAAACATGCTAGTGATGACATTACAAACTTTGAAAATGTCAGCAAAAATCATAGCTGATCCCGTTTTTGCCACTGACCTGTCAATGCCATTGGTGTTTAACAAACACCGACGGCATGAATTGTAGTTTGTAATAACTAACCACAACCACTTAACGATGACACGGAGAAAAATTCAAATTCTTTAATTCCTAGAAAATAAATTATGTGGTTAACTACTATATTAGCACGATGCCACCATATGAGCGAAGCGTAACTAGGACCAATTTAGTCATGCTTTCCCATTCCTATTGAGTACATTATTTTATATTTACTTTAGATTTTAATTGTTATACATTAATTATCAATTTAGTATGAATTATAATATAAGGTAAGTTATCAATATAGTCCCATCTTCATTTAACACTTCCATTTTCATTATCTTTTTTTTGTTCTTTTTTTTAATTTTTTTTTTATTTTTATATATAATTATTATTATTTGTCCCTATTTTTCAACTACTACTATATTTTCAATGTTGAGTTCAATTTATTCACAATTTCCTGTTCCCATTAAGTACTTGATTTGATTTATTTTATGTGTTAACCAAGGGGATTTCTTAAGCGTATTTGATGGACAAGTAACCTTGAGGTATCGCGCGGTTTAGGAAAACCTCTCCCAAAGTAGTTTTCTCTATTAAGTGCTCTCAAGCCCAAGGCCTTACTTAAGCAGATAGAATACCATAAGCACTCAAGTCAATTTGCTATTGGTCAATTAAGCACTTTATTGATTTTAATTGGGCAATCCATTTGATAATAAAAGAAAATTTTTTCATAAATTTAGAGTGAAATTAATTCCTTCCGACTTGTGTTTAAATGAAAACATTCTTGTGTTTTTGGTAACTTAATGAATCTGGTTTTCGAATTTCACATTTTAGATACCGTGAAAACGCAGCACAATTTGTTGATGAGGATGAAAAACTCCTCTAACCAATGTGGGTTCCCATTCTCAGGTGAATGATGGGAACCAATGATGATAAATCAGTTTAAAATCTCCAACTTCATTGAAAACCATTCCTTGCCCGATTCTTAGTTCATTGATAACTGATTGCTGGTCACTGTGATGACAAAGTAATATCTCCATTGCCTTAAATGCAACATGTTATAACTTTTATAATTGTTTTTCAGCAGTATCCAGATGTGGCTGCAGTTGCCACAAAGCAGTACATTGGATCAGAGGAGGACTCTGCTCCAAGGAGAAGTAGGATCTGTCAGAGAAGGGCAATCATATATGATAGTGACGAAGAATAAATATGGTAGGATGCTTTATTCTAGTTAATGTTTTGTATTCAAATTTTATTTTGCATTAATTTCACTTGGAATTTTTTTTAGAAAACATATGGTTCTGTTTCAAGATTGTATACATGCATTTGTGACAACTATATCTCTATATGTCTCTCTGATAAGCACTTTAGCTCCGCTGGAAAAAATTCTAATGGCTTCTTTACATTGGTCTACAATACGTTTGAGACTTCAGCTGCATGTCATATTGTCATTTGATCTGCTGCCCACCAATAACTAAGTTTTGGGCTTCATTCCAGCATGTAAAAATGTCAGTCATCTTATCAACGTAGTATTAATGTGATTAATTATTGTGAGAAGAAAAAGCAGAGTTGAAAGTAGGCGTCGGACTGGTGGACAATTTCGAATGTAAACCTTTTTATGAAGTTCCAATGCTGTCTCCAGAAAACCTTGCATAAGAATTTCTATTCAACTATTTATGATATCCATATTGAGACCTGGATTCCAGATTTCTTATTTAAGATCGAGCGAACTGAAATTGCTGTTGGTTAGACTGTCTAACTCTGAACCATGTTGGCAGAATCAAACAATTTTTTGGGTCTTTGAGCTGAAGGGATAATTAACATGACCTGTAGCATACAGGGGTTTTTGACACCAAATCATTTTTTCTCCTATGCTGCCATATATATTTCTGATTCTTTTCCAGAAATTGTTTAAGAGAATAGGCTTCTTTCCAGGGGGGAAAAAACACTAGTGTGTCTCTTACCAGATTGTTAAACCTAGTGTCTTCAACCTGATTGTTAAAACAGTAAGGTGATGGTGCCACCTAAATGCTTCAACTAACATTTGCTGAATTTCTGTATTTGGATATACATTGGAGTTGTTTAAGCTTGTGAAATAGTGTGTTTTTGTTGATGTGATGATAAGGTTTACTTGTTTAGTAAAATAAGCTACATGTACGTATTTAGGTGAGATTTGATTCTGTTGTGTATTTTTTTGTGCATAAGATGTTACATAATAATTTAATGACTTGTGTAAAGTATTATTTATTCAGGTTTAGGTTTAGGGTATAGGGATATGATACAATGTTATGTGAGTAGAAAGTTTGCGTTTGAAATTAAGAAGGGAAATGGTTAAATAATGATTAATTCTATATATATTTATCTTTGTTAAATTGATATAATAGAGAATTTGATTTTTGAATTGCACCAGAGGGTTGAATATGAGATATTTTTTAGAATAGTTATATATTTGGGCAACCATTGTTAGAATAGTTAGGTAACCACCTTACATGAAACCCGAGATTTTCATTCAATCATTCTAACATTGATGATGAATTTTTCATTAATATATTGCTTTAAGGGATCTATCTTGCTGTGATCTCAGTATCTTGAATTCTGATTTTTCGTGCAGTGGATAGACATGCAGAATTTTGTATTTTAGAGGTAGAAAGCAGGATTATAAGCTGCCAGAATAAACTGCTGTGGACTGTAGTAGTAGTATATTCGGTGGATAGCATATTCACTTCATTTTCGGAGGGTTTGGTTTCTGTGAGCTGCTTAATTTCGGAAATGATTGTTATCTGCATTTTCTTCTATGGATTTATAGGAATATAACTGACGGCTTTTCTGAATTATTATTATTATTATTATTATTATTATTATTATTATTATTATTATTATTATTATTATTTTTATTTTTATTTTTTTGGCTTGACATGGTAAAATTGAACAACATAATAAACTTGAACAATTTTATTTATTAAATTAGATATTTTTATTCATATTGTCTATAATTTCCGCCCATTGGGCGGGGGAAATACTAGTAATAATAATAATAATAATAATAATAATAATAATAATCTATATCTATATAATATATAAAAACAATATCCCTTATTAACAGTAACCCATTCTTATGAACAGTGACCTATCAATCATCTCTCACAAAAATCCCCTTATGAACAGTAACCTACCTATTTTCTCAACATTCACTTTCTGCACGCAATCCAATACACATTTATAATGATTAATAACTCATCAATAACTCAAATGTGTACAAGAAAAAATTCTAAAAATTTGATATTTAAAAGCTATATGATGAGAAGAATCTAACGAGATCCCACTTGACTATGTTTTTTTTTTTTCTTATATAGATGTTGTATAAGCATTAGTCAAAGTTGGATAATAAACAACAATAAATGTCAATTCCTTTTCACTATAACAATGGAGGAATTATAGAAAAATAAAATATAGTGCACTTTCAAAATATAGAAGAACTAAATTTGAGCGAAATTCACGTTAGATTATTTAATTAAATTAATTAATATAGATAAAGAATACTACCAAATAAGAAATGTAACAAAAATTTTATGGGTTGATAGTTGAATAATAAATGATAACAAAATTCAATCAATTTTCACTATACAAATGAAGGAATTGTAAAAAAAAAAAACACAAAACGTAATGCACTTTCTAAATATAATTTCAATATTTGTTATAATTCTTGAACAATACTCTATTAATTGAAATTATAGTTAAAGAATATATTGTAAATTATTAATAAGTACTTTATAGATTGATATTATATTCATTAATGAATAATAATTATTTGTATTAGATAAATTAACTAAATTAGATAAATTGCAATACGACAATAAGTTGATAAAACTAGTCATTTTAATTTGCATTACAAGAGTATTTCTTATATTTTTCTAATTTAATTTGAAAATATCTACATCTTTATGAAATTTCTAATATCTTTAGGGTGCGAATCAATGTCAACAATCAATTATCTAGTACAATATGATTTCACATACTTTCTTTGTCAATGCATGAAATTAGAGTCGCGTGTAGAAAGATTTTTATCATTACTTTTTAATTTTTTTTGTCCATTCAACTATTGTTGTAGTATAAGTATTTTTTAAGATACTAAATTGTAATATATAAATATTGGTAATGGCATATGTTGGTCGATTTGTATGCAATGTATAGATGTAGTCATGTAATGCTTAAAATAGTTTAAGAAGGTTGGAGAATGTAATCGACATAATAAAATTGAATAATTTTATTTGTTAAATTGGATAATTTTACTCATATTGTCCATAATTTCCGCCCATTGGACAGGGTGAAATACTAGTAATAATAACCAAGAACTTTAAGATTGTGGTAGGGAAGAATGTGGTAACCAAGAACTTTAAGATTGTGGTAACCAAATCCGTCCAGTGGCCTTCTTTCACAATTTGGTTGTTATTTACCACAATTCTGCAATAATTCTTACCATGTCATCGCATAACAATTTACCACGATTCACAATATCACTTTACCACATTTCATGGACATTTCTAACCAACATATAACATAACAAATTTCACAAGACCAAACCCAACTTAGAAACACATCCAAATACTCACAGAAAGCAAAATCAAAATAGTAACCAACATCCACATACAGAATTCGACTTCCAAATGGACAAACCAAGATCCAAGTACACTAAACTCCACTCTAATACCTTCACCGACTACAATGTTCCGTGTCGTCGAGCCAAACATTTCTAGGACCGCTTGCAAGCGTTGGAAGATATGCATTCTCTTTGCTCACCTTCATGAAATGTGCAAATCCCATGATTTCTATAGCTTCTCTTTGTCTATCGGACCACCGAACCTCCGCCTCTTCCACAAGCTCGCTTAAATATTTTGGGGAGCTTGCATTTACTTGTATTTAGATACAATTATTAATTAAAAAAATGAAATAATAATGTTTCAGCATAAACTCTACACACCATCATACTAATCTAACACCAATATTTTTTGAATTTTTTTCTCACCAACCCATTGTCAAACACTAATTCTCACCACTCAAAACTATTAGATTCTACAACCATCCATTGCCAAACACTAATATTGATCAATTTTTTTTGGCATAGCAAATATTGATCAATTAACACAACAATAATGTATGTAAAAAATGAGGCTTCTAGACCAACATAACCATTCAATCATTTCATCGAACACATTAGGTGCGAGTTACATTCACAAGGCTAATCACAACCTTCAAAATCACTTCCCCGCAAATTCTATATATCAACACAAATGGTACAATTCCCACAAATATTATGAAGAATTTATTGTGGGTTATTGTGAAGAATTTATTAAGAAAACTCAACAAATATTGAAATTTTGTGAACCTATGTCATGGATAATATTTTCTACAGCACTTGTTACATTTATATATAAATAATACAACAGTCAAAGTAGATGCCACAATTTTTAGGGATAGTAGGATAAAGCTATATAAATTTATTTGGGATATCATAGTGTTGCAGCTTCTCAAGCATAATTGAAATGACCATTTAAGAACAATTGCCATAGCACTCCAGAATCAACGCCAAGCCATTAATCAATACGCAAGAAAAACTTAAATCATTCAAATGCAAGAGGAACAACAAGATGGAAAGTAAATCAATTTCATCAAAGGTAAACTAGATGTGTAAATGTGTCCATCCACACCTTAGCCTCACAAACACCGCTATTCCCTATGCCTTACCCATTTTATAATGATTCAATGATACAGACAGGGAGTGATACACAACTATCATTGGATGCAAACATAATTAATAAAACCAAGTATGTTTTAGCACTATCGACCCAAAAAGATTGATATTGTCTTTTCCAATATTTTGTTCTATATGAGTTTTTTCATTGTTTATACTGTATATGAATATATGTAATAGCAAACAACACCAGAAATCAATTTTAAAACAAAACCCATAGCATACAAGGAAAATTAAAAAACCATCGCATACACATGCAAAAAAAATTGCTGGAAACCTAAAAATCAGAGGGAGACGACGTACTTACCAAATGGAGCAGCAGCAACGATGGGCGGAAGCAACAACAATGTAAACAATGTCGAGGCAGCAAATTCAAGAAGCAGGGAATAGCAATGGCAGTGTCAATGGTGGATTATGGTTTTCCTTTCCTTTTCTTCTTTCTCAATTTTGTTTGCAGCAACGGCAATGTGGATTAGGGTTCTTTCCTTTTCTCCTCTCTCAAATTTATTTGCAAAAATGACAGTGACAATGGTGGATTTAGGGTTCTCCTTTCCTTTTCTTCTCTCTCAATTTCATTTCTTTTCTCCCTTCTCCCATTCTTTGAATTTTGTTTCTTCTCTGCCACTCTCCCTGGACAAAGAATTACTTTCTCTCCTCTCTTCGCGTTTCTGTCGTCTCCTCCCGCCCAAGCCTCTCTTCTCTTCTTCGTTTCTTCGTTACTTTGGATTTGTTAATCTTTCGTTAAAGTGTAATTGGATTGAGTGGGGACTTGAAGTTTGAGGTCAAACTTTGGGGAGGGACTAAACACCTATACGTCTAATATTTCCCATATAATGAAGCTTTCTGGTCAGGCTATTTATGTGAGCAGATGTCTAATTCCTTTATTTGCAAGTTTAATATATGTCCTTGCTCAAGTGTGTGGCAGAGTGTTTGAGTTCTTTTGTTGCTGTCAAGTTATAATAATAATTAATGCCTGTAAGATACGAGCCATATAAATGAATTATTGATGAAATTTTTTATTTTTTATTTTTTATTATATATATATTTTTTTATTTGTGGACAAATTGGTATTGACGAGTTGATGCTTTTATGTGGATTATGCGGATTATGCAGTTGAGGGGCAGGACCGTGACGGGTCTCTAGCGACGTAACTCGGTCCCTCTGTCAAAATTAATTAAATCTAAGTTGACGAACCTTTAATTGTGTGGAATGTGAGCCTAACCCTAGCCTCATCTGCGGGCCTAAAATAGAGCACCGGTGCTATATGTTAGATTCATCCAACAAAAATTTGCCGCGGTTATACGTGTCATCGTCAATATTAATTCGCCTTCATATCAAATATATCAATTTTGCGGCTGTGTCATTTCTTTGTTATGTCCTCGTGGAACTGTGGATTAACTTACCAGAGTTTATACTGAGTCATGTGTGCGTGTTTTCTTTTCTTTTTCAGGATTTGGAAGTAAGTAACCATGAGCTCGTGCACATTGGGGGCTCGGATTTAAGTTTTTCATTTTATTTAAATTTTAGGCAATAAAACCATCTTTTAAATTTATGATGTTATTTTGCATAATGTTTATTTTTGAAACTACTTATATTGCATGTTTTGAAATAAAACTCATTTCTATTTTATATAGCCTTAGCATCTCTTGGTTAATTTTTGCGCTATAGTATTATATCCAAGAGATGTGGCGGTAACACCCCTGTAATTTGGCGTTTCAAAATTGGGTGTTACAAAGTGGTGTTATCTCTTGGATACAATACGATAGCGCAAAAATTAGACAAGAGATGCTAAGGCTAGATAAAATAAACATTTTTTTTAAAATTTCAAAACATGCAACATAAGTAGATTAAAAAATAAGCATAAATTTGTTTTATTGGAACATAAGTAGATTAAAAGAACATCATAAATTTGTTTTATTGGATAAAATTTAAATAAAATGAAAAACTTGAATCCTAGCCCCCAATGTGCACGTGTTCATGGTTACTCACTTTCAAATCCACAAAATAAAGAAAGCACGCACACACGACTCAGTTTAAACTCTCGTAAGTTAACTCACAATTCCACAAAGGATATAACAAAAGAAATGACATAATCGGTAAATTAATATATTTGATATGAAGACGGATTAATATTGACGAGGACATGTATAACCGCATAATTTTGCAAATTTATGTTGGATGAATCTAAACTTATAGCATCGGTGCCCTAGCCTAGGCCCGCGGCGAGGCTAGGGGTTAGTCTCACATTCTACACAATTAAAGGTTCGTCAACCAAGATTTAACTAATTTTGATAGAGGAGGAGAGTTACGTCTAAATCTAATTTTGACAGAGAACGTCTTAATCTAATTTTGATAGAGGGGGAGAGTTACGTCTAAATCTAATTTTGACAGAGGGGCCGGGGAGAGTTACGTTGAACCTCACAATCCGCATAATCCACATAGAAGCATCAACTCGTCAATACTAATTTGTCCACACAAAAATAAAACTTATTTTCACCAACAATTCATTTACATGGCTCGTATCCAACATGCATTATTATTATAACTTGATATCAGCAAAAGAACCACACACTTAAGCAAGGACATAGATTAAACATGCAAATAAGGCCAGGAATTAGACATCTGCTCACGTAATTACTCTAACCAGAAAGCTTCATTATACCGGCGGGGAAAAATAGACGTATATGTGTTTACTCCTAGTATTATTCTATAATGGATATATTAGACTCCACATGCAACTACAATAAGGAATCGGTACCCACATGCCAGATAAGTCCAAAATCACTTGAATCCTAGTAGTATTTACTAGCAAAGAGAATTAATAAATCACACCTGACTACCTATCTACATTGCACTTATACATTTATATATATATATATATATATATATATATATATTTAGTGCCTTGTTCCAATAATTATGAGATTGCAGAGGAACTGCAGAGAGGCTTCTATTAGTCCAGTAAGTAAGTGCACGACACAAACCATAGGTGAAATATCGTCGGCAATTAAGAGACAGAAACTCAAACGAATGTAGGAAACGTGATCAACTTACAGAGATCGAAACTGACTAGATGACAAAGTGCTTGACAGACAGATCCTACGAGCAACCTCCAAAGAATTAGATTGGGAAATTTTAGGGTTTCAAGTATTACGCTAGAAAATATTTATAAAGCCCTATTTGTCATTCCTTATGCAAGATTTATGGAATTTGATGAGATTGAATTAAGATTTGAATCTAACAACTATCCATCTCTCCTCTATCTCATATCCCATCGGTTGGGATTTAAATCACCTCAAATCCTATGCGTCTATTAATTTATGCGTCTATTATCATCATCATCATCATCATCATCATCATCATCATCATCATCATCATCATCATCATCATTATTATGATTATTATTATTATTATTATTATTATTATTTTGCAGGTATCACACGAACAATTCTATATATTTAGCATGGAAGTAGACGTGGATTTGCTACATCTAATGTCGTTATTCTTGAATATCTTGCCAATTTGGAAATAGTTGGTTTGGTGGGCTCTGCTTTGTTGGCTCATCCTGTCATTTGTAGCTGGGAATCAAGACTGTGGATGTGAAAGGAATTAATCTTTCTGTACTGTAGGATTAGTATTGATTTTGTTTTGGAGCAGGTGGAAGACAATTGTGCATGCAAAGATAGTACTCCCTCCGTTTTTTTTTTTTTTTTAGTTCACCATTAGCATAGTAGATACTATTCATTGAGTAACTTTAATTTAACTTTTTCATATAGTTATATAAGATAAAACATAGTCAAATGAGATCTTGTTGGATTCGTCTAATCACGTAGTTTTAGAATATCAAACTTTTATAATTTTTACTTATATACTAGTAAGTAACCCGTCGAGACTCGACGGGTGTAATTATGTATTATATATTATATATATACTTATATCATATGAAACTAATAGAGAATATATAATAATTATAATTTAATTATTTTTAAAACTAATAGAGAAATGATATTAGAACGTCTTCTTGTGGCTTGTCCCGTACAAAATTAGCAATCAATAAAAATAAATAATAGAATTATATTTTATTTAATTTGAAATTTTATTTGAAATTAAATAAATTTAAATAAGTATTAAGCATGATATGAAAATTTTCCTTACAATTTGCTGAAAATTTCACTTTAAACAATGTTTCTTGTAGTATCTTGAATTAATCCATCTTAACTAAACACTCCTATTAATACTCTGAGTCTCATCTTGCTAGTAACACGAGGTATCGCAACATATAACTGTTTATTGCTAAAAACTGGTTTCGAAAGATGAAGTTCAACATTCTATAATGATTACCATCGACTTTTCTTTATATTCATAGCAAAACAAACTGCGAATGAGAATTGTCTCATCTGAAATCGAATGGGGAATTTGGTTAAATGAGACGGGCTCATAATCATTCTACAAATCAAGAATTTTCTACTATCATGGTTTCCCAAAATTAGTTTAACCTCAATTATATGGTTTCGCCTCTTGGTTACTATCAACCTGCTTTCATTGTATAATTTATTTAATGGATCTATATACCTAAAAAGAATGACTATACAAGCCTCATTCAACTTTATTTTATGATTCGGTAGTCCAAAACACTTGATCGTGTTTAGATATTCTTATGAAAATATTTCATTTTCATTATACATGCTTTCATCCTCTTGACAAATATTTTTAGAACTGAGATACATTTCATTTGCAAGCAGACATTCCATTATATAATCATTGATCGTATCAACCCATCTATATTCCTAAGAAGCATGATTATGCAACACTCCTTCAACTTTATTTCATGATTCGGTAATCCTGAAATCTTGATCATACTTTGATATTCCGGTAAAAATATTTCTTTGTCATTATATATACTTTCGTCATCTTGACAAATATCGTTAGAACTGAGATATATTTTTTTCATTTGTTGACATATGTTCCATGATGTAATCATTGATCGTATCAATATCTCATTTGTAGGGCTAGTCTAGCAACATCTTTAAAAATGTCTGGATTTGAAATGGTACAATTTATATTTGTATATATAATCTCAACAATTGTCGACCCGTAGAGTTCATAAGAAAATCATCTTGAAATGTCAAACCTGATTGTACATCTCTAGATGAATACCAGTTTTATCAATTACCATCACCTGCATGAAGTATTTATTTTGCAAATTTTTTAGCATATATGAATTCATTATAGACAACATTTCTTATTCTATCTTGAGTTAATCCATCTTAATTGCATATTAATGTTTCGAGTCCCCTCTAAAAACTTGTTGTGGAAGATATAATCCAACATTTTTAAAGATTAACAATGACTTCTATTTATAGTCATAGCAAAACAAACTGCGAATGAGAAATTTCTCCTCTGAAATCAAATGGGAAATTTGGTTAAATCAAATGGGCTCATAATCATTATACCAATCAAGAATTTTCATCCCAAATAATAAGCTTTGTTTTAATTAGAAGAGATGTTAAATCATTTTCTGGGGTAATTTTTTTTGTAGGTAGAATTCTCATCACAATCTAGTGGAATGCTAAATCTAGAATGTGCAGTCCTATCTTTTGGAAGAAATAGTGATGGTATTCCATTGGATGCTACAAGCAATATAATATCACGCCTCCAGAAGGGCTGAACATAATGGTTTCCAGATAAATGTATTGTTAGTTCCACCACGTAAAGAAAAAATAATCCACCCTCACCACTGTCAACTGTAGATATTATCTTATTATAAATATTCTTTGTTCATCAATCAACAAAGGTAATAGCTTTGTATGATCTGTCATCATTTTTTTCTTATTATAATATGACTCTTCTAATGTTAGTAGATTCTCGGTTTCAAACGTTAAAACTTCATCCAGTACCGGCATTTCAGAGAAAAGTTTCAACCTTATAGAATTTGCAGCAATTAGCTTTTCAATTTTTAACAAAGCTAGATTTTTTATTTGTTCTTCTGGCAATTGAAAAATCTGTTAAACATAGATTAATGAATTCTTCCTTAAAAAATAGATTAAATAAATTTAATTTTCTTTCTTTATTTAATAATGGATATATTCGCACCCAATAACTCTTTATACACCCCATTATTTTATTTAAATATTTTTACGGAAATAGTTAACTTATTGTAAACCAATTATTCACATAATATGAATTTTGAAAATTTTCATAATAATTTTAAATGTTTTGTATAATTTTTAATATAATAAAATATAAATAAGTTTCATATTACTATCTCTGTATTCAAATATTGTTGATATTTATAAATGTGATATTATTCACACACATACTTCCACTTAAAGTTTTATGATAGTTATACAAATTAAAATATAGCCAAGTGAGAATTTGTTAGATTCGTCTCGTCGTGTAGTCTTTAAATATCGAATTTTTAGAATTTTTACTTGTACTGAACTTGAGTTATTCATGATTTAAAATGTGCATTGAACTGTGTGAAAAGTGAGTCCGTAAAAAATATTTGAATATAGAAGAAGTATTTATATACAATTAGAATGATATCAGTACATATTAATTATATATAATATATATAATTTGGAATTGGAAATTCTATATAAATTTAAAATCCAAAATCTTTCAAATCCTGTTAAATTTTAAATTTCAAATCTTTCAAATCTTTTTAAAAGTGAACAATATTGTGGAATTCAAAATTCCATATATTTCAAAAATTGAAAATCTATAATGAATATATAAATAAATGAGAAACTCTAAAATTAATAAATTAAAATATGCAAAAATCTATAAAAATTGGAAATTTGAAATGGAGACACCACATTAAATATAGGATAGGTTGTTCACTAATGGTTTTATTAATATATAGATAATATGAGATATTGATGATTGAAAATGTGCATTGAATTGCGTGCAGTGCAGGATGGGTGAAGTTAAAAAAAAACGGAGGGAGTAGTATTCTTATGTGTGCACACAATAATCATCAACATCTATAAATATTAAAGTCCATTCTTTCAATCACACAACTCAGAATTATAAGCATCTGATCACATACATACCCAAAAACGATTATGGCATTGCTGGTGTAACTGTTACAGCATCATCAAAGAGCACTTCGGCATATGATAACACCAAAAAGAATAGAGAAAAAGGCCACAAGAGCTCCATCTCTAGAGAGCCCGAATTCAGTCCATGTCAAGGGCTTTACAACATTGGCTAATACCTTTGTCAAGTGTTGATTCAGATCTTCTAGCGATCCCGAGTTATCAATCACAATATCTGCTTTGGTTCTTTTTATATCTAGAGGCATCTGAGCATTAATCCTGTTCTGTGCTTCTTCTTCTGTTGTTCCGTCTCTTGCTGTAACTCGCTGAAGTTGAGTCTCAGGGTCAACCCACACAACAATAATGGGATTAGTCCACCTGTCCAACTTTGCCTCAAACAGCAATGGGACATCAAGAACAATGACTTTAAAACCCCTTATCCATAGCTTGAACACTTCCATGAAAATCCCAGATGAAAGGTAAGGGGCTAGTAACCTACAAACCACAAATCAAATCTTAAACCCAAAAAGATCATGAAGTTCAGGAACAAAAAAAATATTTTACATATCCTTTTTTTTAGTTTTTTTGCATAATCAATGACGCATATAAAATCCAAACCTTGAAATGTTTAATTGAACAAGATAGTATTGAAGAAATTATTTCAATAAGAAGAGAAAAAAGGTTACCTGGGGCATCGTTATCAAGCATTAGCTTTACCAAATTCCAATTTCCAATTAATCATTGACTAACAAAAGAAGACTTTTATAACTTCCCTACCTTTGCATACACCATTGTCTTCCACCAGCTGTAGAACAAAAACAATGCTAAATCCTACACAAATACTGATCACTTCTAAGGTGAAATGCGTGTGCTATAGAAAGTTTAATGCCTTTAACCCTCTCAACATTGATTTCCAGCTACGAATGAGAGGATGAGCCAACAAAACTGTTTCCAAGTCTAAATCTCTACCTGTACTCTATCAATCCATACCAATCCCAAGAATGCACATAGAAACAAGATAATATTAACTAGTCGAGAAAGAGAAGATACCTCCCCACACCTGAAATGAATTTATATACGAATTTCAATCTTTCTCCATGTTATTTTTAGAATCAACCAATTACAGTAAATATTATAGCATTCATGACGTTTATGCAATCAAATGGAAATCTACTTGAAATTCTGAGAAAACAACAAGATCAGTAACATCAGTGATGAATCCAATAAAAAATTTCCAAAGCTGAAAGCTTAAAAACCACCTGTTTAGCAGCTGGCGCTTATCAGAATCATTGAAAACGATAAGCCCCAATTTAGGTCGATCGACTTCCCCATTATCTAGCAAAATCTCGTCCCCAAATGTGTCCACCACTTTCCTCCACCCACCTGTACCTTTCTTCAAAACATTCTGCAATCCCAAAAGACAGATATCTAATAAGGATCATAGGATCTAAAGCGGACAGAGCAGAACTTAGGGCACACATACCCGGGCAACAATGTCTGCATCGACAACAGGAATACCATGTGCCTTAAATAGATTGGAAACTGTGCTCTTTCCGGAGCCTATTCCTCCAGTCAATCCAACTATTCTCATGTCCACTATTGTTCACTGCAGCGATAACACAACTGATATCTGGAAAAATGGGAAAGCATTGAATCTTGGAAGTGTAATCGACTAATTGCTGTCAGCTAAGGTTGAATTCCATTATATAAACAAACAAAGAAATTCTGCACATGAAATCACTTCTGGTGTAGACGTGTAGTGGTCTCATAGTACCCTCCCACAGAACTAACCGGGTTCGCAGAAACAATCATGGTTTATCGCCTACTTTAGTTTCATGTTTCTGTGGAACATATACAACAAAATTCTCAAAGGTGTTCTAAATGTAAGTTCAACCCCAGAACACAAAATCAGTATCTATCAGTCCATATGTTTGAAGTAACCATAAAAAGAAGGGAATACATAAAAATAAAAAACGCATTACTAGCATATGAGGGAAAAAGCCCTAGAGTTACTAAACCAACAACTATATATATTCCCAGAAAACGTGAATGTTGCTTCCCATAGTAATGCACTGCTGAATTTCTCAATTCTGACTAAAATCTGAGATAATGAAGGCAAATACAGCCTTCAAAATCCACTCATCCGTGCAGTTAAATGAGTCCATCTACAGTAGGTGTCCATTCTCTACAAAGGAATCACTATTCAGTATTCAACACTAATTTCATATAGTACAAAGCAACAAACAAAATTGATCCAAAGAAAATGTTTCTTTCCCCGATCATGTTAATTACCCCTCACTTTCTTCCGGCAGACAATATTTCTAGTGAATAGCTTTTGCAGAAAATCTAAGAATAAAAGTACACAACATTCTAGAATTCAAAAACAATGCACAAACACGAAAGAAAGAAGGAATTACGTACCTCAATTTTGCAATTAGGGCGACAATCAACTAACCACCCAAAGTCCAAATGCCAATCTTCAATTTCCCTGTGCGAAGAAAAAAGAATTGGGGTTCGAACGTCTTGGATTTTTTAGGGTTCAAATGGAGGGAGTTCAGAGTCAAGAGAGTTACAGATCACCCCCCTTCATTATATTGACGATTGAACGGAGCGGTGGGGGGAGGATGATCAGCGGAGGCTGATGGGGGGTGATTGAACTCGAATTTTTGGGGTGCTTTTTTGAATTCGCTAGACAACTGACCAAGGTAGGGTGGTATTGGTACTTGACTCGGGGACTCGGAAAAGAAAAAAAAAAAAAAGGACTATCCCTAGTCAAATAACCTCGAGCTCGCATCAAGTACTTCCTCCGTTTAGAAAAGATAGCTACATTGGTAAAATTGACAATATTCACCTAAACATTCTGATTTAAAATTTTATCATAGTTATACAAGTTAAAATATAGTCAAGTGAGATCTTATTAGATTCGTTTCATCTTATAGTTTTTAGATATCGAACTTTTAGAATTTTTACTTCTACCGAATTTAAGTTATTAATGGTTTAAAATGTGCATTGGACGGCGTGCTGGGTGGGTCAGTAGCTATCTTTAAAAAACGGAGGAAGTATTTTAGTGAGCATGTCGATTCGACTCATAAGGTACACATTTTAATTAATTCTGTCTCGTACTTCCGCTCACCCTTGGCACACATCAAGTGAAGAAAAATAGTCATTCTTGAAAAATTAAAATATATTTTTTAAACAAATTTGTTCTATCTTAATCGTACAATAACCAACACAATATTCAAATATCAAATTGAATTGTGTCTTCTAAGCTATGGTTAAAAATTTAAAATCAAATGTGGAAAAAAATAAAATAAAATTCAAACTTACGCTACTAACTCGAGCTCGAGCTTTAGCAAAAAAAAAAAGAAATACTTGTGAGCTACTCGAACTCAAACTCGATGATACTCGAGCTTAAGCTCAAGCACCGCTACTCGATTCCAGCTCGATCTCAAATATTTGCCGTCAAACTCAGGCTCCAGTACCATGGTACTCGAACTCGATTCGACTCGATAACACCCCTAGGGTGTCTAACCAGCAACTCGAACGACTCGTAAAAAGCTCTCGTAGTCTCGTCTCGAAAAATTCGAGTCGAGTTGAGTATCGAGCTCGAACTCAAGTACTCGTCGAGTATCTACGGACTCATTTTTTTTAATTTTTAATATATTTTATATTTTTAATGTTCCTTGTAGTTTTTATTTACCGTCCACTTTCATTTTGATCCGTTTATTAAGAAATAATTTATTTTCTCTTACTTTTTGTTATATCCACTCACCCATTTTATTTTTACCAAAAAAGAAAATATGTCACTTATTTTAAAACATATAAAAAGGAGAAATGATCGCTCTTTAGAAAACAACAGAGTATAGTTTTAAAAAAAAATTTGGTTCCATCTAAATTTTACAATAACTAATAATCATATATGTATATATCAAACTGAATCAGGTTTTAATGTCATAGTTCCAAAATTTAAAATCAACACACAAACTTGTAAAATTTAATCAATCTCGAGCTCGAACTCGATGATACTAGCATCACTCAAGCTTGAGTATCATCATGTTCGAGGTCAAGCTCGAGTAGCTCAATAATGTTGTTAAGTCAAGTTCAAGTACCCCATTACTCGAACTTGACTCGATTCGATATCACCATAGGAGGATAGGCATTGGCAGACACACATAGGGGCTTCGGGGCCGTCGCCCCCCGAGTTCAAAATTTGCCATTAATTTTTTATATAGCTATATGTATTTTAGTTATGGAAACATGTATTTTTATGTAATTCCGCCCCCCGAGCTCAAACTTCGCCATTAATTTTTTATATGGTTGTGTGAAATTTAGATATAATAGAATGCATTTTCGTGTAATTTACGAAATGAAGAAGATGACTGGGAAAAAGAAGGTAACATATTTCTTTGTTGGTGAATTTTTTTGACATAGGCTCATATGTTATTCAATCTTAATAAATAAAATAATAAACTTAGCCCACTATATAAAATTGTAACTAGACTAGGAGAGTATGTTTTACCAGCTTATCATATTAGCATTGGTACTACCTATTACGACTGCTACGATTTAAAGATTGTTAAAGATCTTTTTTCTGCATTGAAGTTAATTAAGAGAGATTTGCATACCACAATTAGAGATGATTTTTTTTTTTTTGGTAAAAGACGCAAAGCGTCGGCAAAGAGTTACAAAGCTATAAAAATACTACACCAGGGGGCAAAGAAAGATAAGAAACCAAAATAAAATACTAGACCAAGATGGCCTACAAGCGAGGGAAGCAAGTTCCCAAGGCATCGGCCGCAAGATGAGGGTGCGCATCATCCGGCGGAAACGCCCAAGTAGTGAAAAATTCCACCGCCTTTGCCCCACGCCGAGCCAAGGCATCGGCCACCATATTCCCCTCACGAAGAAGATGGAACCAACGATATCCAGTGCAACTGCATAAAGTCCATGATGGTCCGAAACAAAGGATAAAGAAGATGATCACCGGGAACACCACAAGATATCAGTCGCAGCGCCTCAGCCGAATCTGAAAAACAAACCGCAGAAAGAATGCCACGGCGATGGAGGGCCTCCATCCCATTCTAGATCCCATGGAGCTCTGCTACTAAAATAGCAGCACCCTCACATATCCCGAGAAGCCTTCAACCCAACGGCTGTCCCGAAGTGCGAATAACACCCCCAAAACCTGCCGGACCAGGGTTCCCCAAAGAGCTACCATCAACGTGTAACAACACACCCATATGCTGCATCGGATTCCATGACACCAATCTGAGGTTCTTGGACTTGGGCAGCCGTTCGCATGCAGAAGCAATAGCCATGCCATAATAGTGAGCTTCCTGTATAACTGTAGAGGGATTAATGGAAACCCCACCCATGCAAAAAGAGTTACTAGCTTTCCATATGGACCAAAGGAGAGCCCATTGTCTGCTGCCCCATTGCCGAGAGATAGTTCGAAACCAGGGGCTACAACAGCTGGAGAATCGGGCATAGGAACAAGATGCAAGCCACCCACTTTCTGCCAGCATTCTACCGTCCATGCACAACCAAAGAAGAGATGGGCAATCGTCTCCTCTTCCATATGACATATAGAACACTGTGAAGACGCAACAATGCCTCGACGTGATCGGACTGAATTAGTAGGAAGAGAGTTGTGAAGGATCAACTATACTAGCAACCTGAGCTTTTCAGGAACCCTCAACTTCCAAGCCCACGACCGCCCACCATCTAAACTATATCCCCGCCGCTGCAACAGCCATTGGTAAGCATTCGAAACCGTATACTTTCCCGAGGTACTACCATCCCAGCACCATACATCCTTCGCTGCCTGCTGCAAAACCACCGAACCCAACTCATGAATTTCGGAAGAATGGGAGCAAGAAGGAGGGTGATCATCAATTCCTAGCACCATCTCCCATTCATGTAAACATCCTTCACCCAAAATCCTAGCACCAAATTCAATATTCAAAGAATTGGTAATCCTCAACATGTCCTAGCCGATGCAAAAGCCGTTGATTTAGCAGCATTTATTTTTAGGCCAGAGCACCTAGCAAACTCTAAAAGAACTCCATCCATACACTGAATACTGACAAAATCCACATGAGAAAATAATAATAAGTCATCGGCGAACATTAAGTGCGAAATAGGCGGAAGGTTCTGTTTTAGTGATATAGGTTTCCACTGGCCGGCAGCAACCCTATCGACAATAGTGCGAGAGAGCATCTCCATAACCACAATGAATAAATAAGGCGATAAAGGATCACCTTGTCGAATCCCTTTCGTAGGCGTGAAGGGAGACAATGGAGCACCATTCCACAAAATCGAATAAGTAGGAGAGCGCACACAAAACATTATAATCCGAATGAGATCACAAGGTAAACCATGCTCCCGAAGACATGCTTCTAAAAAGCTCCACTGGATATTATCATACGCCTTTTCCAAATCCACTTTCAATAAGAAATCCGGAGAGCGTCGACGGGGGTTGCGGAATGTAGTAACAACCTCTTGTAGAATTATGGCATTTCCCACAGTCCCACGGCCACGCAAGAAAGCCGATTGGTAAGGCCCAATGACAGATTGAAGTACCGGCCTTAAACGATTGACAAGTACTTTCGTTAAAATCTTATAACTCACGTTACACAGGCTAATAGGCCGGAATTGCCGAATAGTTGTGGGGATCTCGACTTTAGGGATTAAGCAAATTGTTTTTTTTTTTGATGAGCCTAAGCCAGGCAACAAAGGGAAAAGAAAGAAAGAAAACCAAACAACCAAAGCACAGTAACCAGAGCTAAGCAGCCCCAATCAACCGCACGGGAGGTGAGCCCCGGCAGAGTCTCTCTCTAAATCCTCCAAAACAAAGTCCGGTGGGAAGGCCCACGTAGTGAAGAAATCTTCCCCGGAAGCACCATGATTAGCAAGTTTATCCGCCACTCTGTTGCCTTCTCGTCTCAAATGGAAGAGCTGACAATTAGAGAACCTTTGCATCCTGTCCTTAATGCATTGTATGGTGGAAGCCAACGGATGGAACCTAACATTAAGCAAATTGTTGCGGCAATAGTTGCATCAAAAGCCCCGGCCTCAATGGCATGTTTGACATAAGCAGTGATATCATCCTTAATTAAAGGTCAATCTATATCTATATCTATATCTATATATATATGGGGAAAGTAATAAAAAGGGCCATTACAAGGAGTCTATTCCACTTTTAGGCCATTATAAGTTGAATTTCCAGAATTAGGCCATTACAAACACATGTTGAATGAAATTAAGCCATAAGGACCAATTTGAAAATTAATTAATTCCCAACAACTTTTCCTTTCTTTCATTAAAACCCCAAGAAAGTTTGACTTTATTTACTTTAGTCCTTTGTCAATATACTTAAGTTTTCACTATATAAATGACACCCAATGCGCTTGAAAATTGGTATCAGAGCCTAGGTTTTATTGAAGAACATATTAATTATATTATTTATAATATTTTATTTCTTAATGGAGAAGATTTAATTATTTAATGGATTCAATTAATTTGAAACCCACAAGTTATTTCCAAATTTTGGAAATAAAAAATAGAAAATTCCAAAGGAATTTCTTGAACTTGTCCCATGGACAAGATATTATTAAAATCAGTTTCTTTCCTAAAAATGAGAGGAACGGACTGGAAAGAAATTGATCCGGATAGCTCTAAGTTATCAAAAGACTTAAGAGAAATCCAAAAGACGATTCAAGATTTTGGTAACCGGGTATTAATTATACCTGGGAAAATAGATAACTTGAATCAGACAACAGATGAGATCTTGAAAGTATTTCAAGATCTAAAGAAAGAAATTTTGAATCTGAAATTTGACATTTCGGATATCAAGAAAAGGCAGAAGGATATTCCTGGATCTTCCAAGAATAACCAAGCCAATATTAGAGATGCATTCGGACCAGTACAAGCTTTACATCAAAAGGGTAAAGCAACTATGGTTCCAAAGCAGAAATCACAAGAAGAGCTTATGATCGATCTCCTGAAAACAGTCGAATGAGTGTTTCCAGGGCAGATCTATCAGATCTACAAGAATTAGCAGAATCATTTTCCCAACTTGGGATTATGGATCTGGTTAATGTAAAACCCAATGAAGTCCTTCAATTGGGTTATGCGGAAGGATCAGGATCCAACGTAACCCACGATGGACCGCCTGATGTTCCAATGAGAGAAAGTACAGACTTCTACATGAACAGGTATCCTGAGGTGCATCTTAATGCAAGACGAAACCCAGGACGGAACCCAAGTAGAGCACCAGAATCCACACCGTGGGCCAAGACGATGTTACAACCATTAAATCCATATGGCATAACACTAAACCTCGACGTTATCGACTTCCGAAACATCGAAGACCTGATCGATGAATGGGTAGCTTCAATGAAGATTGCAGCAACCACCCTGGAACTCGATAAAGAAAACTTTGTCAGATTAATAGAGCTGAGTCTCGAAGGATCGGCAAAGCTGGGCTGGAAAAACTCCACGGCTGCTTTAAAGGAGCAAATACTCGAAGGAGAATCCAAAAGCACAATCTGCGAAAGGTTTGGCCTCTTATTCAAAACCCATTTTGTAGGAGATGGTTATTTTGAAGAACAGAGAACAGAAAAAATCAAAGTCTATACCCAAGCACTGTTGGGTATGGAGTTAAGAAGTATTTGCGCAGTAGACGAATATATCTACTGGTTCCGTAAATACTATTTTCGGAGTGAAATGACAGCTGAAGTAGCATGTCCCATGTTCTTTGCAAAGATCTGCAGCCCATGGAGAGAAATGTTGATCCAATCGTACACAGTACCCCCTGGTACAGTGGACTCAATAGCTCGAAGAATGTCCTTCTTAAAGGATAAGCTCAGAGAATGGTGTCAACAGGCAGCAGCCCAAAAGAACATCAAGAGACTAAGAGGTAAAATAAAAAGAACTCCTCTTTGCTGTGAAAATAACGATTTTCCAACAATTATAGGAGAATCAGGAGAAAAGAGGAAAAAGAAGAAGAGTCGGGGCTCATACAGTAGGAGTTTCAGAAGACCTCCATTCCGAAGAAGAAGAGCATGGTGGTCCAAGAGCAAGGCCAGATCATACAAAACTGGACAAAGAACGGGAACGACGAAGAGTTCATCCCAAGGTTCAACTAGCTCAGCAGCAAGGAGCACGGGGAGAACGACGTCCAAGAGAACATTCAGACGAGCCCATACCCGAGCCAACGAAAGTTTCAAGGACTGCAACTGTTGGAAGTGTGGAGCCAGAGGTCATATCTCACCCGATTGCCCTCAGAATCGTGAGGTACGAATGTACGAAGCCACGGAGGATATCGTGGAAGCAGTCTACCATGGAAAGCTGGTACCAGTCTATCAGTTTGAGGACATCCCCTCGGATGAAAGCATCTACGAGGAAGAATTAAGAAGTGACTCGGACTCATATTCAGATGGATCTTCAACCGAGTCTGACTGAAGAAGACAGGATTCAGACCACTGAAAACCTGTCTGGATTCTTTTCAAGGATGACGATCTCGAATCGAACCATGGAAAGAATAATGCGACAAGATTCCAACCTCAGCCCATATGACGGATTCAGAATTGGCGGGATTGGACGAGTTCTTAACCAGATGGGACTCAACCAGAGAAGACATAACATCATCTACAAGGTAAGTGCAGGTGAGTTTGCAATTCCTATGGAACTTACTTGTAATGTTATGGATATGCAATTAATTCCTAAAGAAGAAATTCTTGAGGAATTAAGCAGAATGAAGGAGGAAATCGCCATTACTATGAAATGGATCCACATAGGAGCCATTGAAGTAGTAATTAAGGCAACCTTCAAAGAAGGCATTGATTCTGAATTGCATCTATCAGTCACTGATAGAAGAATCAATAACCTTAGAGATGGTCTTCTTGGAACTATGGTAGGAAATTTATATGCTGGGAAGTTAATGTTTGACATACATCCCAGAATTTCCTATAACTTAGCTGACCAAGATTTTAGTAGAGTTCTAACCCTTCATCAGGATTTTAAAAGAAAAGATCCGATGAAAGAAGGGAACAGACCATATTCTATAACTTATAGAATCTCTTATGCACTTTCCAATAGTCATCATTCTGACTTATTTCTCAGGAAAGAATATATAGAAATTCCTAGAATTTTCAAGGAATTTGCTAAAGTCATGACTCCAAATCCTACCCAGATTCCAAGGTTAGGAGGAGTAGACATCCAAATAAGAGATCATCCAATTCTAGACAGATCAACGAGTGCTAGAATTGAGTACGCAAGCCGTATGTCTTTTTCGGAAGACAGAATTATGGCATATAAAGGGAAGGAGTTCATCAAAGATCTAACTCCTCAATCCATTGGGGTAGATAATATAAAGATAAAATGCCCTGAAGGATGGAAAGAAATACGAGTAATATTCGACATCACTGAAAAGATTAACCGTTTTCCATGTGATGACTTATACTACTTGCAGCAGCCATCAATTGGAACCTATGAAGGAACAATTGAAATTGCAGGACACGAGATCAGAGTCTTAGGCACCGCCGGAAAAGACAATGGGGTTATGATTTTGGGATTAAGTTTTCTCGAAAATCATAAACCATGGGTAAGAAAGGATAATGGTATAGAATTTAATCTGAAGGGTCACACCATCAGAATTAAATGACAAGTCCATTCTCCATTTATATCTCAGTAGGGATAATATATGAAGAATATAAGTCAGAATATTTCGCAGCTTATATTGATTCAGGATCAGGTATTTGCACGGCAAAACCAGGAGTTTTCCCTAGCGAAGCTATGGAATCATTACCCATTATTGCAGGAAGAGATTTTTCCCAAAAAATCTTAGTACTAAATAAGGGTATTCGACAAGCGAATATCATGATTGGAGGAGCATTTGGTACACCTTGGTATAAGGTAAAAACGCCTCCTATTTACTTTCATGACACAGGAGCGGATATTTTGTTAGGGAACAATTTTATACAAACCTTTACAAAATATGTTCAAGATAACAAAAGAAATTTGTTAATATTTACCACAAGTTGTGGAAATGAAATACAGGTGTTGCGCAGGGAAAAGGCATTCAACAGGTTAATGCCTATATTATTTCGCAGCAAACGTGGTGATAATGATGCCAAACTAACCCATCCAAAAATGCAGGATAAAAGAAAGTTTGGTAAGGCTTTGTTGTCTTTTAGACAGCAAGGATTTGATGAAGCTTCTATTGAGGAAATTATAAACCTCAAAGAAGCAATGCAGGAAATGAAGTCATTAAATATAACTTCACTAGACATTGATGGGGAAACTAAATTGTCCCTCGAAAATGTCAAAAGACTTATCCAGAGAAACTTTAACGAGGATCCTCTGGCATGGTGGGATAAAAACAAGATCGAAGCTACTCTACAGGTAAAAGAACAATATAAATATGAGTATGTTCGATACAAACCCATCTTAATGAATATGCAGGATAAGAAAGATATGCAGCAAATTATCAAGGAGCATATTGATCTTAAACTCATCGAGCCTGGAGTCTCAGCCTATAGTAGCCCTGGATTCTTGGTAAGAAACCACGGTGAAATAAAGAGAGGTAAACCCAGGTTGGTAATAAACTATCAAGGTATTAACAAAATAATACAGTTTGATGGTTATTACATTCCGAGTAGAGAACACTTAATTGATTGCATCAAAGGTGCTAAAGTGTTTTCTAAATTTGATTGCAAATCTGGTTTCTATCAGATTAAGATGGAGAATGAGTCGAAGAAATTCACAGCATTCTCCACCCCACAAGGGCAATATATTTGGAATGTTATGCCAATGGGGCTTTCTAATGCCCCTCAGATATTCCAAAGAAAGATGGATAATCTATTTAAGGATTATCTAGAGTTTATGTTCGTCTACATAGATGACATTCTGATTGCATCTCGAAATATTAAAGAGCATATTAAACATCTTGAAATATTTTCTGATGCATGTCACAGGGAAGGTCTAGTTCTCTCTGAGAAAAAGGCCACTATCGCTGCTAACAAAATTGAATTCTTAGGAGTTCAAATTGATGAAGCAGGAATAGAGTTACAGGAACACATTGTGGAGAAAATCCGCAATTTTCCTGATATATTAAAAGACAAGAAACAACTACAGAGTTTCTTAGGAGTTGTAAATTTTGCGGGTATGTTTATTAAAGACCTTGCAAAATATAGAAAGGATTTTAGACCACTCCTGAAAGAGACTGAAAGCTCTAGATGGAAATGGGAAGAAATCCATACCAAGAGAATTCGTGAACTAAAGCAAGTCTGCAATAGCTTGCCAAAACTCGCGATACCTCAGGATGAGGATGAGCTGGTAGTCTACACAGACGCCAATGATTTTCGATGGGCAGGAGTGCTCATGAGAAAAACAACTACGGGTCAAGAACCTTGTAGATACACAGGAGGGTTGTTCACTGAACAACAAGCCAAACTTTGGCATATTAACGAAAAGGAATTCTTTGCAGTATGGAAAACATTTAAAAAATGGCCTTTATTCTTACTTGCAAAGAAATTTGTATTAAAAGTTGATAATACTAATGTTAGGGCTTTTTTAAAAAATAAACTTGAATCAAAAATTGAAAAAGCTCGTATTATCAGATGGCAAGCTGAATGTCAATATTATACTTATGATATTGATGTTATAAAATCTCATGAAAATGTTCTTGCAGATTTCCTAACGAGAGATGGAAGCATTTGAAGCTGATTCCATCATTACGAGATTCAGGCACCTCAGAGAAAACCTAGAGGAGCTATCGAAGCATTTTGGACAGCTCGAGATCAATGCACGAGCAGCTGGCCAAATACAACAGAGCGATGTGGACATGGTCCGCAACAATATACGAACCTCCCATATAGCAATGACAGCACTATGGGAAACAGTATTAGAGCCAATCAGGAAAGCGTCAGCTTCCCTGGTAAACAAAGAGAAATGTGCCCAAAAAGCTAAAGTGGTCACATATGAAGAAGCAGATTCAAGCACTGCTTCAAAGGAACCATTGTCGGATACCGACAAAAATGTTGAGCAAGAGGAAAGTCACATTTCCGAAAGCTCAAGTCAACCCACTGCCTCTGGGGTGAAAGAGGAAGAAATTAACCTTAGGCCAATGACAGGCACCTCTAAGGTTAATTCAGACGAGAAGGTCCTATCTACTGCCTGGCTGGACTACCAAGGAAAATGGGAACAACTGGTTTCCAAAAAGGGAATTAACCCTAGCAAAACAGTAATCGAGACATCCGGGAGATACAACAGGGTATGGATGCTCGAAGGATCGAAACCAGAAGAGGTTCGAAAGTGGTATGACTTTGGAGCATTAGCATCTGTTCATACTACATCACCAGGGTTTCCGGAAATCGAAAAACTTCCGGGATGGATAAGTAGTGCGGTGCACGAATCATGGCAGAACAACCCGCACCTGCAAAGAGGAGATATTCTGGAGCTTAAGTTCATTTCAGCGGCACCAGAAATAGTCGGAAAAGGTTCTTATCCGGTCTTTCAATTTATTAAATTACAGAGACCTGATATGATTGCCTTCAACAGAGTTAAGTCTATGGATGAGAAGGCACCATTGGTATCTTCAATCAGCGAAGATGAAATCTCCACCCGACGAGCATGGGGATTCTGGGTCTGTCTCACCGAGATGGAAAAGGTTAAATATCCGTTTAAAATATTCTCAAACAATTTAAATGGATCGTTCCTGGTTAATTCTTTAACAGGGAAAAGCACAGAGTTTGCGGAAACCTCATTCGAAAAGAAGAGGTTACTCATCTGGGAAAACAAGTTGCCAGCAACCGAGTCTACCAGAAAAAAGGCATGCAACATGATGCATGTTGGCCAATGGGATAACCACATATGCCCATATTGTGCAGAACAGGAGAAACCCCTATTCGGTACAAAGATCCGGGTAACCCAGAAAAAATCCGGACCCGAACAGGACAAAGGGAAGAAACGTCCAAAAAACTTTCACAAGCCAAAGTAAGATTAGCTGGATGTAAAAGAAAGAGAGGTGTCGGCAACACTCATAATTAAAAGCCGACAAAGAAGGGCAGAGTAGCTGGCAGAAAGTGGCCGACAAGAGAAGGTGGAAAGTTGACAAAAGCCACCTAACGCAATAATTCAAAAAAGGACAATAATGTAGCCGGTGGAAATTAAAGCCAAGTGACGAACGCAGTGACGTCACAAGGATTTAGAGGAAGATTGGAATCCGGGGCTGAAGTCCGCGGGCGCCTATAAATAAAGGAGTTTGAAGCAGATGGAAGGCATCGAAAATTCCTCCCAACTCTTCAAAGTATTTGTAATATTTCTCTTTCTGCATATTTCCTTTCGAGTCTGTAAAAGTATGGGGTATTCCCCCAAGAGTCTTGTATCCTCCATGAGGAACTAAGTGTCTGTCTTCTCCGTTAGGGGAAATTATGTTTAAATAATATTTTTAATATTTCTTCAGTAAAATCCAGGCTTCCAAATATCCCGATAATATAATTAAAACCCTTTATTCATATCTTGATACGTCCTAAGGTAGGAAACGAAATAGGACTGTGCTGTTTGTTGCTGAAGGAGCCAAGAATCGGTGAACCATCGGTCGCGGCTGCGTGGTTGGAGGAAGTCCGTAAAATCCCGGAGCTTAGGAAACCCGGCAGCAAGGCGGTCAAAGCCAAGGTATGAAGTTTAGTGCTTAATTTAATTATCGGAAGCATGATGGGCTGATATTGGACTAATGATAATGAAGAAACTAAAATCTGGGGTCAAAATGAAATAAAGTAAAAGTTGGTAGGGTTAATTGAAGTTTGAAAAAGTCAAAATAGTCAAAATGGCCTTAATTTGGTCAAAGATGGTTTCTAATGGCCTAAAATTGGAAATTGATTTCATAATGGCCCAAATGTGGAAATGGTGCCTTGTAATGACCTAAAAAATTCATTTCCTCTATATATATATATATAAATGATATCCTAATGAACACTAATTCATCTCACAAAATTCTTATGAACAGTGCTATGAACAGTGTTTTATAAGGAGTGTGATTTTGATGTGTGGTTGAATTCAGCCAAACAAAATTCAAATTTCCTTTCATTGGGATCGAGAACGAAATTCAAAGTTCAAATTTCCTTTCACTGGAAACGAGAACAAGCTTCCTTCCTCCGTACTCTTCTTTTCAATATCCAAGATTTTGAGAACCAATCGTTCTATACACCTTCTCTTCCCCATCCTAATTTCCTCCTTTCTACACCTTCATTTTAGCAGAGGAAAAGCCGAAGAAACTGAACCCTAGCGCCGTCGTCTACAACCAAGCCCAAGGAACTTCCGCCGCTGTTTCCGTTTCCTTCTCCAGAGCCTGTGAACACCGCCGCTGTTGCCGTTTAATTTCTTACTCTATTATTAATCGAATCAGATAATTTGATTTCTCCATTTTCCATTATTATCGGTATTGATTGACTGACTGCTTTGTATTTTGCTTGAAAGTTTCTATGATTCTCAAACGATGGTGATTAACATTTTGATTCTTTCCTGTTTTCTGTTCTATTTTTTTGGGGTTGGACTTTTTGCCCATTTTCTTGACATCAAGGTGTTTAAATATTTGAATTATGTGATATATTAAGTTTGTCGGTTTCAATTTCTTCCTCAGATGGCAATGAAAATCAATGAGCCAAAATTGCAAGAGATGGAATCTTAAAAGCAAAAGAAAGATGAAGCCTCCACTATAATCACTGCTCATCTTCGTTCAATTTTTTTTTATTCCGTTTGTACTTGAAGGTCATCTATTGTATTTTTCTTATATGGCCTTCCCAATTTGATGAATTTGCTGAATATAAATACCCTGCTCAGATATCATTTTAGAGCATAATTACCCCACAAAGTCTTCAAAAATGCAGATAGCGTTTCAGGAAATCAAGGATTTGAAAAAGGATTGCAAATCCCATTGAGCTGTAAAAGGATTGTGAATTTGCTAAGCAAGCCATCATTGGTACAGCTAGCTTTTTCCCCTTTTCTTCATTTTCATAAGCTTATGTGAATTTGCTAAGTAAGCCGTCATTGCCTTCTATTCATCTGATGTGAATAAATAAATTAATGAGATTGCTTCTGTCATGTTTGGTAAAAATAAGCTAGGTTCCTAGGTTGCGTACTGATATTCATAATTAATGGCATATTCAACATGTCTAAAGCACTTAGATTTCAGATTTCCCTACTTGGTATCTATTAACGTGAAAGCTGAAACCCTCAAATTAGGGGAAGCTCTGTTTAATTGAGCACAAGTTTGAACATTGGTGCTTATTTGCCCATCAACACTATTTCAGACATATACTTCGTAGTAATAAGTTTTGTTCAATTTTGCTCTATCAAGGCAGATATACTGGCTTCATATGGTGAAGTTGCTTCGGAAATTCTACAAGAAGCTCACGTGATTCACGATTCAGAATTTCAAAGTGATGATATTGTTTTGAGGATCTTAGAGTGTATGAGCTTCATAGTATATTATTAATTGATATTGTGAAATTGGGATGAATTTCAAGCCTCACTTGAAGTAATTCACCCATGTTCATGTTGCCTACAAAGTGTTCGAATAAATGCATTGGAAGTGAAAAAAAAAAAGGCCAAACAGATTTATATGCCTTTTGAATTCCCATACATGTTTCAACAACTTCGTTGAGAACAAAATAGTTTGATTTCTAATGTAGGCTTACCCACACGTTTCAAAAAATTCGTTGAGAACAAGCATTGCAGATATCCTTGCAAATATTACTTTATACTGTTCAGTTCTACTTGCAGCTTTCATTTATTCATCTTACTCTTGAACTTCTGTTCTAGATGCAACCATGAGACACGGTAGAGTGCAGAGCATGCATAACATATATTATATCATCAATTGAATTATATAATAGAGTCTAATATTTAATCCATTGAATATCTTAAGTTTGGTTCTCTAATTAATTGCATTACTTTCTTATATACTGACTAATAAATCATGCATTGTCATTGCTCATCGGATAGTTACTGGAATAAGTTGTTTCTACGGATATGACTATTGATGTTGGATGATGTTCTTGCAAATGAGTAGTTGAATGCTTAATAAACTTGATTTTGGAACTGATAAATGGATGAGTTCCAGGTTCAAAATGTTAATTTTGGATCTTTTACACTTTGTATTTCTTTACTCACATGTGGTTTTGGTTCAATGTTTGCAAGTTTCTATGCATTGTTGTATTGTCTACTGAAGGAAATAATTTCTTAAATGTAGAAACTGTAGCATATTCTGGAGCCTCATAGCCTATCTGCCACTGCCAAGTTAACACCTCAATTTGAGGGTAAATATGCGCACCTCTCTATGCCAAAGTTCAGTAGGCATGTGGTTGAAAAGTGTCTGATGGCATGTGATGATATTAAGAAAATGGATACACCTCTGTATCCTCATACGCTGAAATCAAAAGGTTCATAGGAAAGAGAAGACATATACAAATTGTCCAATTTATTGTATATGGATCTTTATTCATAACCTTTAACCATTTTCTTAGCTACAAGTCATTTGATCTGGACTTAAATTGCAGGGTTTCCTTGGCCAGAGGAAGAGCAGAAGCTATTCCTCATTGGACTTATGTATGTTCTTAGTTTTTGTTAATTCATCTATATATATATATAAATAATATAGTCTAAATTCCCCCCCACTCCCTCACCCCCTTTTTTCAACTACTCTTTCAACTTTTCTTTCCCAATTTCAACAATCATATATACTCACTAAATCTATAATATATACATATATATAAAATAATTCAACTAATATACTCACTAAATCTAATATATATATATATATAATCTAATTCAAATACCTTAATCATATATACCCCTTAAATCCATAATATATATAAAAAATCTAATACTCCCTCCGTTTTTTTTTAACTTCACCCATCTTGCACTGCACGCAATCCAATGCACATTTTCAATCATCAATATCTCATATTACATATAAGTAAAAATTATAAAAGTTTGATATTCTAAAACTACATAATTAGACGAATCCAACAAGATCTCACTTGACTGTGTTTTATCTTATATAACTATATGAAAAAATTGAATTAAAGTTACTCAATGAATAGTATCTACTATGCTAATGGTTGACTTAAAAAAAAACGGAGGGAGTATTTAATTTCAACAAAGTCAATCATATCATATATACTCTACAAATTATTTTTGTAATTCTCCTTTATATACTACTCAAAATTTCCTCTAAAATTTGGAAATATTAAATTCGTTCTCATTGAAATCACACACATATATATTATATCTATATATCTATATAAAATAATATAGTCTAATTTCCCCCATCCCCCTTTTTTCAACATCCCTTCAACTATTTTTCCTCCAATTCAACAACCTCACTTACATATGGAAAAATTAAAATAAAAATCTAATATTTAATATCAATATTTAGAAAAGATATTTTACACATATAACATATATCTATAATATCATTCTATAATCTATTATCTATTATACTATTATATTATATACTTCATCTGTTCTCATATAAATGCACCCTTTCTGCATTTCACGCAGTCCAAGACACATTTTAAATATTTATAACTCAAATTGTATATAAGTAAAAAATATAAAAATTTGATATTATAAAACTATGTGATTAGATGAATCTAACCAGATCTCACATGACTACGTTTTTTCTTATATAACTATGTCTAAAAAATTAGTCAAAGTTACCCAATGAATAGTTACTACTATGCAAATGGTTCACTTATATGAGAACGGATGTAGTATATAATATAATATATATATATATATATATATGTATTATAAAAGTAATATAATCTTCGAAAATTCATTAATATCACCTCCCTCTCATTTCCTCCTTTGATGAGTATTATATATATGACCTCTTATATTAAATTTTTATGTTCATATCCTACACATGCATGATGCATATATTGATACTCCTTTCTCTTCCTCCCTCTCCTCATGCTCTTTCATTGGTCGGTTTTTAATATTTCTCTTCTCATCTCTATTTTTATTTCTTTATATTCATATCATATGTGTTTCTTTTAATATATAGTAAGTTTGAATATTTGTTTCATATTCCATTATTTATGTATATTTGTTATTTTGCATGTATAATATGTTTATCTGCTATTGTTCGTATACTCTTTTTTTTTTTTTTTTTTTTCTGTTTCAGTTTCATCAACAATGATTCAATTTGGTATCCGGATGTCTTCTTTGTGATTAGGTTATAAAGATTCTCAAGATTGGATTTAGCATTTTTTATTGATTTATATTAATGAAAATATTGCCTCATTTAAAAATATTGATTGTATCTTTTACATTATCTTTTGGGCTTCACAATTGCAGGGATGTCCATCGATACTGTTGAATGGTTGAGTGGATTAAAGGAATGTACATCAATTTTCTTCCTAGAAACACAAGAAAATGGTGCCTGAGATGAAGATGATCTTGACATTCTTAACATGATAGTGGATTTTCTGGATATGGCTGAGCTGGAGATGAAGATTGTTTATCTTTCGTTTGATTTCGCTGATGAAATCAAGGATATATCTTATCGTATTTGTTGTTTAAATTCAAAATTTTTTAAACAAAATTTTCGATGTATTTTTCTATGCTTTTATCTCTTATGTATCAGGGATATCTTATCGTATTTGTTGTTCAAATTCAAAATTTTTTTAAGTAAAATTTTCGATGTATTTTTCTATGATTTTATCTCTTATGTAGTCCGATTAGAGGATCTTTGGTTCCAAAATATTAGGCATGACTTTCTAAAGATATTTGCGAAATATAATTCTAAGTAGTTATCAATTCTTATGTAATGTTTGGATGTAATACGTTGTTTAAAAAATTATATTTTCTTTTTGATATATCTTCAATTTATTAATGTATAGGATACTTAATTATATGATATAGGATATATAGATTTATTAGTTTTATTTATTTGTAAAAGATTTATATTTTTCTTACTCATTCATTTAAAAAGATTTAGTTGGCTTTTTAAAAATAGGCATCTGGAATAAGGTTTTTAAAATTTTAGTACTACAAAATTTAACTTTATTTATTTATAGAATATAAAGATTTATTAAGTTTATTTACAAAAGATATAAATTTATTTTTTTAAATGTTAATTATACATTCCATCCTATAAATCCTTATATAAAACTATTGTTAGATTTCCCGCTCAAATCCCTTAAAAAAACCCCGTTGATTATGCACAAGCAGATTACCTATAGTATTAATTATTACATTTTTTATAAAATGAAAGGTATCGGAATATTTATTAGAGTTTAGAGTCTGGAGTTTGAAAAGCTACAAGTTGGGAGAGAATAGCGTTCATAGATTAGAGATTATAGATTAAAATTTGGCGGTTACTGTAATTAGTGTTTACTATGTATAGGATTTTATGCTATTTTTAATATGTATTTTAAAATTTAAAATCGCCTGCATTTGTTCCCAAACGCAGCTGTTTTTTTTAGGTGAATACCAGGGTATCCCCAAGCTACATTGGACCCAAGACTAATCCCTCGAGGATCTGCAAGGGCAATTAAGGGTGCCTCTCCCAAAGCAGTTTTTTGCATACACAAGGCTCGAACCCGAGACCTTGCAAGGGCAATTAAGGGCGGCTCTCCCAAACGCAGCTGTTTTTGAATATTCAGTATTATTAGATTTACTATAGTATGAAATTAGCTAGGATATAGAATATATATGTATATATATATTAGTTTTTTTTTAATAGAAGATATAGTTTTATTTTATTCCTTACTTTCAAAAGATTTAGTTGGCTTTTTAAATTAAGCATCTGATATAATATTTTTAAATTAAGTATATATATATATATTTTTGGATTAATAGTATTATTAGATTTAGTTTATTTATTTATATAAGATAATGATTTATTAGTTTTATTCCAACCTTAGGGTTAGGGCCCGATTCTCATCTGACCCCTTATCTCTTTCGTTTATCCCCTTTTATAATTTATGTGACTAGGTTCCACACATATTTGACGACACATGAGTGTCAATGTTTACAAAAAAAATATTATTAGTATTATTTATTTATAAAAGATATAGATTTTTTTATTTATGAATGTTAATTATACACCCCTCCTATAAAACCCTTATATTTTTGGTATAAATGAAAGGTAAATTATGTAGAACTAAATTACTTATAGCATTATAGTTATGTATGGTATAAAAATTGTATTACATTAATGAATTGTATTACTTCCCAACCCTTATATTTAATTGTATCTAAATTTATACTTATAAAAGAACTAAACCAAAAAAAAGAGAACTAAACTAAATGAATTGTGTAGGTCGAAAAGTTTACTTTGTGACATTTTTCTCAATAATATGTGGTCCGAAAATAGATATAACCTAATTAAGAGATAGTAACTAAATTTGGGCACGAGAAGTAGGTCCTTCTACTTTTTTGCCATGGTATTTTGATTTAGAGAAAATGATCATTAGAAGGATTTTGTGCCCGAATTCAGGTCTTTTAGTAGGAAATTGGGCCGTGTGATATGCACTCACTACGCGATGACCTAAAAGTGGAAAATGCCTCATTACAGTGTCATATTTTAGTTTTTTAAGTTATTTTTTATTTTATGTAATTAACATAAAAAGTGGGATATAAATAGGCCACATGTAGGAATTTATATTCTATTAAAAAGTGGGATATAAGTAATGGCACAAAATGGATATATTTACTTTAATTATATAAAATATGAAATAATTAAAAAATTAAAACAAACCACCAGAACAAACATTCTCACTTTTAGGCCATTGCGTAGCGCGTGCCCATCACACGGCCTGAATTCCAGCCAAATGACCTAAATTTGGGCCGAAAATCTTTCTAATGAGAAATGACCCATTTTCCTAAATCAAAATACTGTGGCCCAAAAGTGGAAGGACCTCATTCTTCTGGCTTATTTAAGTTATCTCCTAATTAAATTTAATAAAAATATTTGAATTTTTAAAATATTACAATATTGTTTAATAAATATATAAAAATTTACTTCCCGCGCAATGCGCGGGCGGGTGTGCTAGTTAAATAAATAACTGTTAATACTAAACTTGCTTGCTTGCATCAATTTTACATAGAACGTAAGCTATATTTGGGGCAACAATTTCAACTTGCTTGCTTGCATCAATTTTAAGGCTTGAATAAGTCAAAAAAGTGGAAAGGAATCTTATAAATAAATTCTCTATTTTGTGTAGTCAATGCCAGTTGACTGTAAAGTCTTTCAAGGTAGATCAAGTATTAGCATGGAGAACTTGACCGGTGAAATGAAACCTACAGGGAGTTGGGTACAACATTCCTGGGGTGCTAGGAATTTGGAAGGTATGATAATTGTTAAGGTACAATTTTCACAGTACTTTTCAACCTTTATGCTTAATGAGGCCCTGTTTGATATTCTGGATTCTTAGTTCTAATTTCTTTGCTCTTTTGCTAATAGTAGTGAATAAAGTGTGATATGTAAATCCCTACCCCATACAATGCGATATTCTTAGCTACCATCTAATAGTGTAATGAATGAGTTCAGTTGGATTTTTAAAACTTCATGTAACTTTTGGAATTTCTAATGGTATATAAAATGGTGATTTGGATTATAAGTAGAGAAGAGTGCATGTTGGTATATAAAATGGTGATTTCTGATGGTATCTTTCTTTTTGTTGCATTTTTAATACTTTGTTCCTTTCAATTCTCAATCATTCTTTTCTATGTTGCAAGGATCAATTTAGGTTAAAAAAAAGCATTGATAGAGTCGATGCTGAGTACAATCAAGAAATTGATCAATGAAGCTCAGGAAAGCAAAGCAAGGCTTCAAAGATGACTATATAAGTTTGGTGATATTGTGTGCCCATGAGTTTGTGCTATTCTTTTTGCTATTTGTTTCCATATCTCGATAGGAACTGTTTATTTGTGTGGCCAAATTGGAATTGTATATTTTTCCTTGCCACGGCATACCAAATCCCCGCCTATTTGGGCGGGGGTTATACTAGTAATATATAAAAATAATATCCCTTATGAACAGTAACCTACTCTTATGAACAGTAATCTATCAATTCTCTCTCACAAAAATCCTCTTATGAACAGTAACCTACCTATTTCGTTAACATTTACTTTTTGCACGTAATCCAATATACATTTCTAATGATCAATAACTCATCAATAACTCAAAATGTGTACAAGAAAAAATTCTAAAAATTTGATATTTTAAAACTACATGATGAGACGAATCTAACGAGATCCCACTTGACTATGTTCTCCTTTTCTTATATATATGTTGTATAAGCATTAGTCAAGGTTGAAAAATAAATAGTAGCAAAAATCAATTCCTTTTTACTATAAAAATAAAGGAATTATTAAAAAAAATATAATATATGATGCACTTTCAAAATATAGGAGAACCAAATTTGAGCGAAATTCACATTAGATAATTTAATTTCATTAGTTATTATAGATAAATAATACTACCAAATAAAAGATGTAATAAAACCTTTATGGTTTGATATTGTATAATAAACAGTATAAAAAATCAATCTCTTTTCACTATAAAAATGAAGGAATTATTAAAAAATATATATTGCACTTTCAAAATATGGGAGAACCAAGTTCGAGCAAAATTCACATTAGATAATTTAATTTCATTAATTATTATAGATAAAGTATACTACCAAATAAAGGATGTAACAAAAACTTTATGGGTTGATATTATATTTAATCTTTAAATATAATTTCAATATTTATTATTATTCTTAACCAATACTCTATTAACTGAAATTATAGAGAAAGAATATATTGTAAATTATTAATAAGTACTATATAGATTGATATATTGTAAATTATTAAATAGTTGTATTAGATAAATTAACTAAATTAGAGAAATTATAATACGACAATATGTGATGAAACCATAGTCATTTTAATTCGTTACCGGATTAATTTACAAGAGTATTTCTTATATTTTTATACTTTAATTTGAAAATATCTACATCTTTATGATATTTATAATATTTCAACGCTTTAGGGTGAATCAATATCAATAATCAATTATCGAGTACAATACGATTCACGTACTTTTTTTTGTCAATGTATGACATTAAAGTCGTGAGTATAAATGTTTTTATCTTTGTTTTTTTTTTTATTTTTTTTGACCTTTCAACTATTGTTTTTAGTAGAAATATTTTTTAAGATACTAAATTGTCATATATATATATATATATTGGTAATGACAAATGTTTGTCGATTTCAACGTAATATATAGATGGACTCATGTAATGCTTAAAATAGTTTAAGGAGGTTGGAGAATGTAATCACATAATAAATTAATTGAACAATTTTATTTCTTAAATTGGATAATTTTATTCATATTGTCCATAATTTCCACTATTAAAAGAAACATTGTTGATAAATAATTGGGACCATGCATACTAAAATACTAGTTATTAAAAGAAACAACAAAAATATAAAAGGCCAAAACTTATGGGACCATGCACACTATAACACATATGATAAAACATTGTTGACTGGTTCTTGATCAGGCAGAGCGAGAGAGGAGTGCAATGCCGACAGTTAATATTTAGTTCTATTTTAATATCAACTATATAAATAGAATATATAAATAGAAAAATCAAAATAGGTTATATAAAAGTATAATATATTATTCTCTCCGTCCCACTTAACTTGTGTTGTTTCATTTCTGCACACAATCCAATATACATTTTCAATCATTTATATCTCAAAATATGTACAACAAAAAATTATATAAAGTATATATTCTAAAACTACATGATTTTACGATTCTAACAAGACCCAACCCGACTATTTTTTTCAATATATCTATATCTATATAATATATAAAAACAATATCCCTTATGAACAGTAACCTACCCTTACGAACAATAACCTATCAATTCTCTCACTATAAGAAAAAATCGGTGCAGCGACTGAAAAATGCGGTCGGTGGGCCAAAGAGACGGGTCGTCTCCTTGTCCACCGACCGCTGACCGAGGTCGGTCGGTAAAAGGCCGGTAGGCGGTCGACCAGCAACCGAACCGTGTGCGGTCGACAGGCTCGGTGACCACTGCACCGACCGGGGCTTGGTCGGCGTGGAGCACTGACCGGAAGACCGACCGACGACAGGGTCGGTTAACCCTGGTCCAGAAGGATCGGATTCCATCAACCGACCGACGCACCGACCGGGAATGCGGTCGGAAGCCGGTTCATCCGGATCTTTTCCGGTCTATGCATCGACCGGCGCACCGACCGCACATGCGGTCGGTGCGGATGACATTCAGCAGCACTGCTGCTGTTTTTCTACAGCCCATCTTGTCAAAACCAAACTCAAACAATACCAATACCAAACACTAACTCAAACAATACCAAACTCAAACAAACTCAAATAATACCAAACGTTCCAATATAGGTTTCAATACATGAACCAATACTCAATACATCAAACTAAAATGATTGATAAACGTACCACATAACCTAAATCGACTCCAATCGACTCCAAGTACAAACATATCACCCAAACATACCTTACATACGAGACTACGAAAAACAAACATACCAACCAAATCTGTGTGCAACAACATACTACAAAGTACCAAACATTAACCCCAAATCACCCCAAAGAAGTAAATAAATGTAACAGTCAGCGAACACTTATATCACCTCCATCGGATCTACCTCCAAGATCATCATCCCCATCCCCACGGTCTGGTGATCGAGGCCTCCTAACTCCCAGCACTCTCTCCAACTGCTCAGCCATAGTCATCTGTGTCTGGGATAGCTGCTCAACTGTTGCCATGTATGCCTCAAACTGCTCCTGGGTGACAAACTGCGACCCTGATGGTGGGGGAGTGGAATCGGAATGCTCAACGGGCCTAAACGACTTTGCTATCTAACCAAGGCCATACATGGCCTGACGCCTATCGTGTCCGCCAGCGACATTGTAGAAGACGTCATCTGGATTGAAATTCGGCCCAATTGTCGGATCCTGGCTTAAGGATTCAGTCACTGCGTTGAACTCCTCCTGTATTTCGATATAGAAAATCAAATTGAAGGGAAAATTTAACACAACATTATTTAATGGTTGTAAATGTGACAAATTGGACCAAGAAATTCTTATTAACGAGACTTACATGAACCTGCTGTGACCGATCCCTAATCCAGTTGTCCTTTTGATGCTTTCTCGTGTGTGTATGCTCGTGGAGCTCATGTAGGTGGAAAGGCCTATTCTGATCAGTCGTCTGCAAAAGTTAGAGAAATACAATGTGATAACAGAACAGTTACTTAAGCCATAGATTGACAACAAAAAATGTGTTAAAGCATACCAATTTCTCGGCGGTGGCGCGAAATGTCTTAGGTCCTGCAGTGTGCGTGGGGAGGGCTGGTGCATCCTCCTATACCCGGCGCCGGTTGAACTTGCCCCTTTTTGATTTTTCCTTAAATGCCTGAGAAGCCCATACACGCGCCCAATTCTCGGCAACCAGGGCGTCTGGGGGATACAGTTTTCTCTTCTTTCTGATGTCGAGGGTGTAATCCTTGTATCTGATATATTCATCTACTGGTTTGATAAATTATAGGTATATCAAAGATCCACAATTCAATGATATTTTAAAATATACCGTGCAATATTCTTCTTCTCTCACTCCTTGCGGACCACTGCTGCGTGCTCGGGTGCCCAACGAGCAACTTTCTGCAGTTTAGGTTTGTTAAAGATATATATTACTTAGTATAATAGTATATAATGTTGTAGAACAAAATTAAACAAGTATATCATACCTGGAATTCTCCCCAGTAAAAATCCTTCGTCGCTTGGGACACTTTTCCCCAACTTATCCCATTCATATCGGAACGCATGGGGTAAATATCAGTAATCTTTCTAATAAGTGCGTTCTCGAACTCAATCCTGCAAACGAACATATTATTCAGGTGTTGATGTTTAATTAAAAGGTAATGCAGTGAGATATAACTATGTGCACAAATGGTAAAAACAGAAATGAGGTAACTCCTATTTCATAGTTGACTTACACCCCATCCGAGCTGGGAGCAACGAGTGTCCTCTCGCGGCCTGGGATCTGGCCGAATGATAATGGCCAGAAATGACCATTATTTTCAATCCATTTCCGTGTCTGAAACGGGCATTTGATCGCATTCCGGTCTTACATTAAGTAAGAAAGCAGTTGAATTGGACTGATTTGTGCATAATTGTAAAAATATTAAGCTGGTATGAAAAATGCATAGATATGTAATTTTATTACACATTTATGTTAGAAGAATAAAAAAACATGAGAAAAAGAAAAGAAAAGAAAAAGGAAACAAAAAGATGGGAAAAGAAATGAAAAACCCACAAAAGTTGATTTTACAGGATATTACGACGCTAAACACAACTACGATGCTATGCATGGATAGCGCCGTAGCTTGGTCTAGCGCCGTAGGAGGAAATCAAAGCTGACATCTGAAGAAGAGTGAACGACGCTAAGCATGGATAGCGCCGTGATCAAGTATAGCGCCGTAATGATGGATAGCGCCGTAGGCTGTTCACTGAGAGACAGAGAGAGTCTTCGAAGTGGAAGACTACGACGCTATACCTATAGCGCCGTAGCAAGGATAGTGCCGTAAGCCACCTATAGCATCGTAAGCCTTGCCAAAATTCAAATTTCAAGGCCTGGGGGCCCATGGGCCTAGGGTTTCTCGCCTATATATAGGGTGTTGACTCCCTGGTCTTGTCACTTCACCACATTCTCAAACTTGGAGACAACTGCTGTTCTTGGAGTGTGTAGGTTAGTTAGGTAGTTAGCTTAATTTTTTTGTATTATTTACTTTTATGCACTGTTTTTGTTTCTCTAGGTTAATGTTAGCTTAGATTAGTGTTAGTTTTCATGTTTTAGACCTAGGTAGCCACTGTTATATGATTTCCAGTTTTGTTAAACTCTTATTTAGGTTTGAAATACCCAAATGATGGGTATTATCAAACCATCTTATGAAAAATGGGAAGTTAATCATTGAAAGAATCCCAAAATCATGAAATGGACATGGGTCCATGGATTTAATGCTTTGTTTTTGGTTTCATGACCACCTGGTCATTTTATCTTACTGTTTTATGTGGGTTTTGTGTTGTTTGTCTTTTATTTTGGGATTCATGCATGATATGTTGGTTGAATACCCTCATTTGGGTTTGTGGTTCATGAGTGTGTAGTTTAGCATAGTTTTATCTACTGTTTTGCATTTCTTGCATTTTACTTTCACTGTTCTTAGCTTGTTGTTTCATTTTTCATGCATTTGTGAACCATGAACTTGAAAATAGGGCTTGCAATCACAGAGATTGCATTACCCGAACAACAACATGTTTCTGGGCTAGCTACGACGCTAACCGCCCTACGGCGCTGTCCTTGGATAGCGTCGTAGGTGAGGTTTAGCGCCGTGGTTGCCTAGAACTTAAACAAAAATTTGCCCTACGACACTAAACCAACGGCGCTATCCTCAGATAGCGTCGTAATTTCTGTTTAGCGTCGTAGGTCCCCAAAATTCCTCTATCTCACAGAACCCACCTACGGCACTATCCTTACGACGCTATCCTAGGATAGCGTCGTCATTTAATGTTTAGCGCCGTAATATCTCTTCTTTTTCCTAAAACTTCTTATTTGTCAAACCACCTACGGCGCTACACCTACGACGCTATACTAGTATAGCGCCGTAGTTTAGGGTATAGCGTCGTACATACCCCTTTAATCCAAAAATCTACTCTCTCTTGCACCAACCCATGACGACGCTACCCTCACGACGCTATTCTAGGATAGCGTCGTAATATCTGTTTAGCTTCGTAATCAGCATCTTCATGCAGATTTTCCATTCTCCATTTCCATCATTAATTAATTGAACCCTCTAGTCATTAATGATTGGTGATTCTAATTAGCAATAATTAAATCATTAATTGTTGTGATTAAAAGATCTTTGTTCAATTGTCATTAAAACAATTTTCTATAAACAAAATCATGATGTCTTAAACAGATAATCCGGACTGTAATTAATTATGGTATGAGGGATTATTTAAGCCATCAATTATGGATTGATTCCATAACCTTGCATGAGAAACCAATGTCTCTCATGCAAGTTCTTCTCTTTATTTCATTTTATTTTGTCTTTTGCGTATTGTGTGTAACAATTAGTAAAGAATACATCAGGCTAATGTTGGCGGGTATTCCCCTAGGATAACTAGCTCGTATTCTGGGTATTAGTTACTAAGTGTTATTTTGCATGGTCTGGATGGCATTCAGTGGAAGTCTTGGCGGTTCGTCCATCCGGGAGTATAATAGCTGCTCAACTGATTACCATCCGGATACAGTTTTATTTTATTCACCTTAATTTCCAAACCCAAATTCCAATCAGTAATAAAACTCTGCTAATGTCTGTCAACATTAACTGATAAGTGTTGCAGAGAGGAAGCATGTAGGTTTTTATCTGAATTCACAGACAGTAGGGGCCCAACTGGTAGCGACACTGCCATTTTAGGGCTTCACCTGTCTAAATTCGCTTCATCCGAGTAATTAGGAAATTGGATAGTAGATGTTTACAGTCCACCCGATTATTCTGCCATAACTTTGGTCTCCTGACCACTTCATATTTGTGTTTCACCTTCTGTCTAGATCCGCCTTTATATTTTGGGTCAGTTAATTTTACACTTCCATATATCCGTATGCATGCTATTATTATGTATTGTTGTGGTCTAAAATATTTTGGGATCCTTCCCTTGGGCAATAGAAGTCTAGATCTTAAACAGATATTGTATATTAAATTTCCGATAAAAATTCCTTTATAAAATCCGGATCTGAGTAAGGGATAAATTCTTCAGTTATGACTAATTCACATTCTATCAAGGGCTGATTTTGGGAAATTAGAAACAGAGTCAGCGATTAGGTCTCACATAGACTGAAAGGATCTGCGTTTTAATTGAGAGTCTAGTACCTGTTTAGGGAATGGTTTTCAAATTCATTATTTTCCAAAATTGCTGTTTGTTGGGAATCTAAGATTAAATATTACACCGAGATGGGGTCCACTTGGACTCAAATACAGTGTAGTAAATAATCTTAGAGGAACATCATCCAGGCCTTGGTTATTTTCTAAGATAGGGTTGAGTTTTCTTTCAACTGCTATTCTCTTCTGCCAAAGCCTATTTTTGAGTCCTGAGTGAGTGCATCCGGAACGCACTAATTTATTAGTTCGTTTCATTAGTTTGTATCTCATAACCACCCGGAAGGAAGTGAACACACGAGTAGTTCACCAAGATCCGGGAATTCTTGATCCATACTTCATCATTCTGATGGGGAGCTGTCTTTTACTACCAGGGTCAGACCTTCAAACCTCCGAGTGATAGGATTTTAAATGCTTTCTTTATCGTTTTCTTTTAAATGCTTTCATTAGAGGTCACTCGGTTGTATTGAAAGTTGTGTAACTGCTACTAGGATTGATAGTTAAGGGATAGTTCAGGGCTTAATTAGAATCTTTGGGTGTGACATGGGAGAATGATAGTAGTACTTGGCATGTCAATAAATGATTTGTCAGGTGTTGCTTATCCACCACAGATGAAGTAACATACCCAGGCCAGGGCAGTTACAAATCTGTGGTATCTTAGAATTTGCGGTCTTAAGAACATGTAAACTCATACTATAAGTACCTGTCTGCTAAAGGGAACGCAGTATTGAGGGCATGAGAATTAGCTATCTGACAGGATTATCCCAAACAAAGATCTGTGTATAAAAATGGAAGTTTAATACTGCTTTATCTAAATCTTGTCCAATTTTTATTCTTTTCTTCATGTCCCTTCTGTCTACATTGTGATTCAGCTTCACAGCTAGCATAGTGTAAATTTTCACTGCTTGCATAGATGGTACTTATCGCATTTTTAGAATAACTTTACCCGCTTTCTAGGATAGAATTTATTTGCTTTGTAGAGTAAATTTAAATGCTTTTGTAGTTTAGTTTAAATTCATGTTAGTAGATGTTAACCACTTTTCAAACCAATTGGAGCAATACGAATGGAAAATCTAGTAAAACGACGTGGGCCCTGCTTCTATCGCACATCCTCCAGTGAACGATCCGGTCTTACTATAAATTACTGCAATTTTTGACACCGTGCGCTTTCGGGCCACAGTTTCTTAACACGAGTAATAAAAACGTGACAACCTATAAATATATCCCTAATCCCAACTCCGCCATCATAAATTGGTTTCATTAAATAAAATCGAAAACCAGGATTATGATTTTTCAGAAAATACTCATGAAGTGGGAACTTGTCAACAGTTTCATGGCAAGGATCTTCAAGGCATAAAATTGTCAGAAATTTCATGCCGGGGAGGTTCGTGATGCCACTTGAACTTAAAGTTTACTCTCATGAGTAATAAAAAGTGGAATATACCCTTAAACCCCGTTCCCACGACTCATAACTCTTTTCATTTAATAAATTCAATACTGATATATTTTTATAAAATACTCGTGTTGCGAAATTGTCAAAAGTTTCATGGCGCCGTTGCCGGGGAGGATGCAGCGCCGTTTTATTAGAGAAATACATTCCTCATTGCTCCTAGTTAGCTTATACATATAAATATAAATATTCACCCAGAAACCCATTCTAACCTGGGGAATATGCAGGTACCGTCATTATTGAAGCCGTTGTTCTATGCAAAGGAGGAAGCAGACGCCAGCCGAAATCCCGTATAACGCAGAAATAGAAAAGACAGCTCGACGTCTTAGGGCGGAGACTAAACGAAGACGGGAACGGGAAAGACAGGCACTACTTTCACCAAGCACCAGTAGCGACATCTCTGATATGGCCAACCCTGACCTTCCCCCAATCCTTCCACCCAATCCACCACTTCACAACATCGAGGAAGACCCCGAAGATGCTGATAACGATGATTTGGATGATCCCCCTCCTCAGATCATACAGGGAGGCGGGAACCCACCAAACATTGAACAACAACACTTCGAGGCACCTCCTCCCAACCCGAAGCCAGGAACTTCGAATTGAAGCCGGCCCTCATCAATCTTGTTCAGAGCAACCAGTTCGCAGGGGCAAGTCATGAAGATCCCCATGATCATCTGCAGACTTTCCTGGAACTATGTGATACGATCAAGAACCAGAATGTATCTGCTAACACCATTCGATTGAGGCTGTTTCCTTTCTCTCTGACTAGCGGGGCAAGAACATGGTACAAATCACTGCTCGTGAATCAGAAGTCTACATGGGAGGACGTGATCAGAAACTTCCTGACAAAGTACTTCCCGGAGTCCAAGGTGGACGAATGCCGCTCTAAGATTGCGGAATTCAAGATGAAGCCAGACGAGTCCCTGTATGATGCAAAGGAACGATTATTCAACTTGCTCAGAAAATGCCCCCAGCATGGTTTCCATGATTGGGAGAAATTGAGAAATTTTTATAGCGGTTTGACCCCCAGCATGGAAGAACATGCTTGATGCTGCTGGTGGTCAACACCTGCTATACATTCCCATGGATCAAGCTTGGGCCAAGATTGAAGCAATGAGTGTAAACAGATCTGTTCTTACTGATGATGTTAATTCCCCTCCCCCTCGTGGTTTGTGTGCTGTAGGTACAACAGAGAGATCAGATATTGAAAAGCTGCAAGAGCAGGTGGCAGCATTGTCTGTTAATCAGGGAGCTGGGAGCTCCACTCAAGGGCAGCAAACAGATGTAATTTGTGGACTGTGTCAAGGTGCTCACGCAACTGATACATGCGAACAGATTACAGCTGAAAGCTGCAACTTTGCAGGGGCTTTCCCAAACAGGCACCCAAACTTGTCATACTCAAAAAACAATGCCCTTAATTCCCACCTCTTGAACAAGCCACAACAACAGCAATTCAATCCTCAGCAGAACCAAGGATTCAATCAGAACAGGGGACAGAACTTTCAGAACCCAGGTTTCCAACCTCAGATCCAACAGAGGCCTCCTCAAAATTTCCAACAGCCCACCCAGAACGTCCAAAATTTTCAGCCCCAAAACTTCCAGCCTCAATTCATCCCGAACCAAGGCCAATGGAACCAAAACCAGAATCAGAATCAAAATCAAAAGCCCCATTCAAGGCTGGAGAATTTGATGACTGATTTTATCACTAGCCAGAAGGAGATTAACACTCAGCTGCAGGCTTCCATCAGAAATGTGGAGACCCAAGTTACTCAGATGGCTAATGAAATGCAGAAAAGGGATAAAGGAACATTGCCAAGCACTGCGGAAAAGAACCCGCAATGCAAAGCAATAACTTTGAAATCTGGGAAGACACTGGCTGGACCAAAAGGAGTGGATACTGGAAATACTCATGAGGAAGATGATGATCCTGTTGACAATGCTGATGAGGAAGTCATGGATGAACAAAAGGAAGCCGAACAGCAGACCGACGCTGCAAAAAGAACGGCAGAAACAGAAAACGGTAATGGTGAAGGTACAACCTCTAACCATCTGTCACCAAAACATGATAACAAAAACAAGTTCATGCCTAGGGTTCCTTACCCGGCTAGACTTAAAAATAAGCAACAAGATCTGAAGTGTGAAAAATTTCTGAAAAGACTGCGGGAAGTTGAGATTACCATTCCTTTGATAGAAATGATCTCTGAAATGCCAGTCTATGCTAAGTTCTTGAAAGAAATGATTTCAGGAAAGAGACAGGTTGAGCAGGACGAATTGGTGGTACTCAACAGCACTTGCAGTGCTATCATTCAGAAAAAGCTGCCGGAAAAGAAAGAGGATCCCGGATGCTATACATTGCCAATTCGGATTGGCCAGAACAACGCCGGAAAAGGACTGTGTGACCTCGGCTCCAGCATTAACGTTATGCCACTAACCATGGTTAAACGTCTTAAGCTTGGAGTGGTGGAACCTGTCAAGATGAGGCTCCAGCTCGCAGATAGGTCAATTACAAAGCCAATCGGGATCTTGAAAGATGTAATAATCAAAGCAGGCAGTACTCCGTTCCCAGTGGATTTCATCATTCTGGACATCGAGGAGGACTCCGACATGCCTCTCATCTTAGGCAGGCCGTTCTTGGCCACAGGCGGCGCACTGATTGATGCTAAGTCCGGAAGGGTGACACTCCGCGTTGATGGGGATGAAGTCATCTTCGACATGGAGCAACTGCAGAAATTCCCGAACGATAGTTCTTGTTTTTCTTTTGATGATGTAATAGTTAGGAAAGAGCTAGACTCTGGAAACAATGATGAAATGATGCTGTATGAACCTTCAAAGCAGGTACCGAAGCCTGCTGGTGCTGAGCCAAAGGAACAGTGCAGCGCCGTCCAATTTGAGGATCCCGAGTCCGGGGACCTTGAAGCATATGACGGTGCTGATTTCACTGCATAAGGGAATGATGGCACCGAAGAAGAAGAAGAGGATCCTGTACTGATGCAGGGTCCCGAAGGTAAATCCAATCTCCCACTACCCAATTCTCGCAAATTACTCCCTTCCGTTGAATGCCCACCAGAGCTTGAACTTAAAACATTACCCGATCATCTCAAGTATGCGTTTCTCGCAGAACATAAAAAATTACCTGTGATTGTTTCGGCTAAGCTCTCCCAAGAGCAAGAAAATGCTCTGGTGGTCGTTCTTAAGAAACATGTACATGCAATAGGTTGGACCATTTCTGATATAAAAGGAATAAGCCCTTCTATTTGCATGCACAGAATTTTAATGGAAGAAGAGTATAAACCCTCCCGTCAGTCTCAGAGGCGTTTGAACCCCCTCATGCAAGAAGTGGTAAGAAAGGAGGTTATCAAGCTCTTAGATGCTGGTATAATCTATCCTATTTCTGACAGCAAATGGGTTAGCCCAGTGCAGGTCGTACCAAAACGAGGAGGGATGTGCATAACCAAGAATGAGCAAGGAGAAGAGGTTGCAACCAGGCCAGTGACCGGATGGAGAGTTTGCATCGACTACCGGAAACTGAATGAGGCCACCCGCAAGGACCATTTTCCTTTGCCTTTTATTGATCAAATGCTTGAGAGGTTGGCAGGGAGAGAATTTTATTGCTTTTTGGATGGTTATTCTGGGTATAATCAGATTGTTATTTCAAGCGAAGACCATGAAAAAACAACTTTTACCTGCCCTTATGGCACTTTTGCCTACAGGCGCATGCCATTTGGTCTTTGCAATGCACCTGCTACTTTTCAAAGATGCATGATGTCTATATTCTCTGAATTTATCGAAAAATGCATTGAGGTCTTCATGGATGACTTCTCTGTGTATGGAGATACATTTGATGAATGTTTGACTAATCTTGCTAAGATTTTAAAGAGGTGTGAGGACACTAACTTGGTTTTAAACTGGGAGAAGTGCCATTTTATGGTCACTGAGGGCATAGTGTTAGGTCATCGCATTTCTCGTGCAGGCATTGAGGTTGATCCAGCCAAAGTCTCCATCATTTCCAATCTCCCTCTTCCTAACTCGATCAAAGCAGTTAGGAGTTTCTTAGGGCATGCCGGTTTTTACCGGAGATTCATTAAGGATTTCTCTAAAATTGCCAAGCCGCTCACTAATCTGCTTTGTAAAGAAAATCCCTTCTTAATAAATGAAGCGTGTGTCCAAGCCTTTGACACGCTCAAGAAGATGTTGGTTTCTGCACCGATAGTGCAACCACCCGATTGGTCAATACCTTTCGAGGTAATGTGCGATGCTAGTGGTCTCGCCGTAGGCGCAGTTCTTGGACAACATAAGGATGGGAGACACTGCGTAATTCATTACGCAAGTCATGCCCTGAATGAAGCCCAAATTAACTACACCACAACAGAGAAAGAGATGTATGCTGTAATCTTCGCGTTTGATAAATTCAGGCAGTATCTTATAGGACGAAGACTATAGTATACACCGATCACTCTGCATTGAGATACTTGTTTAGCAAACAAGATGCCAAACCTCGATTAATCAGGTGGGTACTTCTGTTGCAAGAATTCGACATCATAATAAAAGATAGGCGAGGTCGAGATAATGGTGCTGCTGACCACTTATCTCGATTAGATAATGATAAAAAGGAAAAAGCCGTCAATGAAGAGTTCCCGGACGAATAGTTGTTCGCATTGCATTTGCACAATCAAGCTTGTCCATGGTTTTCCGACATCGCTAACTTCTTGGCGTGCGGAATAACCCCACAGTTTTCGAACTATCATCAGAAGAATAAGTTCAAACGAGATGTATTAAGTTACTTCTGGGAAGAACCTTATCTCTTCAAACACTGCGCCGATTCAATAATCAGGCGATGTGTGACCGAGCATGAAGCCTATCAAATTGTCAGAAAATGCCATGAATCAGAATATGGAGGTCACCATGGTCCCGCTCGAACGGCCCACAAGATCCTCGAATGTGGATTTTACTGGCCTCACATCTATGAGGATTGCAGGACATTTGTGAAAGGTTGCGACAAATGCCAAAGATTAGGAAACCTCTCCAAGAGGGATGAGATGCCTCAAAAGGGAATTCTCACACTTGAGATTTTCGATGTATGGGGCATTGACTTCATGGGACCGTTTCCGCCATCTGGTGGAAACTACTATATCTTGGTAGCTGTCGATTACGTGTCCAAATGGGTTGAGGCTGTCGCATTACCAACCAATGATGGTAGCCAAGTCATCAAGTTCCTCAAGAACAACATTTTCAGTCGATTTGGCATACCTAGGGTGGTGATATCTGATGGAGGAACACACTATATTAATAAAGCTTTTGAAACTTTAATGAGTAAAAATGGGATCCTCCATAAGATAGGCACACCTTATCATCCCCAGACTAGTGGTCAAGTCGAAGTATCCAATCGCGAAATCAAACACATACTCGAAGCCACTGTCGGGATAACCCGTAAGGATTGGGCACGTAAGCTCAATGATGCTCTATGGGCATACCGCACAACATTTAAGACTCCCATTGGGATGTCCCCTTACAGACTTGTCTTCGGAAAAGCCTGTCATTTGCCTGTAGAGTTAGAGCATAAAGCTTACTGAAATTGAGGAAATACAAGCATTAGCTTATGAAAGCTCTCGAATTTATAAGGAGTGGACCCAGAAGTTGCACGATCGCAGGATTAAGCCCAAGCATTTCTATGTTGGTCAAAATGTATTATTATTCAATTCTAGGTTGAAGCTGTTCCCTGGGAAGCTTAAATCCAGATGGGAAGGACCACATGAAGTGCTGGAAGTGTTTCAAAATGGAGCCGTCAGGATCCGAACTGACAAGGGCAACATAGTGGTGAATGGACATCGATTGAAGGAGTACCTCGGACAGTTCGATCCGGAGAAAGAAAGCCAAACAGTGGCAGACCCGGCTTACATTCAATAAGAAACAACATTTAAATCATAAAAATTTCATTTCATATTACCTATTTATATATGTGTTATTTTGTCAGAGAATATCCAAAAAAATCAATTAAACATTTAGAGTACTAAGACTCTAAATGTGAGGATGTTGATATTTGGAGAAAACTTAACCTATTGGGTATTTATCTGACTTGCAGGAAATTCGAACCAACAAAAGAAGGAGCAGAAAATCAAGAAGAAAACAAGGTTCCCGGTTGGATTAAGTCCATGAATTCAAGAAAATGATTTCGGAAATTAAAGCAATCTAAAATCCGAAATAATTCTTGCAAACAAATGGAATTAATCCAACCTGTTTTATGCAAGTTTAATTTAATTTAGATAGCCCATCAACACAAAAAAGTGTTTTGGACTAAAATCTCCCAAGTCCAAAACAAATAAAACCAACTGAGGCCCAATTTCATCTGTTCAGGCCCAGTTCGCATGAAAATTTTGAAAATTTTCAAAGCCGAAGTTCAACTACGACGCTATCTTTAACTACGACGCTATCCAAGGATATCCAAGGATAGCGCCGTAGTAATGGGATAGCGCCGTAGGGATCTTCACCCTCTTTTAGTCTACCTACGACGTAGTCCTTTAGAACGACGCTATCCTTGGATAGCGTCGTACTAAAAGCATAGCGCCGTAGCACCCCTTTCCCCTTACTTCCATCTACGGCACTGAACAAGGCTACGGCGCTAGTCTAGCGCCGTAGGCTAAGTATAGCGTCGTAAAACCCTTTTTCTTCACCAATAAATACCCCGACAATCTTCTTCTTCATTCCCACACTCTCACACCCCCATTTCCAGAAATCCACTCTCAAAAACACCTACGCAGAACGCAGAGTTCTCGTAGCAACATTTCTCTCCATAAAACCAAGGAGACACCATGGACAGAATGTACAGGCTCCTTCCAAACCTGGGACCTTTGCCCAGACCCGAGCCAGGGAGGGCAGGGTAAAACCCATGTTTTCCTTCCCTGTTCATGGCCTCAATCAACTCCCTTGTTTCGTTCTCTTTTTTTTTTTCGGTTGAGAATAACACAATGTGGTCTGTTTTGACTGTTGCTTTCTTCAGTTTCTAGGCCTTTTGATGCTCTCGGTTCTAAGGAATCCTTTTGAAACCTTTTAAAACTTGTTTTAAGACTGTTCTAAAACTGGTAAAGGTTAGAGATCTTTTAAAGTTCAGAACTTGAAGGGATAAACTGATGAATGTTAGGGTGCTGTTCCGAGCACCATGATATTGTTAGTTTTTCTATTCTTGAGTTCTTAACAAAGAAAAATTGAGTTTTTGTTTTTATTGTTCAAATTTTGTTTTTGATCTTGAGATGCTTTCACAGTGTTGGTTTGGAACATTAATTAGGGTGACCTTTTGGGTATTTTTGCATCTGCATGACACAAATCTTTTGGAATAAGTGTCACCTTATTTTTGGAAACATGGTACAAGCATCCAATAGGAGCCTACCACTTTTTCAAAGGAAAGTGACCTTATGAAAAAGACAAAAAGAGTTATTAGATTTAAGGTTTGACTTATTATTTTTGTTCCCAATGGAACTGTAGTGTGAGTAAATAGCAGTATTTTTGTCACCCAACTGCTATCCTTTTCAAAAATCCAAAATGGGACCACTCACATCCCACTTTCCTTAAATAAAACAAGTCAACCCTTTAAAAGATTAAAAATAGTGTTTGCGAATTCTTGGGGATGTTTCAACTGTCCAAGACAGTCCAGGCAGTCCAAAAATAGCAGATCCATTGCGCCACGCCTCCACCGCACATTCCAAAATTCGAGCATTTCATCTCCATCCGTCCATCTTATTCCATTTTCAACAAGTGTCTCGAACTTGTTTAAAAATTGGAAAATCAAACTTTTGGGCCCAATGGCCCATTAAAAATATATAGGGGCCCAATGACCCCTATCTCTTCATAAAAATCTATTTTACCCACGCTTTAAATTAAAAATTCAAGTCAAAAACTTAATAATCTCACATTTAGAGCAAAACTCTAAATGTGAGGATGTTGGTTTCTAAACTTGAATAATTTCTGAGAAAAATGTAAAATTGGATTCATCCCTTCTTATCTTTTCAGGGGCAACCTTCCTATCCCGAATCCTGCACCCGGAGGAACCCATCTGCTGGACCTGCCGGAGGAGCTCCTAGGTGAAATCCTCTCCCGGATAGGAGAGGATGAGATCAGGGAAGTGTTCACTGCACAAGAGACATGCCAGAAGCTCAGAAACGTGGGAAACCTTGCCATCGTTTACAAGCGATGCGAGTTGGATACGGCCAGGGTGAGGCAGTGGCAGGGGAGGATACGGAGGCAGAAGGAAAGATTTCTGAACACGTGCACTGAGGCTGGAAACTTCAACCTCCGAATTGTTCCAGCATTCCTGGCATTCACAGAAGGGGATGAAGAGCAAGCATGCGAACTGCTACGGCCAGGCATCGAAGACAATCATAAAGCGTCAATCTTCACCCGTGGACTGATGCTCATGAGCAAGCTAGATGAAGGCCAGTTCAATCAGGGGATCGCAATGATAGAGAGGATGGTGACCGATCGAGAGGTCTTCAACTACACATCTACCAACACCCTCTCGTGGATGACAGACAATCATGCCCCCTACTTGTTTGTAGGGCAACCACCCCGAGTCTTCTGCAGAAGGATGCATGAACCCCTGAGAGACCACAATGGCTGGTGTCTGCGCTGTGATCTGACCAGCTATGTCCACTGGCTCAGATACATGTTCTGAGAAAAGAAGGAAGGAGGAATGCATCCTAGTATGCTCTAGTCCTTTTTAAGCCCTAGTGTAGGCATCATATAAGGGATTTCCTCTTTTTTTTTGCATGCAGGTTTACGCTAACTGCATAGGAATCCCTTGAAATTATTGTACTTTATCGCTTTCCACAAATTGAACTCAAGTTTGAGATCTGCAGCAATCTTTATTTGCTTCCTTTGAAAAGATGTCTGACAGTCCAAGATGAATAAGTGACTATCAGGCCAAAAATATGCTGTCGACATACTTTGTATGTCAGCAATGCCTCTTTTACTGCTTCGAATTAAATAACCAGCAAAAACGTGCATAAACCTGTTCTAAATTCACGTATTGAATTTAGGCTTGTGATTAAATTTTTCAAACTTTTAAATTGGGATAATATAATTGAAAACATGCATGATATGAATTCCTAAGGTTTTGAGCTATAAAAATTTAATGATGCGATCAGCTTATTGGGTAATAAATCTGCATGTTAGAGATTTCGATTGAATAAATTGTTAGAATTAAGCTTTGATTAAATTTGAGAATATTGTGTGACATGAATCAATCCAACCTTGTGAGATTTGAGCCATGAATCACTTTTACTCATTTATTTTCTTTGGTGTGTGAATCATTTTGATTAAAGGAAACTAGAACTTGCGATTGGGACCGATTCAAGACCATGCCATATTCTAAAAATTGAGCACATGATCGAGGCACCTAGAAAACCCAAATTTTGGCCTTCTTTTGAAATCCAAACCCAAAAATATTTTCCCCTTAGGATTAACCAATTTGAGCCTTGAGCCTAATTTTTCTTTGAAGCCCTCTATATTATTCTCATCCTTACAAAAAGACCAAATATTCAACCCAAGTGTGCAAGGATAAATTCTATCAAGGCATTAGATTTGTGATCATCAAAAATGTATTAATCGGTAATGCTATGAGCCGATTCAAAAAAAAAAAAAAAGTTGAAATCCATCCAACATCAATAAATTGCAAATGACAAAGCAAATTAGACATAGTCTAATGTCATGCAATAGAAAAGAAAAGCAAAAGAGAAAAATAATGATGATCATAAATTTTCAAATAAATAATGCCATGTTAGATAATGTTAATTCGTGCCACTTATTAACCCAATAATTCCCCTCCTTACCTAATGATACAACCGTATACCCCATTACAACCTTTAAATAAGACCTCATGATCTCGATTTGAAGAAATGAGCCGGTGGCGAGTTAGTCTGATTGCAAGCTTATGAGATAATTTAATTAAATTTGATTTTGAGTGTTCAACTGATTAAACCCCAATTGAGAGTGAGTGTACTTTCCGATTCTCCTACATGTGAGGCCCTGTTTCATGAATTGTGATATGTTCGTGTCATCCCTTAATTCTCATTTTTAATCTTTGCATCTTTTAAACATGATGTTCATGAAGGGTTGATAATAATGTTTGATTTGTAGGCCCGATGTAGTGAGCAAGTATCATTTCATTAAACACTGCAATCAAGGGAAGTTAATACTTGTAGCTTTTGATTGTCTTATCCCAATCCAAAAAGAATGAAATTTTTGAAGCCACGAAAATGAATTGAATAGGTAGAGTCCGTGTTCTTAGGAACATTGACTCTGACTGCTCAAGGACGATCAGTATTAAATGTGAGGATGTTGATAATGGCCAGAAATGACCATTATTTTCAATCCATTTCCGTGTCTGAAACGGGCATTTGATCGCATTCCTGTCTTACATTAAGTAAGAAAGCAGTTGAATTGGACTGATTTATGCATAATTGTAAAAATATTAAGATGGTATGAAAAATGCATAGATATGTAATTTTATTACACATTTATGTTAGAAGAATCCAAAAACATGAGAAAAAGAAAAGAAAAGAAAAAGGAAACAAAAAGATGGGAAAACAAATGAAAAACCCACAAAAGTTGATTTTACAGGATATTACGACGCTAAACACAACTACGACGCTATGCATGGATAGCGCCTAGCTTGGTCTAGCGCCGTAGGAGGAAATCAAAGCTGACATCTGAAGAAGAGTGAACGACGCTAAGCATGGATAGCGCCGTGATCAAGTATAGCGTCGTAATGATGGATAGCGCCGTAGGCTGTTCACTGAGAGACAGAGAGAGTCTTCGAAGTGGAAGACTACGACGCTATACCTATAGCGCCGTAGCAAGGATAGCGCCGTAAGCCACCTATAGCATCGTAAGCCTTGCCAGAATTCAAATTTCAAGGCCTGGGGGCCCATGGGCCTAGGGTTTCTCGCCTATATATAGGGTGTTGACTCCCTGGTCTTGTCACTTCACCACATTCTCAAACTTGGAGACAACTGTTGTTCTTGGAGTGTGTAGGTTAGTTAGGTAGTTAGCTTAATTTTTTGTATTATTTACTTTTATGCACTGTTTTAGTTTCTCTAGGTTAATGTTAGCTTAGATTAGTGTTAGTTTTCATGTTTTAGACCTAGGTAGCCACTGTTATACGATTTCCAGTTTTGTTAAACTCTTATTTAGGTTTGAAATACCCAAATGATGGGTATTATCAAACCATCTTATGAAAAATGGGAAGTTAATCATTGAAAGAATCCCAAAATCATGAAATGGACATGGGTCCATGGATTTAATGCTTTGTTTTTGGTTTCATGACCACCTGGTCATTTTATCTTACTGTTTTATGTGGGTTTTGTGTTGTTTGTCTTTTATTTTGGGATTCATGCATGATATGTTGGTTGAATACCCTCATTTGGGTTTGTGGTTCATGAGTGTGTAGTTTAGCATAGTTTTATCTACTGTTTTGCATTTCTTGCATTTTACTTTCACTGTTCTTAGCTTGTTGTTTCATTTTTCATGCATTTGTGAACCATGAACTTGAAAATAGGGCTTGCAACCGCAGAGATTGCATTACCCGAACAACAACATGTTTCTGGGCTAGCTACGACGCTAACCGCCCTACGGCACTGTCCTTGGATAGCGTCGTAGGTGAGGTTTAGCGCCGTGGTTGCCTAGAAAAACAAAAATTTGCCCTACGGCACTAAACCAACGGCGCTATCCTCAGATAGCGTCGTAATTTCTGTTTAGCGTCGTAGGTCCCCAAAATTCCTCTATCTCACAGAACCCACCTACGGCACTATCCTTACGACGCTATCCTAGGATAGCGTCGTCATTTAATGTTTAGCGCCGTAATATCTCTTCTTTTTCCTAAAACTTCTTATTTGTCAAACCACCTACGGCGCTACACCTACGACGCTATACTAGTATAGCGCCGTAGTTTAGGGTATAGCGTCGTACATACCCCTTTAATCCAAAAATCTACTCTCTCTTGCACCAACCCATGACGACGCTACCCTCACGACGCTATTCTAGGATAGCGTCGTAATATCTGTTTAGCGTCGTAATCAGCATCTTCATGCAGATTTTCCATTCTCCATTTCCATCATTAATTAATTGAACCCTCTAGTCATTAATGATTGGTGATTCTAATTAGCAATAATTAAATCATTAATTGTTGTGATTAAAGGATCTTTGTTCAATTGTCATTAAAACAATTTTCTATAAACAAAATCATGATTTCTTAAACAGATAATCCGGACTGTAATTAATTATGGTAGGAGGGATTATTTAAGCCATCAATTATGGATTGATTCCATAACCTTGCATGAGAAACCAATGTCTCTCATGCAAGTTCTTCTCTTTATTTCATTTTATTTTGTCTTTTGCGTATTGTGTGTAACAATTAGTAAAGAATACATCAGGCTAATGTTGGCGGGTATTCCCTCACGGATAACTAGCTCGTATTCTGGGTATTAGTTACTAAGTGTTATTTTGCATGGTCTGGATGGCAGTCAGTGGAAGTCTTGGCGGTTCGTCCATCCGGGAGTATAATAGCTGCTCAACTGATTACCATCCGGATACAGTTTTATTTTATTCACCTTAATTTCCAAACCCAAATTCCAATCTGTAATAAAACTCTGCTAATGTCTGTCAACATTAGCTGATAAGTGTTGCAGAGAGGAAGCATGTAGGTTTTTATCTGAATTCACAGACAGTAGGGGCCCAACTGGTAGCGACACTGCCATTTTAGGGCATCACCTGTCTAAATTCGCTTCATCCGAGTAATTAGGAAATTGGATAGTAGATGTTTACAGTCCACCCGATTATTCTGCCATAACTTTGGTCCCCTGACCACTTCATATTTGTGTTTCACCTTCTGTCTAGATCCGCCTTTATATTTTGGGTCAGTTAATTTTACACTTCCATATATCCGTATGCATGCTATTATTATGTATTGTTGTGGTCTAAAATATTTTGGGATCCTTCCCTTGGGCAATAGAAGTCTAGATCTTAAACAGATATTGTATATTAAATTTCCGATAAAAACTCCTTTATAAAATCCGGATCTGAGTAAGGGATAAATTCTTCAGTTATGACTATTCACATTCTATCAAGGGCTGATTTTGGGAAATTAGAAACAGAGTCAGCGATTAGGTCTCACATAGACTGAAAGGATCTGCGTTTTAATTGAGAGTCTAGTACCTGTTTAGGGAATGATTTTCAAATTCATTATTTTCCAAAATTGCTGTTTGTTGGGAATCTAAGATTAAATATTACTCCGAGATGGGGTCTACTTGGACTCAAATACAGTGTAGTAAATAATCTTAGAGGAACATCATCCAGGCCTTGGTTATTTTCTAAGATAGGGTTGAGTTTTCTTTCAACTGCTATTCTCTTCTGCCAAAGCCTATTTTTGAGTCCTGAGTGAGTGCATCCGGAACGCACTAATTTATTAGTTCGTTTCATTAGTTTGTATCTCATAACCACCCGGAAGGAAGTGAACACACGAGTAGTTCACCAAGATCCGGGAATTCTTGATCCATACTTCATCATTCTGATGGGGAGCTGTCTTTTACTACCAGGGTCAGACCTTCAAACCTCCGAGTGATAGGATTTTAAATGCTTTCTTTATCGCTTTCTTTTAAATGCTTTCATTAGAGGTCACTCGGTTGTATTGAAAGTTGTGTAACTGCTACTAGGATTGATAGTTAAGGGATAGTTCAGGGCTTAATTAGAATCTTTGGGTGTGACATGGGAGAATGATAGTAGTACTTGGCATGTCAATAAATGATTTGTCAGGTGTTGCTTATCCACCACAAATGAAGTAACATACCTAGGCCAGGGCAGTTACAAATCTGTGGTATCTTAGAATTTGCGGTCTTAAGAACATGTAAACTCATACTATAAGTACCTGTCTGCTAAAGGGAACGCAGTATTGAGGGCATGAGAATTAGCTATCTGATAGGATTATCCCAAACAAAGATCTGTGTATAAAAATGGAAGTTTAATACTGCTTTATCTAAATCTTGTCCAATTTTTATTCTTTTCTTCATGTCCCTTTTGTCTACATTGTGATTCAGCTTCACAGCTAGCATAGTGTAAATTTTCACTGCTTCCATAGATGGTACTTATCGCATTTTTAGAATAACTTTACCCGCTTTCTAGGATAGAATTTATTTGCTTTGTAGAGTAAATTTAAATGCTTTTGTAGTTTAGTTTAAATTCATGTTAGTAGATGTTAACCACTTTTCAAACCAATTGGAGCATTACGAATGGAAAATCTAGTAAAACGACGTGGGCCCTGCTTCTATCGCACATCCTCCAGTGAACGATCCGGTCTTACTATAAATTACTGCAATTTTTGACACCGTGCGCTTTCGGGCCACAGTTTCTTAACACGAGTAATAAAAACGTGACAACCTATAAATATATCCCTAATCCCAACTCCGCCATCATAAATTGGTTTCATTAAATAAAATCGAAAACCAGGATTATGATTTTTCAAAAAATACTCATGAAGTGGGAACTTTTCAACAGTTTCATGGCAAGGATCTTCAAGGCATAAAATTGTCAGAAATTTCATGCCGGGGAGGTTCGTGATGCCACTTGAACTTAAAGTTTACTCTCATGAGTAATAAAAAGTGGAATATACCCTTAAACCCCGTTCCCACGACTCATAACTCTTTTCATTTAATAAATTCAATACTGATATATTTTTATAAAATACTCGTGTTGCGAAATTGTCAAAAGTTTCACCGAACATCAGGAGGAGGCTCTTGTGCCGACCCCACCGATCCTTTCAATGTAAATGATATCAGTAAGTTGATATGTGTGTACGATAGTAAACAAAATATAAAATATTGGTACCTGGAGTATGTGGAGGAGGTGTCTCTGGAATTGCATTGTCGGTATCAGGTGTAACAACTTGTTGCTCCTCCGAGCTGGACGCCCCAACTGCTTATCAAGACATAAATCACAAATATAAATTGTTAATATTCGTCAACATACTGTAACATAACATTATTTATGTGTTTTATTTTTTAATCGAAATACCTGTAACCTGACGTCTAAATGCCTCCTGGGCCCTCCTACATGCTGCCGCGAGCTGCGAACCTGTAGGTCTGCCTCTTTGGGACCCTGTCCCACGCCCTGTGCTCGAAGACGAGCCACCCCCACGGTCAGACATCTGTAAACGTTCGACATTAATTAGAATACGCAAGAAATTTCTAAAATAGTTGCAAATGATATCATTTATTAATGCTAATTCATCACATTTCTAAGGTTGGAAATCATCGTCCGAAGTTTCCTGTGAAGGATCATCCGGATCAGTATCATCTGGAGTTGAATCAGTGTCTATTGAGGACTCTGAACTACTATGTTCATCCTGTGGAAGATCAACATATTGGACCACGTCTTCTGTTAACCGCACCCGTCTTGACATGATACTTGTAGTCTCGAGACCAAGCTGTTCTGGATCATCAACTTGGAAAGTTTCAATTTCTTCCCCGGGTTTAATAGTTATTACACCTCTAGGTTTGACTTTACAAACTGCCAAACATTCATTCCTACTCGCAACTGGTCTCGTGGAGGGGAACGATACATAGCACACCCGTTCTGCTTGAATAGCAAATACGAAAGGTTCGTAGACGTTCAATGATTTAGATGGGTTAATTTCTACAAGCTTGTAGTTTCTATGAGTGCGTGTCCCAATCCCTTCACGCAGGTCAAACCATCTACATTTGAAAAATGCAGTTTGCTTGATAGGCAGCGCATGGTACTCTACGACTAAAATCTCTTCGATAATGCCATAGTAGTCTCCGTAGACGACTGATTTTATGCAAACACCGCTGTTATAAGTGGATCTATGCCTGCCATGGGACTCTGTGTGAAATTTCATCCCATTTATAAATTACATAGGATATGATGTACAAACGGGAATTGGGCCCTGTGCTACGTGACGCATACAAGGGTTGTCAGGTGGATTATGCACCACAAAGGTCTCGAATCATCGAGGAAAGTCATCCGAAATAGCTGACCAAATATCTGGCTCACTTATACCAGGACAATCTTTTTGCAGTTGCTCCGTGAATGTCCTATATTAAGCCATGTTCATGATTAATATTGTGCAATTATTAAGTATTGAAAAAATGCATTATTATTAACAGATCTTACTCCATATACGACTCGATCTCTTTGCAATTTAGAATGAGGTATTTGTGTACAGCTTTCAACTCTTGTTCGGACATCCGCCTCTTCTTCGACTTTCCTTGTGCACGTCCCGCATGCTTAAATACACTCGGGAGTCTATCAACATTCGGAACGGTCCCACCACCATCATTCCTAGGTACATTTCTCTCTCGAGTGTAAACATGCTTCTCAAAGTAATGGAAACAGAATATCGAAGCCTCCCGGACCATATATGCATTGCAAATACTACCCTCAACACGTGCCTTGTTGCGCACAGTTCTCTTTAATCGATTCAAGTATCTGCGGTAAGGGAATTATACAATTATACAATATACAATTACACAATTATAAAATAATTAACAACTTTTTGTGTTAATGTTATGCAATTATACAATATAAACCGTGCTCAGGAACAATGCATGTCAGGAACATGTATTCATCCTTCATACACATGTCTGGAGGGAGATGGTAAGGTGTTAGAATTATTGGCCAATAGGAATATTGAGAGCCCGACTGACCAAACGGTTGAAAACCATCCATACACAAGCCTAATCGGACATTCCGTGCCTCCGCACCAAATTCTGGATGAACTCTATCAAAATACTTCCATGCCTTCGAATCGCATGGATGACACATCTCCCCGAAGACCCATGCGTATGTCCAACATGCCAAGACATGTGCTCCGCCGTTGCCTCCGAGGAATACAACCTTTTTAACCTGTTTTTTAGGGGGAAATAGAATATGTACTTTCGTCCAATACGTGAAGTGGAATTTGTTTCCCTGTACCGAGGCTCGTCACAGAATCTACACTTATCTAATGCCGTGTCTTCGCGCCAAAACAGCATACACCCCTTAACACAACAATCGATCTTCTGAATAGGCAGTCCCAATCACTCGAGTAATTTCTTTGCCTCGTAAAAGTTCTTAACCATAGCATTATCATCTGGGAGCATATCAAGAATAAGCTGGCATATGGTATCGAAGAACCTCTCTGATAAGTTATGTTCGGATTTGATATTCAACAACCGTGCAATTGTCGAAAGCAGTGTCATTTTCTTGCAGCCCGGCCATAGGTCTTTGTCTGCGGCCTCTAACATATTGTAGAATATTTTTTCTTGTGCATTGGGGTCCTCTGGTTGCCTTGGTTCACCATCCGGAGTTCGTGGGGGTAGTGTCAGGAATCTCAAATCTCATTCCTTCACACACCATTTGAATGTAATCATTATCTGGAGCACCCGTTGATGAAGCTCCAGCATCAGTATCGGAGTACCGACTAAATTGGTGTGGCTCCCCGTGACACGTTCACGGTTCATAGTTGGGGACAAATCCGTCACGCCATAAGTGGTATCTAATGTCATCGTCTGAAAGATGACATTTATTCCTACATTTCTTGCAAGGACACCGTAATTTTCCCTGTGCTCTGTCCGCATTTGGGTTTTTGTGAGACATATCTATAAAGCATTCAACACCAGACTTAAACCACGGTGTGAGTTCTCCACCGCGGGGGCGGTACATCCAACTTCGGTCCATTACCTACAGGTATGGAAATTAAATGGGGCACTAACCGGGAAACGACTTTGTATCAATACTTAATGTCTAGTTAGTTAATTTATAGTTAATACAACTTTCTAAATCCGGTGTCATTTTCTTAGGTTACGATAAAAAAACACAACAGAGAGTATTTAAATAAATTTTGTAATTAATACGTCTGTTAGGTAATGCGACAACTATTAATCTTGTTGACAATTGGAGAGTGACTTTGCTAGCATCATATGAATAAGTTAAATAAAGTTGCTTCTAAAATACTAGTTGATTATGCAAGAAAGTTTAGTTACTTAAACCTTATAAATATTATAATGCCTATACATTAAAATATGTTACCTTGTTATGCACGATATTTACAAGAATCGCCCGGTGACTTGAGAGTTGAGTATTGCTTTCCAACTAAAATACCATGTGTGTCTGATAACACGGAATTTAAAATTACAAAAGAGCAACAAAAAAAAAAAAACACACAAACCAATTTGTGCAAGTGCAAACAACCAATTTATTCAATCCAAAATAAACAACAGCAAACCCAATTTCTAATCACAACCACTCGTCACAAACCCAATCCATATAACAAACCCAATGCTATAATTAAAAGGAATACCAAGTTATAATCACAATCCCAATACTACATCCAAACAAACCCAATTTATTCAATCCAACACTTAAACTTCGACTCTACATATAACACGACATCCCGATAATTTTAAAAATCAAGTGCAATACCACATTCAAAAAAGGAATACCAATCCATATTAAACTAGAACAACACTTAAACTACAATACATATTAATTCAAATCCAACACTACATCTAAAACCACACATCTACATTTTACATAAGCAAGTTAAACTCCTATACACCAATTTGAACAAATAAACTACAAAAGAACATAACTTTCTCATACGAACTCTAAATTTCACATATCATATATGAAAATTGATCTATACGATGAGAGGATCGTGATTATGTGGCCAAAATATATGAAATCAAAAAATTCAGTTCCTATTGTGCACAAAACAGCCACGATCAGTTCTTTTTTAACCAAAATTTTCGAATTTTCACAACTTTTGCTCACGAAATATCATATACATTTGCATTTCGAATTTATTGCCCTTATACATTTTAGTGTTTTAAACAAGTGCCAAAAATTTTCAAAGTATAAGAATATGCATCTACCGAAAAAATCACACAAACGAATGTAACTTGTAAAAGCATAAATGTTAGAATCGATTACCTCAATCGAGTGCTCGAAAAGGAAGAACGGTGGCGGCTCTGGTCGAGCAGGGGGCGGCGGGGGTGGCTCGCAGGGCGGTGGTCAGCAGTGTCCTCGCGAGGGAGGCGGCGGTGGGCGGGGCAAAGTTGTTGCGGCGGCGGAGGCAGCGACCAGAGTGCAGGGGCGGCATTCGAGTGGAGGAGCCGTGTTCGAGTGGTGGCGCGAGTGCGGCGGCGCTGGTTCGTGCTCCAATCGCGTCTTGGTCGGCGCTCAGATGGATGGGCGGCAAGTGGTCGGCGGTGGTGGTCGTTTGGATGGTGGTCGCCGGCATGTAGTGGTGAAAACGGAGGGAGTAAAAATGGAACAACGAAAGGTGTGAATGGCGTGAGTGCGACTGTTACAACAATTGGGGCTGTTTAATTAAGCCCTAGCACACCGACCACAAACGCGGTCGGTGTAGCGGTCGGTGGGACCGACCGAATGTTAGTGGGTCGGTGGAGCGAATGTTAGTGGGTCGGTGGAGCGGTTGCCACCAGAATGGGGGACCCAACAACGGCTCGATTTCGCCGACCGCCAGTTGCGGTCGGCGGAGAGGTCGGTAAATCCGACCCGCCTTACCTTGGTCGGTGCGTGCGGTCAGTGCAACTGATTTTTCTTGTAGTGTCTCTCACAAAAATCCCCTTATGAACAGTAACCTACCTTTTTTTCCTCAATATTCACTTTATGCACGCAATCCAGTACACATTTCTAATAATCAATAACTCCTCAATAACTCAAAATGTGTACAAGAAAAAATTCTAGAAATTTGATATTTTAAAACTACATGATGAGACGAATCTAACGAGATCCCACTTGACTATGCTTTTCTTATATTGATGTTGTATAAGCATTAGTCAAAGTTGAATAATAAACAGTAGCAAAAGTCAATAACTTTTCAATATAAAAATGAAGAAATTATTTATAAAAAAAAACATAGTGCATTTTCAAAATATAAGAGAATCAAGTTTGAGTGAAATTCACATTATATAATTTAATTTCATTAATTATTATAGATAAGAAAAACTACCAAATAAAAGATGTAATAAAAATTTTATGTGTTAATAGTTGAATAATAAACAATAGCAAAAATCAATCCCTTTTCACTATAAAAATGAAGGAATTTAAAAAAAAACATAATGCACTTTCAAAATATAAGAGAACCAAATTCGAGCGAAATTCACATTGGATAATTTAATTTCACTAATTATTATAGATAAAGAGTACTACCAAATAAAGGATGTAACACAAACTTAATGTGTTGATATTATATTTATTGTTTAAATATAATTTCAATATTCGTTATTATTCTTAACCAATACTCTATTAATTGAAATTATAACTAAAGAATATATTGTAAATTATTTTGGTGAATTACCTGGTATCCCCAGGCCACATTAGACCTAGAACTAATCCGTCGATTATCTGCATGGGCAAAGAATATATTGTAAATTATTAATAAGTACTGTAACACCCGAGGAAAAACAAATTCAAATTGTTTTGAACTACGTCATGACTTGATCCCTTCACAGGGTACGTAGGCAGCTTAGAACTAACTTCTAAGTTCAGTCACGAAATAAATCGCAAAATACATCACGAATTAGATCACAAGGACGATAGGAGATGTTGGAACCAATTTAGACTAGGCTAAGTAGGACCCGGAAATGTTGCGAGCGATAAGCCGGACTCGTAACAAGATTAAGGGGAAGATTCCGCAACGAAGACGACCCAGGGAATCGAGCTAACACGTAGAAAACCGATAGGGGAAAGCGAGGGAAGACCCGACGGAACACGCGGATCGCCGAACCGGCCGGTCCGGCCGGCCCGCGCTGTCCGCGCGCCGCCGCGCGGCCACCGCGCGGCCAAGGGCGTCGCGACGCCAGGCCTGGCACGCGTGCTCCGCGCGACCATAGGGGTGGGTGCGCGCCACCTCCGCGCCAGAGGGGCTGAAGGTGTAATCTTTCCATTCGGGGGTGATTTTCTTGCCGAAATTACAACTCCCTTCGAGGGAAACCAAATCCCAGCCTTAAGGAAGGCTTAGGGGCAGCTGGGGAGCCTCAAAACCCTAATCCCACAGAAAACCCATCCCCACCATACTTACAAACTCCCTCTCCAAGCCAAACTCTCCCGACGGAGCTTTCCGGCGAACATTCCGGCGACGACGAGGTGAACGAGACTGAGCCACGGCTTCATAGAACCTTGGTAAGTCTTAATATATCGTTCCATCAGTCCATGAGTCTCCAAAACTCGAATTCTAACACTATTTCCTTACTACGATTTCACGTCGGAAAACGAACAAAAAGCGATCGGAGAAGTTGGCCGTTCGTCGTGACCCTAGGACGTCCGGAAACCCAATCCAGCGACCCTATCATCATTCTAAGTAAGTTAAAACCTTACTCACAAATTTTCGTGGTTGTTTGTTGTTTAAATCTCGAGATATAGGCTTGTAACAAAAATCGGTTTTCAAAAACCCTATTTTCGTCCAATTTTAAAGACTCGCCAAAAACTCGACCTTCGGGAATTCAAACCGAAAACTTTTCAACATAAAAGTTGTTCCTAACACCTTTATCTATCTTGTGGCCAAATTTCAGCCATTGACACTAAGTTTTGCTATCCCAATTTTCGCCATGAACTTTCTGTATCAAACCGAACGATTCAAATCTGTGACAGATTCCTTCATTCAACTTGATGCATGTTTTTCACCCATTTTTCGAATGATTTAACTTTGCATTTCTAAACAAAAGTTGTAGATAATTGTGTCTAGATTATGCCTACAAAATTTCACAAATTTTGGTGTTCATTTGATATGTCAAACGGCCAAGTTTTTAGAACTGTTTTGAATTTGTTTTAAGGGCCATGAGTATGCAGTGAGTTGCACTCGATTTTTGAGTACCAAGAATTCATTATTTCCAAAAACTTAAAACATGAAAGTTGTTCCTTAATGTGTCGTGTAGTTACTGTAAAAATTTCACATCGATTGGTTTTGAAATGAATTTTTAATCGGCGTTGCACGAACCTGTGACGAAAACAGTTTTCAAGACATAAATTATTCTTTGCAATAAACTCAAATTTCAACTCACTTCGGAACCTTATTTCTAAAAACTTAAAACATGAAAGTTGTTCGTGTGTGTGTTTTTGAATTACTGACCAAGTTTCAGAATTTTTGGAGAAAAGACGAATTTTAAATTAAGAAAGGCGTAAACTGCCTCGAATAGGATTTTTCGAACTTGAGAAAACTCGAACTGTGAAAACGCGATATCGATCATTTGATAACTTTGAAATACGAACTTTCGAAAAATCCCGTTCACTAGGCTGAGCCGATCTTCATACTATCATTATCTTTGAGACTGCCTCGTTAGTGGTCTCCTTACTATCTGAGATTGCCTCGTTAGTGATCTCGCGCGCTGTATTTGTGGATCGCCTCGTTAGTGGTCCTACTATCTTTTTGGATCGCCTCGTTAGTGGTCCTACTATCTTTGAGACTGCCTCGTTAGTGGTCTCCCATTGTTTGGACTGCCTCGTTAGTGGTCCTATGTTGAGATTGCCTCGTTAGTGATCTCCCGGTATGGTGTCCTCTTCTTAGTTTACGGGATGAAAAGTAAAAGACTCGTGTGAGTGTTTCATTATGCTTACATCGTATTTATCCTGTTTTTAATTATGTATTTAAAATTTATGCATCTTAAATTATGCTTTAATTTCGCTTTTTAAATTAAGTTCTTTAATCATGATTTTCCGCTGCTAATAAATCATGTATTTTTAAATTCTCGTACGGTAAGCGAAATCTTTAGTTTAAACACTTGTAACCCCTTTTATTTGTAGTTAGGGATTAACTTACTCAGTATATTTTTATACTGACAACCGTTGTCATTTCTTTTTTTTCAGAGTACGTTGAGTGACGCATTGCATATGCACTTGGGGGAAATCATAATGGACATTTTAAATTTCTGCATCGTACTGTTTTTACCGGGTCTGTTAAACCCGAGGATTTGGCCATGTTGGCCGTGATTTTACTTTCCGTTGCACTTACTTTATTTACTTTTCGCGCATGATGATTACTACTATCGTATTAAGTATTATAAATTTCCGGACTATATCTTGAAATGTTTTAAATCTTTTACATACCCACAAGCCTTGCATTTCCTTAGCAAGCTCGGGAAGCCGTGTCTTGCTAGGGGGATGCGGCGGTGACACCTCGGCCTGGGTTATCAAATCCGGGGTGTTACAAGTTGGTATCAGAGCCCGGAAAATTTTTAAAGCTACTACTATTATTTTAAACCAATATTTTTAAGCCCAAGTGTTATTTCTTTTAAAATTATTTATTTGACTACTAGTACTATTTTTAGCCCAAAAATCTATAATCCTTTTTACATAGCCCAAATCTTAGCCCAAGGAATATTAAATTTTGGCCCACTATAGAGGCCCAACCTTTAGCAATTTATTTTAAACTAAATTTTATGGGGAAGGGACTTGCACTTGCATGTTGCATGTAGATTTAAATTGTGCATATCTTAACTTTGCCTGAAAAACGTCTAACTCTAACCTACCTTGTTGACAATAGATGGCTGAACCGAACGCGAACATGACCAACCTGATGATGAAACTGACCAATGCATACCTCGAGTCCCAACAGCATGTCAATCACTTCAAAGCTCGAGTGGGGCATCTAGAGAGTAACGTGGACTATCTGAGAAATCTTAGGGAAGCTGACCATCACGAAATAACCCAACTCAAGGCCCAAGTCGCCGAACTCCAAACACTAGTGGTTGCGCTCCAAAACAAGGATAACGAACTGATGATGCAAATAGGACACTTAGCAGCTGAGCTACTGGGCCTAGAGGCCGACATTTTCCCCCCGAGCCCGAGCCCGGTGGGGACGCCCATTCCCATTGACATATCCAGCGACGAGGACGATCCCATCGAGGATATACCTGCCTAGTCACCCTAGATTTAGGGATCCATACTGATGCACCATTGCTATTTCTATTTCGAATGCTTGTAAACCAAAATTCTTGAGTAATAAAATACAAGCCTATTTAAATTTATTCCATGCATTTTATTTAGTTCCTTAACTACCATAATCCAGGAGGGAAACCTACAACCAAAAAAAAAAAAAAAAACCGAACAGATTAAAAAAAAAAAATAATAATAATAATATAATAATAATAATACTAATAATAAATGAAAATAAAAATATAATGATAATAATAATAATGGAAATAATAATAATAAAGATAATAAAATATATACAATACGTAAATATAAATAAATAAATTCCAACAACCTTTACAAGAAAACCCTGATAAATTGATACCTATTAAAAGACTAATCTTCGCTCAATAAAAAAAAAAAAAATTTTCCCTTAAGAGCAACAATATACACTCCACATATAAACTCTAATCCCGTGTATCTTATCACGCTAATTTAACCAAGCGATTTAGTCAAGCAACGGCGTAGGTATTATTGGGCAATCCACACACATGCAGACACTATAGGAAGGTAATAGTAAATCCAGAACATCTCAAACCATAAAATGGACAGAACAATTAAACCATGGTTCTGAAACAGCAGCACACAACCAACACATGTCAAACACCTAACTAAGCGACAACATAACGAAAATATAAATCACAAACACCAGGCAACACCAACGTCCTCATAAGGAGGAGCCTAAACAAAGTACGTCTAAACGCAAAACCTAAACGAAAACACGAAACCAAAGGGAGACATCACTGATCGGGAGGCGGGAACTGTCGGCGCATGAAGTCGTCCATCTGCCGCACATAGGCGTACATGTCGGACATGGTGGCCTGCTGCTGAGCCTGCCTCGTAGCAAACGAGTCCATGCGGGTCTGATAGAGGTCCAACCTAGCGTCGAGGGCGTCATAACGAGCCTGCCCAGCTGCAAACCCGGCGTCCATACTGACCCGCATCTCCTGCATCATCTGCAGCATCTGAATCATCTCCTGCCCCTGAGGTGCCACGGCAGGAGATGCCCCAGCAGGAGGTGGAACCACTGGAGGAGGGGGTGGCTGCTCCGGTGGTACAACGAGGATCAGGCCGCCGTCATCAGGCTGCGGGCGAAGTACAGCACGGGGAGCCCCACGACGTAAGGCGCTACGCCGCTCAGCATAAGACGGAATACGGTAGCAACGGCCAGGTGCTAGGTCGTACGGATCTGTCTCCGGTGTAGTGCGAATCCCCTGTGCCGCGCACAACCCACAGATGAGGTGAACATGGGTAATCACCCTACTCCCTCGTCCTCTGCGCATACCCCGCAAGCTGTCCTCGATGCAAGCCCCTACATTCACCCTACCGTCCCGCGCGATGAAGCAAATGGTCTCGTAGACGTGATCCAAGACAATGTGGCTCCGGGACATCGGCCGGACACGCCCGAACCATAGCTGAGCGAGCTCTCGCCAAGGGGAGTCCATCGACGTCAAACGAAGCTCATGACTGTGCTCGAACTGAGGAGGCACTAGGGTGCATAAGGTGTTCCACGCAGGAGCAAGAACGCGCCCCTCAGGCTGGGGCCAGAACACGCCATCGTCGGGCAAGCCAAAATAGACGTTGATCGCCCGAGCACTGAAGTCGAGATAGCGACCACGGACCCATACCCGGGATAGATCGTCACCCTCCCCGAGACCGCCGATGTTGGCAATAACCTCCATAGCCAAATAACCGGAGGCGACGCCCTCGGGGTGACGTGCCAGACCAGTCTACTGTAAATACTCCAAGACCGCACTGACCCTGTCATCGCCCATATGAAGAGGATATATGCCTCTCTCAGGGACGTAAGCCCTGTTTCGACGAAGCTCGTCGAAATAAAAGTCCTGGGCAGCCCTCGTCCTAAACCGGAACCTGTCATGCCGGTGAGGACGCACCTCGTCCGGGAGGCCCCTGAGACGCGGGCCCCTCTGTGCCTCATCCTCCTCTGACTCGCTCTCGTCGAAATCCGGCATCGCCGGAGCAGCATGACTGGGGCCAGCCTCATCAGCAACCCGTCTCCTAGTCCTCGGAGGACACATGAGAGACGCCAAAACGACCCACAAAAAGAGCAACATCCTGCAAGTTACCAAACACCAATTATAAGGCTAAGTCCCACACAGAAGTCAAGCGAAAATACGAATAGGGCATTAATATATAGTTCCAACGTGAATGTACCGTAAGAACAACAAATCCTACCGTTTACTAAGACCAACCAGGAGGTGACCTAGACAAAGAATATGCTAAAACTAGTGCCTAAACCCTATGTGGCATTTCGTCGAACACGTTATGTGCACAATAAACCAAAACCTAAGTTACTAACAACACACGGAAATCGCCCACAGAACGAAACAATCATTCTAATAACAATACGGCAAATCCTACAGCACTAAACAACGAGGGAACGAGCCAATAATCACACCCCAACAGCAACCAAGCATCAATAACTTCATAGCCTTTCTAAGGATTCGAATTCAACAAGAATTTGCCAGAAACATAAACATATTATAACATAAACGTAGGCAAGGCAATAAGGGTAACAACAATTGCCACATACACTTGCTAAATTGCACAAATCAAGCCTAAAAATCACAAACCCCCAATTTTTGTACACAAACCCTAATTTCCTAAATCTCTACACAAATCAAGTCATCCAAAACATAAAAGTTGAAATTAGTAAGTGGGTTTAGTAGAATCGTACCTAGATGAGTGGAATTGAAGTCGAAATCGAGCAAACAGGAAGGTAACTCGCCGGATTTAGAGAGAATTGGGGGGTGTGTTCTCGGATGGGAAATGGGGGAAGTGGCTCGCGCGGAGCGCGAGCCCTATTTTTTTTCGAACAGGGGTTGCCGCGGGCTCCCCGCGCGCCAACGCGCGGCCACCGCGCGGGACCCGGGTGGAGTTTTATCTTTCCTGTTCTGCTCAATCTCTTTCGCTATACGCTCCTCGCTGAACCCGGGCATACATTGACAGAGAAATACGTCGACAGGGAGCATCGCCTGGCATTATTCCGGGCAAGGACGGCGGAATTGCCTCACGCCCTCCTTTCGCAGGACTACAGGAAACCCCCGGGACGTAAATACCTAGGGACCCCAAGAAGTTCCGTAGGGAAATGAGAACGGCATGTTAACTAACGTCCCTACCACCGTTTGCTCGTGACCACAATGTGTTCCACGACCCCCAACTAAAGAAGTATGTGCCGACACGTCGCATGTACTCCAACAGGACGTGGTCGAATTGGATGATGACTTGACCTATGAAGAAACCCCAGTGAAATACCCGACCACAAGGAAAGGGTGACAAGGAATAAAACTGTAAGGACGGTCAAGGTCCTGTGGTCCAACCACGAGACGGAGACGGCAACCTGGGAATTGGAAGCCGACATGAGGCAACGTTACCCTACCCTCTTCCAAGACGACCCGACCACAGTTATGGGGACATAACTGTATTTTTAAGGGGGGGAGGATGTAACACCCGAGGAAAAACAAATTCAAATTGTTTTGAACTACGTCATGACTTGATCCCTTCACAGGGTACGTAGGCAGCTTAGAACTAACTTCTAAGTTCAGTCACGAAATAAATCGCAAAATACATCACGAATTAGATCACAAGGACGATAGGAGATGTTGGAACCAATTTAGACTAGGCTAAGTAGGACCCGGAAATGTTGCGAGCGATAAGCCGGACTCGTAACAAGATTAAGGGGAAGATTCCGCAACGAAGACGACCCAGGGAATCGAGCTAACACGTAGAAAACCGATAGGGGAAAGCGAGGGAAGACCCGACGGAACACGCGGATCGCCGAACCGGCCGGTCCGGCCGGCCCGCGCTGTCCGCGCGCCGCCGCGCGGCCACCGCGCGGCCAAGGGCGTCGCGACGCCAGGCCTGGCACGCGTGCTCCGCGCGACCATAGGGGTGGGTGCGCGCCACCTCCGCGCCAGAGGGGCTGAAGGTGTAATCTTTCCATTCGGGGGTGATTTTCTTGCCGAAATTACAACTCCCTTCGAGGGAAACCAAATCCCAGCCTTAAGGAAGGCTTAGGGGCGGCTGGGGAGCCTCAAAACCCTAATCCCACAGAAAACCCATCCCCACCATACTTACAAACTCCCTCTCCAAGCCAAACTCTCCCGACGGAGCTTTCCGGCGAACATTCCGGCGACGACGAGGTGAACGAGACTGAGCCACGGCTTCATAGAACCTTGGTAAGTCTTAATATATCGTTCCATCAGTCCATGAGTCTCCAAAACTCGAATTCTAACACTATTTCCTTACTACGATTTCACGTCGGAAAACGAACAAAAAGCGATCGGAGAAGTTGGCCGTTCGTCGTGACCCTAGGACGTCCGGAAACCCAATCCAGCGACCCTATCATCATTCTAAGTAAGTTAAAACCTTACTCACAAATTTTCGTGGTTGTTTGTTGTTTAAATCTCGAGATATAGGCTTGTAACAAAAATCGGTTTTCAAAAACCCTATTTTCGTCCAATTTTAAAGACTCGCCAAAAACTCGACCTTCGGGAATTCAAACCGAAAACGTTTCAACATAAAAGTTGTTACTAACACCTTTATCTATCTTGTGGCCAAATTTCAGCCATTGACACTAAGTTTTGCTATCCCAATTTTTGCCATGAACTTTCTGTATCAAACCGAACGATTCAAATCTGTGACAGATTCCTTCATTCAACTTGATGCATGTTTTTCACCCATTTTTCGAATGATTTAACTTTGCATTTCTAAACAAAAGTTGTAGATAATTATGTCTAGATTATGCCTACAAAATTTCACGAATTTTGGTGTTCATTTGATATGTCAAACGGCCAAGTTTTTAGAAATGTTTTGAATTCGTTTTAAGGGCCATGAGTATGCAGTGAGTTGCACTCGATTTTTGAGTACCAAGAATTCATTATTTCCAAAAACTTAAAACATGAAAGTTGTTCCTTAATGTGTCGTGTAGTTACTGTAAAAATTTCACATCGATTGGTTTTGAAATGAATTTTTAATCGGCGTTGCACGAACCTGTGACGAAAACAGTTTTCAAGACATAAATTATTCTTTGCAATAAACTCAAATTTCAACTCACTTCGGAACCTTATTTCTAAAAACTTAAAACATGAAAGTTGTTCGTGTGTGTGTTTTTGAATTACTGGCCAAGTTTCAGAATTTTTGGAGAAAAGACGAATTTTAAATTAAGAAAGGCGTAAACTGCCTCGAATAGGATTTTTCGAACTTGAGAAAACTCGAACTGTGAAAACGCGATATCGATCATTTGATAACTTTGAAATACAAACTTTCGAAAAATCCCGTTCACTAGGCTGAGCCGATCTTCATACTATCATTATCTTTGAGACTGCCTCGTTAGTGGTCTCCTTACTATCTGAGATTGCCTCGTTAGTGATCTCGCGCGCTGTATTTGTGGATCGCCTCGTTAGTGGTCCTACTATCTTTTTGGATCGCCTCGTTAGTGGTCCTACTATCTTTGAGACTGCCTCGTTAGTGGTCTCCCATTGTTTGGACTGCCTCGTTAGTGGTCCTATGTTGAGATTGCCTCGTTAGTGATCTCCCGGTATGGTGTCCTCTTCTTAGTTTATGGGATGAAAAGTAAAAGACTCGTGTGAGTGTTTCATTATGCTTACATCGTATTTATCCTGTTTTTAATTATGTATTTAAAATTTATGCATCTTAAATTATGCTTTAATTTCGCTTTTTAAATTAAGTTCTTTAATCATGATTTTCCGCTGCTAATAAATCATGTATTTTTAAATTCTCGTACGGTAAGCGAAATCTTTAGTTTAAACACTTGTAACCCCTTTTATTTGTAGTTAGGGATTAACTTACTCAGTATATTTTTATACTGACAACCGTTGTCATTTCTTTTTTTTTCAGAGTACGTTGAGTGACGCATTGCATATGAACTTGGGGGAAATCATAATGGACATTTTAAATTTCTGCATCGTACTGTTTTTACCGGGTCTGTTAAACCCGAGGATTTGGCCATGTTGGCCGTGATTTTACTTTCCGCTGCACTTACTTTATTTACTTTTCGCGCATGATGATTACTACTATCGTATTAAGTATTATAAATTTCCGGACTATATCTTGAAATGTTTTAAATCTTTTACATACCCACAAGCCTTGCATTTCCTTAGCAAGCTCGGGAAGCCGTGTCTTGCTAGGGGGATGCGGCGGTGACACCTCGGCCTGGGTTATCAAATCCGGGGTGTTACAAGTACTTTATAGACGATATTATATTCATTAATGAATAGAAAATATTTGTCTTAGATAAATTAACTTAATTAGATAAATTGCAATACGAAAATAAGTTGGTGAAACTATAGTCATTTTAATTTGTCAATTTATTCATTTACAAAAGTATTTCTAATATTTTTCTAATTTAATTTGGAAATATCTATACCTTTATGAAATTTCTAATATCTCAACCCTTTAGCGTGTGAATTAATTTCAATAATCAATTATCGATTACAATACGATTTCACATATTTTTTGTGTCAATGTATGACATTAGAGTCGTGAGTAGAAAGATTTTATCTTTGATTTTTCAATTTTTTGCCCTTTCAATTATTGTTTGTAGTATAAGTATTTTTTAAGATACTAAATTGTAATATATAAATATTGGTAATGGCATATGTTGGTCGATTTCTATGCAATGTATAAATGTACTCATGTAATGCTTAATATAGTTTAAGGAGGTTGGGGAATGTAATCGACATAATAAAATTGAACAAGTTAATTTGGATAATTTTATTCATATTGTCCATAATTTCCGCCCATTAGGCGGGGGAAATACTAGTAACATTTATAAAGAGCCGCCGGAAAGCCATCCGGTCCCGGGGCAGAGCCTCCCTTAAGCTGTTGAACAGCTATATCAACTTCCCGAGCAAGCACCGGCTCTCTCAAGCATTGGACATCATTAATCTGTGCCAAAGGGGATAGCTCGCAAACTGATCTGGTAGGGGCCGTTGAGATACCAAACATAGAGATGAAGTGAGCGGTGACATGCTGTTGAAGATTTGCCTCATCCGTTGTCCATACCCCATCAATATCCAGCCCCATGATCTTACTACGTTGTCTGTGAATCAAAGCTTGGGAGCGGAAATACTTTGTGTTTCTATCACCCTAATTGAGCCATTTATCTCTTGATTTCTGAAACCAAAGCGCCTCCTCCTGACGAAGAACTTCATCAAGCTCGACTGTTAATTGGAGTGCCAACCGGTCAAGAGTAGAACAATCCCATCGCATTTGCATACGACGCACCCCTTGAAGCCGATGGATGAGCTTATACTTCCTTTACTTAATATTTCCAAAGGTATGCTCATTAAAGTAAAGTGAGGAGGCCTTGACCGATGACAGTCGCTGCAATATATCTGAGCCTCCACCATGCCATGATGCCTCAACAACATGATTGTAATATGGATGCAACGACCAAGCCAACTCCCAACGAAAAGGCTGCGCTGAGGGAGCTCTCGAGGCCAGGCTGCACCTCACCAAAAGGGCACTATGATCCGACGCCCTACGCGGTAGGACCTCAACCTGCCCTTGTGGAAATAAATTCAACCAATCAATAGTAGCCACAGCTCTATCTTACGTTTCCTCGCCAACGCTCCTCCCGTGGTATTACGTTGCCATGTAAACGCATCCCCTATAGTGTGAATGGGATTAACCCCACAGTCTGCGAGCATATCTCTAAATGCCTGACACTGGTTATGATTCACAGCCATGCCAAACCCCTCCTCTTTATACATTATATCATTTCAATCCCCAACAAGAAGCCAAGGTGCCGAGACCACCCCCGCGAGGCCTCTCAAATAATTCCAATCCAATAGTCGCGAGTGTGCACAGGGGTTAGCATAGACCAACGATAATAACCAACTCGCCTGCCCTACGCTGACCCTTAATGTGATCACTCTCGTATAAGCTGTCTCAACGGCCAAAGAATAGGGAGAGCCAATCCTCCTAAGAGCCCAGAGTCCCCCAGCCATACCTACACATTCAATAATATGACAGGCTTCATAATTCAGTTGATACAAAAATACCTTCAAGCGATCAAAACTGCCCATCGGTTCCATGATAAAGAGCACATAAAGGTTATGCCAACGAAGGACATCCGCAAGGTGACGTTGTGTATTTCTGTGCATTTCCCCGCGGAGATTCCATGCCAGAACACAAAACTCTCGGAACTCATGGGAACCAACGTCGTGGTGACCCTGAGTTCCACCCCCGAGTTTTCGACGTCCATCTCATGACCTTCCCATGTCAAAGCAAGAAAGGAATTTTTCGACGATACTTCGTCCCCAGGCTGAGGCGCAAGACTGCCATGCGTCTGAGGAGGATCAATATAACGAGCCCGTTTGTGCTTAAACTTCCTGTTAGCATCCCCCTGGATGATCTTCTCATTATTATCTTTGCTCATCCCCTTTGAACGTTGCATGGAGTTAATCCGATCTTGCAGCGGCTGTCTCGTCTGCTCTTTGAGATGGTCACGCCGGTTTGGACGAGGCGGCCGAGTGATCATGATCCAATCACCATGGGTAGCTATGGGCCGCGAACTCGAGTTATGTGTCTTCTCATTAGAAACCCTAGTTTCCTTCCTTTTAAGATTAGGTCCCAAATTAGGTGGATTATTTCCCAAAATAGCATCCACCATATTGGCATCCAAATCTTTTCCAGCCGAAACAGTCGCATATTCCAAATTAGCGTCCCCTTGATTATCTCCACCTAGCTCATCATCATCTCCAGCCGTCCCTGAGGAGTAGGAGGAACAACCGCAGGCGACAGTACTGGCGTCGCTTCTCCCTCCCTGTGATGAGCACATTCGCCGAGATCAAACTTAAAACGACCACAAGTGGTGCAGATATGGTGAAGCCCCTCATACGCAACCATAATCCATTCCGAGTTCACCATAACCTTTCCAATAACAGGCTTCTGCAAATCTCTTTCCACACAGACTCGTGCAAATTTCGCACGACTGAGATCCTTCGAATTAATATCCACATGCATGGGTCTCCCCACCATGCGAGCGATCAATAATAGCATCTCCTCCTCATAGTAGATCGGATCCAGCCCTGGGAACCGCACCCATACAGACGTCTTCGTGATCTTTCCAGAAGAAGCGTGTGTGTCTTTAGACCATTGTGCCACCGCAACGTGGTGCCCAAAAATCGACCAAGGGCCATCATAGAGGGCATGGCGCCGATCTTCCGCGGATGAAAACTTAGCGATGAAGTAGCCCTTATCACTATCTACCACACGGAAAAAACCCTCAGGTTTCCATAAGTTTGTAAGCTTTTCTTGCATCAAGCCTAGACTCAATCGTTTTCCTAATACCCGTACCACCAAGGCATCCAAAAAAGGGGCACTCAGACGATTGATAGCGGCCGGTTCAATGACTATTCGAGGCAGGAGCGGGTTGTCGTCAACCAAATCATAAGAAACCAATTCACAGAGGGGCACATTGGCACCAGCAGGTATAGCAACGGATGGCGGTTTGGGAATAGCAATGTCGCGAAAGAGGGGTTTTTTAGGCGGGGTGGCGGGGTCAGGAGGCGCCGGCGGCGGGAGTTGGGACGGCAGGACCAGAGGGGGTTCAGAGGGTTCGACCATAGAGAAAAAGTCCAATAATAATCAACCGAGATGATTTTTTTAGTGACTCCTTAATATGTTACATTGAAAATTAAAAGATTTTATAACGTTTTCAAAAAATATTGACTCGTAATTTATAATTACCATACATAATGTAAAAAGAAAATATTTATAATGAATTTTTTATATAATATCTTTTTACGTATTATTATATATTGTGAGAAAAAATTTATAGCTCGCCCCCAGTTTTCACACTCTGCGTCCGCCACGGAAGATAGTGCCTTGGAATGGAACCAACAGGAAGCAATTTGACCACTTCCCGGAGTAAATTATAGTAATTGAATGGTTATTGTGTGGCACAATTTGGCGTAAAATTTATGAGTCCAGGAGTGAATAAGAAACTGCGGTGAATGCAATAAATTGAATTTTAAGGCTTTTCAAAATACACCACATGCAAAATCCAAAATTGATTTGCCGGGATTTACCTTAGTGGTCAAGTCTCCGACTCCAAACCTATAGGTTGGGGGTTCGATTCTCCACTCGGCCCCTATCCCTCCCCTTTTATTCCCTTGTAATTTGTATGGTATGAGCTTCCACCACCATTTTCTAGCCTGTATAGATTGTTCAGCAAAAAAAAAAATGATTTGCAGAAAATTCAACATATTTATAATTACTAAAAATAACACATGGAAATGTCTATTAAATTAATAATATCAAACAACATTAGTTTTGGAAAATATATTCAATTAATTTTTTTTTTACATTTTTTAGATTTTTAAAAATCAGTATATTTAGAAAATTCATAGACTTCATTCAGATTTAGCTGACTTTTTATAGACCCATGTATAGAATCCGTAAAAACCTTTTTAGGCAAAAAGGAATTTGTATAGTTATATTTTTCAAAGATAATCCATTAAATTTATCGAGTCTAAGTTATTAAGTTGTTGAATACCTAGAAATTTTTAAGACTTTATAAAATTTGTATTAAATACATCAAAGATTTTTTAAAAACATTTTAAAACCTAGTTTTAACTACTTTTAAAAATCCATATAAAAAACACTCAAATTTTAAGAGGCTAAAAGAAATGGAATAGGCTCTTTATCGAATATATCCCTATTAGAGTTATGAACCCCCTTAAAATATACATACATTTCTAATAAAAACAACCAACATGCTATTAAACTCCTACTCAAATTACTCAATATTTGTCCTAAAATTATCACTTAATTTCTAATTATATCATCATATTAGTACACTAATATTTTATTTTTCAATTGACCCACCCTATCATTGAATAGATACGCCAATGCCTGGGGATACCTAGTATAAGTAAAAAAAATAAAATAAAATGTAAATTGATCAAGTTTTGTTCTTCATATAGTACTTATTTGCAAAACGATGCAACATTATAGGTTGGATAGATTGGCATATATCTAGCGGATCTTGTGGAAATCAATCCATTGCACGACTATGGAAGACAAAGCGCATATGCTCGTGATGAAACCTATTAACGAAATTCATTTAGATTATGTTTAGTAGTATATATAGACAATGATATTTATATTCAGTTTTTATATGAGAAAAGAATTCAATAGAATTCAATTACCTTGACAAAATGGCTAGAAATTTTTGTAAGAAACGAACGGTAACAGCAATACAAAAGGAACGTCGAGTCGAGATTGTACTCTTCCCGCAAGACGTTTATGCCCCGGTAGTGCTCCGGCAATGGCAGAACGTCCCCAAAGGTAAAACGACGAACGTCTCGACGTAGCAGCACCGCAAACGTCGACGACCGGCGAACAGAGCTGAGAGATGAAGGAGTCGGGAGGAGAGGAAAGAATGTATGCAGAAGAGAATGCAGAAAACTGTGTGCCAAACCTAATGCCTGACGCTGCCATTTATAGGGGTTGGAGGAGACGAAACTGCCGAGGGGTATTGATGGGGCGGTTTCAGCTGGAATTCAAATGCTTTTCAACAGCTGAATTCAAATGGTTTTCAACAACTGTTGAAATCAAAGTGGGCTTCAACGACTGGGCTTGGCATGGGCCCGACAAATAAACTTTGTCTAAAAAATTAGACAGGCCCAAAGCCCACCCAAAGCCCAATTACCAAGATCCAAGTCCACGGGCACGGGCGCGGGCGCGGGCGACGGCGACGGCGACGGCGACGGCACGACTCGGCTCGGCTCGGGACGGGCGCGCGCGTGTGGGCTTCTCCCGCACTTGACCAACCTGCATTACTTTAATTGATTCTAATACGCAGAACAATATAAACTAATTCAACTCCCACTGTTTAACCAATGTGGGATGCACCATCTTTACCCACTCTTTAACAACCATTCAAACACACAAACGCTAGCCACACTCAATGACCCACTTCGACCACTTATTTCTCACTCACCCGACAATGGTTTTGAGAAAATAGATACACTACGACAATCTACGCGAAATGTAGAATTCGTATACGCTATTTAATTAACCAAATTAAATATCGTCATTACGCAAAAAGGAGCTCAAAACCCCCTTTTTCCAACAATCCCCCACATGAGTGGAAATAACAGCAGTAGTGAATGCAATGCAAATGCAAATGCCCCGACTCCTTCTTTAAAGAAAGGTTACTGCACGGGTCTAAGTAGTTTTTGGCTTTGAACTTAAACCATATCAATGTTATTGAGTATACAGGCGGAGTAATGATTTTACTCTTGAACTATCCCCCACATCGTATACTAGATCAATAATAAAGAATCAGTAACTTTTCAGGCTCTTTGCCCGTTCTCACGTTTGGTTCCATTCCAGGCCATGGAAACCCCCTTTGGATTCATAAGTCTCCACTGAAGCGGCCACACTTCTACTTATATAGGTGATTCGAACAAGTATCCTGTCATACTTATATGAACACACAGTTCCAGAATCATTAAGAGTCATTAAACTCAACCTCTACCACAGACAAGCAACAAACACTTCATCATTGCTTCTGAGGGATAAGATGAAGATTATTCTTTAAAAGTGTTTTCACATTTGAAATCATACATCTTAGTTGTCCCTTTGAACCAAGTTTGTGGGATCTCCACGAATCATGGTTGGGTTATCAATGTAATCATTCTTTAGGTGTGGGTTTTAACCCCATTCCCTCTCGCAATTTGCAAAATTGATCTCTGTTGACAGCTTTTGTTAACGGATCCACTAAGTTATCTCCAGACTTCACATAAGTTAGAGAAATCACCCCACTAGAAATCAACTTCTTAACGGTATGATGTCGACGACGGATATGTCTCGACTTACCATTATACATCTCATTTTGTGCCCTGCCAATAACTGCTTGACTATCACAGTGTATCATTACTGTTGGCACAGGTTTCTTCCAACATGGAATTTCCTCGAGGAAATTTCGAAGCCATTCGGCTTCTTCACCAGCTTTATCTAAAGCTATGAATTCAGATTCCATGGTGGATCGGGCTATACACGTTTGTTTTTGTGACTTCCAAGACACAACACCTTCCGCAATCATGAATACATAACCACTTGTGGATAATGAATCACTTTTCTCTGATATCCAATCGGCATCAGAGTACCCTTCAAGAACAGGAGGATATCTTGTGTAATGTAACCCCAACTCTTGAGTATATTTCAGATATCTCAAGACTCTCATAATAGCCTTCCAATGCTCACGACTTGGATTGCTAGTATATCTAAGTTTATTAACTGAATATGCAAGATCCGGGCGAGTACAATTAGTCAAGTACATTAGACTACCAATGATTCTTGCATACTCTTCTTGAGCAACAGGTTCACTTCTGTTCACTCTCAACTTATCACTGGGATCCATAGGCGTCTTTGCCGGACGACTATCATAAGCGTTGAATTTCCTCAACACTTTCTCAATGTAATGAGACTGAGAAAGAACGATCCCTTCGGGATGCCTTATGATTTTTATCCCTAATATGACATCGGCTACACCCATGTCTTTCATGTCAAAATTCCCTTTTAACATGTTCTTGGTCTGATTAATCATATTCAAGTCACTGCCCATGATCAACATGTCATCTACATACAAGCAAACTATAACAAATTTGTCTGTTGTTCCCTTGTAGTAACGCATTTATCACATTCATTATACTTGAACCCGTTTGAAAACATCACATTATCAAACTTCAAGTGCCACTGCTTAGGCGCTTGTTTCAGACCATACAGAGATTTAACCAGTTTGCAGACTTTATGCTCTTGTCCTTGAACAACAAAGCCTTCTGGTTGATTCATATAAATCTCTTCATCTAGATCACCATTTAAGAATGCAGTCTTAACATCCATTTGATGTATCTCAAGATTGTAAAGTGCAGCAATCGAGAGAAACACTCGAATGGAGGTGATTCTGGACACCGGAGAATAAGTATCAAAATAATTATCTCATTCCTTCTGTCTAAAGCCCTGAACTACAAGGCGAGCCTTGTATTTATCAATCGATCCATCGGCTTTATACTTTCTTTTAAGGACCCAACGACATCCTAAGGATTTACAACCTTTCGGTAGATCAGTAAGCACCCAAGTGCGATTCTGCATAATGGAGTCTAACTCACTGTTTATGGCTTCTTGCCATAATGCAACATCTGGTCGAGCCAGAGCTTCACTCACAGTTCTTGGCTCGTTATCTAACATAAAAGTGACGAAATCTGGACCAAAAGTTTTAGCCACTTTGGCCCTTTGGCTACGATGAAGTTCAACTGGTTCAGGAGAAATACTTCCCTTGTCAGTTTGTTTCGGCTGATCAGAGCTCGTAGCTTCATCAAACGTTCTTCTATTTGAACGTTCCACTGTATCCTTGTAAGGATATATGTCTTCAAAAACACGGCGTTCCTTGATTCAAATACCGTTCCTTCACTTATACCAGATATTTTGACTTATATACTAGGAAACGATACGCGCTACTGTTAAGTACATACCATATAAAGATACAATCAACTGTTTTGGGGCCGATTGTAACTTGTTTAGGAGGTGGCACCTCAACTTTAGCCAAGCACCCCCACACTTTGAGGTATTTGAAAGAAGGTTTTCTACCTTTCCATAACTCGTAAGGCGTTACTTCCTTACCTTTGTGAGGTATTTTATTTAAAATATAATTAGCTGTTAAAACAGCTTCCCCCCACAAGTTCTGGGGTAACCCTGAACTGATCAACAAGGCATTCATCATATCCTTTAGCGTACGGTTCTTACGTTCCGCAACACCATTGGACTGCGGTGAATATGGAGCTGTAGTTTGATGAATTATTCCGGACTCGGCACACAATTCAGTAAACGGAGCAACGTATTCTCCTCCTCGATCACTCCGAATAGCCTTAATACGGCTATTCAATTGAGTTTCAGCCTCAAGCTTGAAGTTTTTAAAAGCTTCAATAGCTTCATCTTTGCTTCTCAACAGATAAAGATAGCAATAACGAGTGCTATCATCAATAAAAGAAATAAAATACCTTTTACCACCCCGAGTTTGCAAAGATCTAAAATCACATACATCAGTATGAATTAAATCCAGGGGTTTAGTATTTCTTTCAACACTTGGAAATGGAAGTTTTGTCATTTTCGCTTCAACACAAATTTCACATTTGTTTTTATCGTTGAATTCCATTTCTTTAAGTAAATTTAAATTTACCAATCTCTTTATAGCATTTTTATTTGCATGTCCAAGTCTACAATGCCATAAATTAAAACACTCAAGCAAGTAAGAAGAACCTTCAATTTTATTACCGGAAGAAGCTTGCTCAACACCTTGGCGTTTAGCCAGTACATTAAACTTGAAAAGACCATTGGTGAGATAGCCTCTACCAAGGAATTTTCCAAACTTAGTCAAGATAAACTTATCAGACTCAAAAACAAGTTTAAAACCACTACTAACTAGCAGCGAACCAGAAACCATATTCTTCCGGATATCAGGGACATGCATCACATCCTTCAGAGTCAAGTTATTGCCACTAGTCAGCCTCAGTACCACATTCCCAACGCCAACCACATCAGATGATGCTTGGTTTCCCATGTGCAGCTTTCTGCCTTCAACAGTCCGGTATGAAGTAAAAAACTCACTGTTGGCAGCCACATGATACGAAGCCCCGGTATCAACAAACCAACCTTTAGCATTATCAACATGAAAAGCTTCAGACACCACTGCACAAAGGTTGTCTTCCCAACCGTCAGGTTCAGCCTGTACCATCGGCAACCGCTTTGGCCATCGGCAACCGCTTTGCCTTTACCCGCAGTGGTCGGCTGCTTGCGTTTGCCGGTTGTTTCAGTGAAGTTGGCCTTAGCCTCCATAGAATGGCTCCTTAACACGGCCTTGCGGTTATCCTCCTCGATTCTGATCCGTGTAACAAGATCTTCAAGGGACATTTCCTTTTGCTTGTGCATCAAGTAGTTTGTGAAGTCTTTCCACGAAGGAGGCAACTTCTCGATCACAACCGCAGCGTTAAACGCATCGGGCAATTGCATTCCCTCAGCGTGAACGCCATGTATCAGTAATTGAAACTCTTGAACTTGTTCAACCACTGAACACCCGTCAACCATCTCAGAACCCAGATATTTGGAAACGGCATGCTTTTTAGTACCAGCATCCTCCGTTTTGTACTTCCGTTCCAACTGAATCCACAGTTCCTTTGCACCTTTTACGGATGAGTACACAGCGTACAAAGGATCCGTGAGAGCACTAAGAATAAAATTCTTACACATGAAATCACCGTGAATCCATTGTTCTTTGGCGAAGATCTTTTGAGGATCGGTCTCCATCTCAGACAGGGACGGCCGGTTGCTCCTCAAAAACCCGGCCAAACCAAGAGTGGTCAGATAGAACAACATTTTCTGCTGCCACGTCTTGAAATCACGCCCGTCAAACTTTGACGGCTTCTCGGCCACTCCAAATGACCTTGGTAATGCCATAGGGACAGAACCCGTTGACGGCCCAACGCCCGGCACGAAGGCCGGCTCCGACTGAACATAAGTTGGAAAACTAGTGTTCAGCGGCCCACCGGCCGGTTGCAAACCGGTGTTCATATTATTATTAAGTCCTGCGGGTGTGATCCCGACCGTTTGTCCAGAAAAAGGCAGCGACGCCCCAACAGAAGCGTTGGGCTGGAACGAAACAGTTCCAAATGAATGTCCAGAAATGAACTGCCCAGAATTGGGCAAAACAAACCCGCCAGTATTGGGCGTCGGCGACGGGGGCAGGAAGGTCGTCATTGGATCAAGAAAGTATTGATCGACGGAGGCGTTTGGGTCTGCCGTCGGCAGTGGCAACGACATCGGCAGCGTCACGGGTGGAGGAACGACAGTAGGCGTGGTCAGCATTGACGACAACGCTGCGGTTGGGGTAACGACAGCGGACGCCTGGACAGACCCAGGCATGGATACGGAGGCGGTGGCGGCAGCGGTGGCGGCAGCGGCGGATAAAACGTCAGTGGAGGCGGTGGCAGCAGTGGAACCGTCCATTTTAAACGTCTTGCGCTTATAAGAAACGAACGGTAACAGCAATACAAAAGGAAAGTCGAGTCGAGATTGTACTCTTCCCGCAAGACGTTTATGCCCCAGTAGTGCTCCGGCAACGGCAGAACGTCCCCAAAGGTAAAACGACGAACATCTCGACGTAGCAGCACCGCAAAAGTCGACGACCGGCGAACAGAGCAGAGAGATGAAGGAGTCGGGAGGAGAGGAAAGAATGTATGCAGAATAGAATGCAGAAAACTGTGTGCCAAACCTAATGCCTGACGCTGCCATTTATAGGGGTTGGAGGAGACGAAACCGCCGACGGGTATTGATGGGGCGGTTTCAGCTGGAATTCAAATGGTTTTCAACAGCTGAATTCAAATGGTTTTCAACAACTGTTGAAATCAAAGTGGGCTTCAACGACTGGGCTTGGCATGGGCCCGACAAATAAACTTTGTCTAAAAAATTAGACAGGCCCAAAGCCCAATTACCAAGATCCAAGTCCAAGTCCAAGTCCACGGGCACGGGCGCGGGCGACGGCGACGGCGCGGCTCGGCTCGGGACGGGACGGGACGGGCGCGCGCGTGTGGGCTTCCCCCGCACTTGACCAACCTGCATTAGTTTAATTGATTCTAATACGTAGAACAATATAAACTAATTCAACTCCCACTGTTTAACCAATGTGGGATGCGCCATCTTTACCCACTCTTTAACAACCATTCAAACACACAAACGCTAGCCGCACTCAATGACCCACTTCGACCACTTATTTCTCACTCACCCGACAATGGTTTTGAGAAAATAGATACACTACGACAATCTACGCGAAATGTAGAATTCGTATATGCTATTTAATTAATCAAATTAAATATCGTCATTACGCAAAAAGGAGCTCAAAACTCCCTTTTTCCAACAATTTTCTATCCACAAAGTATTTGTGGGTCGGGGAACAACTGAACTTGTAATTTATAGTATTGTAGCGATGGTCAACTCGTCCACAGTCGGCACAATGCTGCATTCTTTCGTCAATGCTGGTACCTTCAGGACACAAAAAACACAATTGAGTTACAAAAAATTTCAAACAAACATAAAAATAATAAATTTAAAAAATAGGCAAACTTTAAATTGAAGCTGAACATATGAAACAGTTGGGAACCAGTTTTGAGCAAATGTGTTTACAGTCGATGTCTGGACGACTTCGTTGAACCAACCTTCCAATATTCGACAAACTATTTCAAGAAGGAGAAGCTGGCGTATCTGCATGAGATCATCCTCCAACGGCTAGCTGATTCCATGCCCGGATCGTGTTCAAGAAGTATGGAAACTAAGATCTTCTATTTCGGGCAACTCCATTCTAGGGAAGGAAGAATTATGGCAATGATTTCTTACCTTAGAATGGGGGCTGTGGCTCACTTCAAATACGGAGGCCAAGGAATGAATACTCACAACTTTTGAATCAATTCTCTGGAAGCCATTTTGATATTCATTCCGAAGTGAGAAAAGCCATCCCTTCCCGTGTTCGTGAATATACTATCTTGAAGGGAGATATTCGATCACACTGCCTTGGGTGTATTGATCGAGTTTGTGCTACTGCGATCTTGATTGAAGTCGACGAATTCAGTCAAGCCTTCCAAGGAGTCGCCAACACATGAGCTTAACCGAATTTACTCTTGAAGGAGGGTCGCCAACAGGTTTCGGCCAAGGGTAACTTGAAGGGGGAGCCTTCAAGGAATTGAAGTAAGGTCGGGGACATTTTCACCAAAACAAGGGAGTGTTTTGGTTCAACAATTCAACCACTTGGAGATTGGAGTTGGGCGAACTAAATCACTATTGTTTAGATCGTGGATCAAGTTAAACAAATAGTGAACCTCCTGGATTGGTATCCCTAAGATGTAGGCTTGTGCCGAACTTGGTTAACAAATCTTTGAGTTTGTTTACTTTCAGTTTATTTATTTTCCGCTGCTTATTATCATAAACCTGTCTAACGTGTCCACGAAAGGTGTTTTAACTAGTTTACAGGACTAGTGTACTGGTTATCCACACAAACGGACCTAACAATTGGTATCAGAGCCACACGCTCTTCAGCGAGATCCAGTTAAAAATGATGGATAGCCAAGGTGGTTCAGTAACTAGACCCCCATTGCTCGATGGATCAAACTATGCCTATTGGAAAGATCAAATGGAGGCATTTTTCTCATCGCACTAGATGAAGGAGCATGGGATGCAGTAGAGACCCAGTATCATCCTCCAGTTGTTGAAAAAGATGGCGTGAAAACCCTAAAACCAAGGAGTGAATGGACCGCGACTCAGAGGCTTGCTGCATCAAAGAACTCGAAAACATTGAATGCTATTCACAATGCTCTTACAAAGGATCAATACCGACTTATTGCTGGATGTAAGATTGCATATGACGTCTGGACTACTTTAGCCAATACTTACGAGGGTATGGCACCGGTAAAGAAATCTTGAATCATAACACTTGATGCTCAATTTCATAGAATTACTATGGATGATAATGAAACTGTCGGCCAATACATTGGTCGTATTCGTGATCTAACCAACCAAGCTCTTCAGCTTGGCAAAGAGTATTCTTAACAGGATATTGTAGGGAAAATCATTGGAACGCTTCCAGAAAGATTCAATGCAAAAGTGGCAGCACTTGAACTATACAAAGACTTTGATAAACTACAGGTTGATGAGTTGATGGGAATCCTACAATCTTGGGAAATGGATCACTGTCCTAGGGGTAAAAGCAAACCGGTGGCTTTCAAATCTGTGACCAAGGATGTGGTTGACTTTGCCCTAGAAGATCTTGAAGAATATAGTGATGAGGAAGAACTCGCTATGTTGTCCACAAGGCTTAACCAAATCCTTAAAAATCGAAGAACCAGATTCAATTCGTCCATAAAGAAGGATGCCGGAACATCAAGCTCTAAACCCACTTCAAAAACCTCAAAGTCATTTGATAGAAATAGATCTAAACAATCTAGATCTGAGGATGACAAGGAGATTATTTGTTTTGAGTGTGGTGGAAGAGGTCATATAAAAAAGGATTGTGCCAATCTTTGATTAAAGGAGTCAAATAAATCTTATCAAGTAACATTCAGTGATTCCGATGATGAAAAGGAAACTAGTGATGATGATCCAGACTATGGATAGCACTTGTTGGAACATGGGATTCGGACAATGAGGATGAACAAGACTCAGGTATATCTCACAACTCTGTCAATATGGTTTCCTCTAATATGGTGCATTCTTCTTTCAACAGAGAACATGAGGAAAGCATTAGCAAACTCAACACTCTCTATGAAGAAACATTTGAGAAGTTGGAAATATCCATTGTTGAGTCTGTAGAACTTCATGTTGAAAACAGAAGTTTGAAAAAGCTCAACAAAAATCTTGAACTCAAAACTCAAGAACTTGAAGAAAAGCTTAAGGCCCTGTCTGAACACGTTGATGAACTACTTGAGAAGAATGCAGAACTTCATAAAGATAATGATGATCTTGAAGTAGAAAAGAATGACTACAAACTATGGTATGCAAGTATGCATGGTAAAAGAGATGCTCTTCTCACCGAACTTACAGAAGTGCAAGAGAAACTAGCCAAAGCCGAAGGAACCCTTGCTGCATTAAACAAAGGGAAGGCCAAACTAGACGATGTCATAGCCATGGGGAGATCTAGTGGCAAAAAACAAGGCTTAGGCTATCAGGCATCTACCTCAAAAAGAGAGAGCAAAAGCAAGTTTGTATCCGGAGGAATGCTGGATGACCGCCAATCAGTTAAGAAGCTCTGTCGCCCTACAAGACGGAACAAATGGTCAAGAAGACCTCCTCCTCTCATTCCTCTCAGATGTGACTACTGCAAACTTGAAGGTCACAAAACCAAGAATTGCGGAATCATAGTCAAGGACTTACAAGAAGGGAGACCCATTGTCTGGCCAAACGACAAGATTAAGATGAAGCTGATCTCTATTAGACGAGAATGGGTTCCCAAAGTTCAAAATAGATGTCATGTTGCCTTCTTGTCCCACAAAAAGAAAACCAAGAACACAATATGGTACTTTGATAGCGGGTGCTCGAAACACATGACCGGAGAAAGGAATCTGCTCAAACACTACAAAGAAATCAATGGTGGATTTGTAGTATTTGGAGATGGCAAGAAGGCGGCACTAGTGGGACAAGGGATCGTTGAAAACAGTGGCTCACGAGAATTAACTCCAGTGTTCTTTGTTGATGGACTTCAAGCCAACTTGATCAGCATCAGTCAACTATGTGATGAAAATCTAGTAGTCCAATTCACCAAGACAGACTGCCAAGTCTTTATCATGAATCAAGAATGTGTTATGAGAGGTTTGCGCTCTAAAAATAATTATTATCAACTTGTTCAAACTTACAATTTTGGCTCAGTTGCAGGAGAAAACCATATCATGATGTGGCATGAAAAGCTTGGGCACTTGAATTTCAAAGACCTGATCAGACTAAGCAGAACAGAAGCCGTAAAAGGTCTTCCCCACTTCAGAAATGCTAACATTGAATTTTGTGATGAATGTGCCAAGAACAAGCAGCACAGGAGTTCACACAAGCTGTCTGAACACCTTGGATCAACAAAATGTCTTGATATACTACACATGGATCTTATTGGTCCCACTGAGGTTGAAAGCTTGGGAGGTAAGAAATATATCTTTATGTGCATTGAAGATTATTCAAGATATACTTGGGTAGACTTTTTCAGGGAAAAAGGTGATGCATTTAAAGCCTTCGAAAAATTGTGCAATCGACTCATGACTGAAAGAGACACCAAGGTAAAAACGAATTCGAAGTGATCATGGACGGGAATTTGAAAACCAGTCCTTTGAAGAGTACTACACAGCTCATGGAATCAAGCATGAATACTCCGCATCAAAGACCCCCCAACAAAATGGAGTCGTGGAAAGAAGAAATCGAACTCTGCAAGAAATGTCAAGGGTGATGCTCAACTCCAAAAACGTAGCTGAGTTCTTGTGGGCTGAAGCAATCAACACAGCATGTTACACTATAAACTTTGTCTATCTGAGACCTAACTCTCTTATGACCCCATATGAGATATGGAACGGTAAAAAGACCTCAATTACTTATTTTCATATTTTTGGCAGCAAATGTATTGTCTTAAATGACAGGGAACACATGGGAAAATTTCAAGAAAAGAGCAATGAAGGGATATTTGTGGGATACTCTAACACTAGCAGAGCATATAAAATATATATTCCAAAACCAGGAAAGTTCTTGAATCCACAAATGTTGCCATAGAAGATGTTCCATGCAAAGATTCATCTCAACTCAAGGAGGATGAAGATCCTACTGAACCTCCAAGAAATCAGAATTCAGAACAGAAAAATGCAGAACAGATCATTACTGGAGAAGAAACCACCGAAGTTGTCCAAACACCGAGTCTGGACACCTCGCCACGTGATTCTGAGCAATAGAAAGATCTCAACGGGCGCAATCACAAACATCATGATCCTGAAGATATAATCGGTGGTGTCAATGAGAATAGGAAAACCCGGGGGAAGAAGATCGACTTTAAAGAACTAGCTGGGCTGCATTGCTACACATCCAAGATTGAACCATCCAAAGTGGAAGAAGCTCTCCAGGATGAACATTGGATAAACGCCATGTAAGATGAGCTACTTCAGTTCAAAAGAAATGAGGTGTGGACACTTGTTGAAAGTCCAAAAGACACAAATGTAATTCATACCAAGTGAATCTTTCGCAACAAGAGTGATAAAAAGGGAATATCACAAGGAACAAGGCCCTTTTAGTTGCTCAAGGATACACTCAAGTTGAAGGAGTGGACTTTAGTGAAACATTTGCGCCCGTAGCAAGACTTGAAGCGGTTCGACTTTTGCTATCCATTGCATGTTCCTTAGAGTTCAAACTATATCAAATGGATGTCAAAAGTGCATTCTTAAATGGATGGCTCAAGGAGGAAGTATATGTGGAGCAGCCCAAAGGCTTCGAGGATCCTCATTACCTACAACATGTCTACAAACTCAACAAGGCACTATATGGATTGAAACAAGCTCCTAGGGCTTGGTACGAAAGGCTCTCAAAATACTTGCTTGATCACGGGTTCGAGAGAGGAAGCCTTGACAAGACTCTATTCATAAAGAGAGAGAGTAAAGGAATTCTGATCGCCCAAGTCTATGTAGATGACATAGTTTTTGGATCAACACATCATGTGCTCAAAGACAACTTCATCGAGATAATGGGTAAGGAATTTGAAATGAGTATGGTTGGGGAACTAACATATTTTCTTGGATTACATATTACACAGAAGAAAGATGGGATATTTTTCAGCCAAACCAAGTATGCTCGAAATATTGTCAAGAAATTTGGCATGGAGTCCAGCAAACCTGTACGAACTCCTATAGGGACTAATGACAAATTTAGCAAGGATCCCAGTGGTCAAAGTGTGGATCAAAACTCTATCGAAGCATCATAGGAAGCCTACTATACCTAGCTGCAAGCAGACCAGACATAAGCTATGCAGTTGGAGTATGTGCTCGCTACCAAGGCGATCCCAATGAATCTCACCTGAAAGCTGCTAAACGAGTGATCAAATATGTTTCAGGGACAAGTGATCTTGGTATATGGTACTCTAATGAATCTAATCTCTCATTACTTGGTTATAGTGATGCAGATTGGGCAGGAGACGCGGATGATAGAAAAAGCACTACCGGAGGATGCTTCTACATTGGAACCAATCTTGTCAGTTGGTATAGTAAGAATCAAAGTTCCATCTCACTCTCAACTGCCGAAGCGGAATAAATCGCAGCAGGAAGTTGTTGTGCAATTGCTATGGATGAAGCAAATGATGCTAGACTATGGAATTGATCAAGAAATCCTCACCATACTATCTGATAATATGAGTGCAATCGACATCTCAAAGAATCCAATCCAACACGGGAGAACCAAGCATATTGAGCTTCGACATCACTTTATTAGAGAACTTGTTGAAGAAGGAATTGTGTCCATACAACATGTCGGGACTACTGAGCAACATGCAGATATTGTTACCAAGGCGTTAGATCGTGAAAGATTTGAAAAATTGAGAAGGGATCTCGGCCTATGCACGATCACTTAAAATCCCTCAAAATATGGAATAAAATTTATTTTATACACTTTCCTTCATTATAAATATATTTATATTCATTCCATTATTTTGTTTAGCTCGTTATATTTAATAGTTTTGTTAAGATTTTTTTTTGCAGATCCTTATATAAGGAAAACAATCCACACTATTTCAAAATTCAAATTAGTGATATGACATCCGGACTTGACAAGACAAGAGGCGGGAATGGTTATCTTCTCATGGCCGTTCAAAAACATGATCATGGCAGTTTTTGGAACCGGGATTGCCTTTCCAAAATTCAAATTAGGGAAGTTACCTCCCATAACTAATTTCTCTCACTCAATATTACTTCCGTCTTCTAAACCTCTCAACATTTTCCTAAGAATCTCTCCAAGTCTCTCGCACATCCTTACTTCTCTTCTACTTCTTCCCAGGCGCAACAATGGTGAGAACTCATGGAAGCCAAATCTCTGAAGCACAAGATCCTACCCCTGCTTCATCCACGGGAAGAAAGAAAGTGATCTCCCTAGAAGAATCCAGTGCAAAGGGTCGGGCAAAAGCTGTTCAACAAGCGATTTTCGAACAAACCATATCCGAAACACCCTCTCTCATACCTGTTCAATTCCCTTCCTCATCTCCATCCACTGCCAGAGGGAAATGAGCCACCACCAATGCTGCTCAAGACCCCCTTGATATTCGAGCCGAAGTAGCCGGAGCCAACACCATGAAGCAAAAAGAAATTGGAGCCCAAAAGATGAAAGAAAAAGCTGTCTCTACCACCAAACCTCGAGAGAAAGCCGTGGCAAAGAAGAATGCCTCCATCAGCGAGCGTGTCCAAGCAGACCTTGCCAAGGCACTGGAACCACTGGAAACTATTCTGGCAAACATCCCCTCTATGGGATTTGGCAAGATGACTGAAGCAGCCGTGCCATCTAAAGTTGCGGACCTTGCACCAAAGGATGCACAAAAGGTGTCCACCGCAAAGCCCAAGAAGAAAACTCTAGCAAAGAAGACTGTTGTGTGAAACTTTTGACAAGTTTCATTAACATGAGTATTTTTATAAAATAACAAGTTCGAATTTATTAAATGAAAAGAGTTATGATTTATGGGAAAGGGTTTAAGGATATATTCCACTTTTTAATACTCATGTGGGGAAACTTTGATTTCAAATGGCGCGACGAAAATCCCCGGCCATGAAACTTTTGACAAGTTCCCACTATATGAGTATTTTCTGAAAAATAATAATCCCGGTTTTCAATTTTATTTAATGAAACCAATTTATGAAGATGGAGTTGGGATTAGGGATATATTTATAGGTTGTCACGTTTTTATTACTCGTGTTAAGAAACTGTGCCCCCGAAAGCGCACGGTGTCAAAAATTGCAGTAATTTATAGTAAGACCGGATCGTTCACTGGAGGATGTGCGATAGAAGCAGGTCCCACGTCGTTTACTATGGTTTTCCACTCGGTTACTCGATTCAAGTTTGTGCTTCATTTATCAACTACTTGACGTAATTTAATTCTAAGCTAGGAAAGCAGTAGAATAAAGCGGATAAAATTACTCTAGAAAGCGAATTAAATTTAATCTAAGAAAGCAATAAACTGTTCCATGAAAGCGATTAATATAAGACAGAAGGGGCAGGGAGAAATTAATAAAGATTGGACAAGATTCAGATGAAACACAATTAAACTTCCATTTTAATTACACAGATCTTTGTTTGAGATAATCCTTTCGGTTAGCTAACTCTCATGCTTCCATACCATGTTCCCTTTAACAGACAAGTACTTACAATAGGGATTTACATGCTTTTAAGAAAATAAATTCTAAGATACCACATACTAATAACTCCCCTTGCAATGCCTTGCAGGAGTATGTTCGTCATCTGTGGTGGATAAGCAACACCTGACAATTCATTAGTTGAAATGCCAAGTACTCCCATCATTCCCCCATGTCAGACCCAAAGTCTAAAAATAAGTCTGAACTATCCCTTAACTCTCAGTCCTAGTAACAGTTAGAAGATCTAGCGACGCATCCGAGTGACCTCTACGAAAGCGATTAAAAGAAAGCAGTAAAGAAAGCATTTAAAATCCTATCACTCGGAAGTTTCAAAAGCTTCGTACTGGTAGTAAAAGAAAGCCCCCAGTCAAGATGACTGGGTGTGGATCAAGAATTCCCGGATCTCGGTGAACCGCTCGCAGTGTTCACTTCCTTTCGGGTGGTTGTGAGATACAAACTAATGAAACGAACTAATAGCTTAGTTCGTTCCGGATGCACTCACTCAGGACTCAAAAAATAGGCTTTGGCAGAAGAGGATAACAGTTGAAAGAAACTCAACCCTATCTTAGAAAGTAACCAAGGCCCGAATGTTGTTCCTCTAGTATTATCTGTCACACCTTATCGGAATCCAAGTAGAATCTGACCCAGTGCAATATTTAATATAAGATTTCCAAGAAACATCAATTCTGGGAAATAATAGATCTTTGAAAATCAATCCCTAAACAGGTACTAGACTCTCAATTAAAACACAGAACTTTTCAGTCTAGATGAGACCTAATCGCTGACTCTGCTTCTAGTTTTTCAAAGATTATCCCCCAGTCGAATGTGAATTAGTCATAACTGTGGAATTTATCCCTTACTCAGATCCGGATTTTATAAAGGATTTTTGTTGGAAATTTACTGCGAGTCATCTGGTTAAAATCACGACTTCTATGTCCAAGGGAAGGATCCCAAAATAGTTTGACCACAATAGTTACATAATATTATCATGCATAATTTTATAAGGAAGTGCAAAATCAAATTAACCCAAAATATAAGACGGGTTTGGACAGAATGTGAGACACAAAGATGAAATAGCCGGAGATGAGAAGAATTTGGCTAAAAAGACTCGTCGAAATAATCAGGGTAATTGGATTAAAACTGTTGTCCAACTTCCCAATTATTAGGATGGAATGATTTTAGATAGCAGAAGACCTTGACTGATAGTGATCGCTATCATCAAAGTTCTTACTATTTGTGAAATGAGAGAAAGAACCTACATATTTTCTCACTATAATACCAGTCAAGCAGTGTTGATCGACACTATTTGATAATATTACAGTTTGAAATTCGGGTTTTGAAAATGAAATAAGAAAATAAAACTGTATTCAGACAGGGACTGACTGAGTGGCTACTTTATTTCCCGGTAAGAGGACCGTTCGCCTGACCTCATCAATCACTATCCGAACCATGCAAAATAACAAATAGAAATGAATACATAGACCACGGGCTACTTCATTTCCCGGTAAAGGGACCGTTCGCCAACATTATTCTATGATATTCTTCACTATTCGTTTCATACATCACGGGTAAAGACAAAATAAACAAAAGAAAATATTTTTGGATTATCTTGCATGAGAGACATTGGTTTCTCATGTAAGGATATTGAAATTAATCCATGGTCACTCTTTATGATCCAATTAATCACTCATTCCAAAATCGGTCAATTACAGTCCGGATTATATACTTAGATCACTGGAGTTTTAATTTTTATAGAAAAATCTTTTAATGGAAAATTGAACAAAGTTCTTTACATCAATCTAATCCTTGGTTGAGATCATTGGATCTCAACCTCAAAATATTAATGTGAAGGTTCAATCATTTGGATAGAAAGATGGGGAAATGATATTTTGATGAGTCTGCCAATTACGACGCTGAACAAAAGTTACGACGCTATCCAAGGACAGCGTCGTAGGTGTAGCGTCGTAAGTGGTAGTTTGCAGATAAGAAAGTATTTTGGGGTTCTACGACTCTAGACAAAAATTACGACGCCATCCTAGGATAGCGTCGTAGGTCTAGCGTCGTAGAACAAAATTTTCTTAAGTCCGAAGTAACTACGACGCTGAACCTTTACCTACGTCGCTACCCTTGGGTAGCGTCGTAGGGCGATTAGCGTCGTAGTCCCCTCAGGACATAAGTGTTGTTTCGGATAATGCAATCTATGCGATTGCAAACCCTATTTTTCAGATTCATGGTTCAAAATGCATACATGTAACAAAACGAGGATGAACAATAGACTAGAATGCATAAAATAAAGGAAAAAATAAGCTGGAAATTATGCAAATGTGAACCACCAGCCCAAATGAGGGTTTTCAACCAACATATCATGCATGAGGATCCAAATAGAAAGAGGAAAACATTGAATCCTCAAGTAAACAAAAAAAATGACCAAATGGTCATGAAACCGAAAATAAAGCAAGAAATCCATAGACCAAGTCTATTTCATGATTTGGGACTCTTTTTGTGATTATCTTCCCATATATAAGAAAATGGTGTGACAAAACCCATGATTTGGGTAGTTCAAACCTCAAAATGTGTTTACAAAGCTGTAAATAATGAAAACAGTGGCTATCTAGGTCTAAAAATGCTAAGCACTCGCTAATCTAGACTAAGCAGTAGCTAAAAACTAAGAACAATGCAAGAAAAGTAAATAATACAAAAAAATTAAACCCTAACTAACCTAACTACCTACACACCTCTCAAGAACTCTAAGTTGTCTCCAAGTTTTCTATGCTCTTAAGTTGTTGATCCTAGGAGTCAACTTGTCTTATATAGGTAGGAAACCCTAGGCCCATGGGCCCCCAGGCCTTGAAATTTGAATTCTGGCCAGGTTACGACGCTGAGCTTGACTTCGTCGCTATCCATTACTACGACGCTATAGGTGTAACGTCGTAGTCTTCTACCTCGAATACACTTCTTTGTCTCTAAGTGAACAGCCTACGGCGCTATCCTCTGCTACGTCGCTACTCTTGGTCTACGACGTTATGCTCGGCGTCGTAGCTCTTCTCCTTTGGAATTTTGCCTCCAATTCTGCCTACGATGCTACGCTCGGCTACGACGCTATACATGCTTAGAGTCGTAGTTGAGTGTAGCGTCGTAATTTCCTGAAAAATACGACTTTTTGTGGGTTTTCATTTCTTTTCCCATCTTTTTGTTTCCTTTTTCTTTTCTTTTCTTTTTCTCATGTTTTTGGATTTTTCTAACATAAAATGTGTAGTAAAATTACATATTTATGCCTTTTTCATACCAGCTTAATCTTTTTACAAATATGCATAAATTAGTCCAATTCGACTGCTTTCTTATTTAATATAAGACCGGAATGCGATCAAATGCCCGTTTTAAGACACGGAAATGGATTGAAATAATGGACATTTCTGGCTATTATCAACATCCTCACATTTAATACTGATCGTCCCCGAGCAGTCAGAGTCAATGTTCCTAAGAACACGGACTCTACATATTCAATTCATTTTCGTGGCTTCATAAATTATATTCTTTTTGGATTGGGATAAGACAATAAAAAACTACAAGTATTAAATTCCCTTGATTGCAGTGTTTAATGAAATAATACTTGCTCACTATATCGGGCCTACAAATCAAGCATTATTGTCAATCCTTCATGAATATCATGTTTGAAAGATGCTAGGATTAAAAATTAGAATTGAGGTATGACATGAACATGTTTCATGAAATAGAGCCTCACGTATAAGAGAATCGGAAAATTCACTCACTCTCAAATGGGGTCCAATCGTTGAACGCTCAAAATCAAATTTAATTAAATTGTTCCATAAGCTTGCAATTAGACCAACTCGCCACCGGCTCATTTCCGCAAATCGAGATCATGAGGTCTTATTTAAGGGTTGTAATGGGGCATACGGTTGTAACATTCGGTAAGAAAGGGAAATTATTGGGCTAAGAGATGGCAAGAATTTATTCTATCATAACTTGGCATTTTTATTTAAACTTTATGATCATCAATATTTCTTTCTTTTGAGTTTCTTTTCTATTGCATGACATTAGACTATGTCTAATTGCTTTGTCATTTGCAATTTATTTTTGTTGAATGAGGCTCAACATTTTCTTTTCTTTTTCTCTTTTTCTTCGTTTTTTGAATCGGTTTATAGTTTACCGATTGATACATTTTTGATGATCATAAATTTGATGCCTTTGATAGAATTTATCCTTGTCCATTTGGGTTGAATATTTTGGTTTTTTTTTTTTGTAAGGTTAGGAAAGTTATAGAGGGCTTCAAAGAAAAATTAGGTTTAAAGGCTCAAATTGGTTAATCCTAGGGGAAAAACATTTTTGGGTTTGGATTTCAAACGAAAGTCAAAAATTTGGGTTTTCTAGGTGCCTCGATCACATGCTCGATTTCGGGAATATGGCGTGGTCTTGAATCGGTCCCAATTGCAAGTTTTAGTTTCCTTTAATTAAAATGACTCACACATTAAAGAAATCAAATGAGTAAAAATGACTCATGGCTCAGATCTCACAAGGTTGGATTGATTCATATCATACAGTATTCTCAAATTTAATCAAAGCTTAATTCTAACAATTTATTCAATCAAAATTTTCAACATGAAGATTTATTACCCAATAAGCTGATCGCATCAGTAAATTTTTATAGCTCAAAACCTTAGGAATTCATGTCATGCATGTTCTCAATTATATTATCCCAATTTAAAAGTTTGAAAATTTAATCACAAGCCTAAATTCAACATGTGAATTTAGAGCAGGTTTATGCATACTTTTTGCTGGTTATTTAATTTAAAGCAGTAAAGAGGCACTGCTGACATACGGAGTATATCAACAGCATATTTTTGGCCTGACAGTCACTTATTCATCTTGGACCGTCAGACATCTTTTCGAGAATAAAATTGTTTTTGGACTGCAGAATTCCTTTTTGAAAGCAGTAATGACATCAATTACAAGAGATTTCATGCAGTAAGAATGAACTTGCACAATTGATAGAAATTCTCTTATATGATGTTTACAATTAAGCTTGAAATTAAGTAGGATCAGATCAGGCTCATTCCTTCGGCTCTTGTGGTTGAGTTGAAGGCCCAACATCGTCTTTTGGTGGAAGTGGCGGCTTCGGGAGTTGTCCGATTAGTGCTTGGATCATCGTCTCCATCATCTTTCGCTGACGTTCCTCACTTTCCATCGTCATCTTCCGCTGCCTTTCTTCGCTTTCTAGCCTTTCTCTGTGCTGTTTTTCTTCTCTTTCCAACAATAGTCGTCTGAATTCATCTTCTCTTCTCCTCTGTTCAGCTCTCTCTTCCTCTTTTCTCTTCTCTCTCTCTTCCCTGAATCTCCTATCATCTTCCCTTCCCAAAATGATAACATCAGCCAACTGCTTGACACTTTCTGTCATGGTTTTGTTCATTGAGCTCACAATCTCGACTACATTTGAGTTGGTGGGATGTTGAGAGATGTTCTGGCTCAGAGGAGGGATCTGGGAGGGTTGAGCTTGCTGCTGAGGGGCTTGAACCGGAGGCGGCGGAGGAACTTGACTCGGACTTGGTGCCGCTGGCTCGTGTTGGGGCTCTTCCACTTGTGTTTGAAGGTGCCGCCTCAGTACGGGCCTTTCTTCTTCTTTTAGGAGCAGGGGGAGGCATTGGATCTCTTCTTTGAATTGATGGTGCTCCTTCACCTGATATGAAAGAGGATTGCACATTTGAGTCAGCAGGGAATGGAGGGAGTGCATATATGATCCTTTCTCGATTGCGCATGGAGGGGACCCGAATTGGGGGGTTTAGGATGACCAAGGCATCTGTATCGAATTCCCCCATGTCTACCCCTTGAGCTGTGCAGATTCTTTTAATGAGATTCGGGTAGTAGAGGGCGTGCTTCTTCTCAATCCTTGTGGTCATGACTTCAAAGATGTCTTCTTCAACATTCAACTTCAGCCCGTGCCACAGCTTGGCAAACCCCATCAGTATACTGCCAGAGGTGGTTTGGGGATGCGAGCTGGGCTTAATCCTAGCCATGAAAAATTCAAATGTGGGCATGAACTCCACTCTTAACTTGGCTGTGTTGAATGTCCCCACCATGCCTGGAGTTTTGGTCAAGGAGTCGGCGATGGCTTGATATGTTGCTTTCATCTTGGTCTTGCCATGCCTGTTCAAGATCTCCTCCTCCGGGATCTCACTCTGATAGCTGGGAGTTTGGAGGAATCTGTTTAGATAATCGTGAGAGATATCTATTATTCTTCCTCTGACCCAGGTTGTTCTTCTAGCAACGTCGATGTTGCAGTAGAACTCCCTAGTCAACTCCATGTACCCAGGGTCTCCATGGTGTAGTAAGAACTGCTCCCATCCATGCCATGTTCTCCAAAAATCAACTGTAGGGTGCATCAGCGAGTCAGGTGCAAACCCCTTGTCGGGTATGATGGTTTCCAATAGCTTCTCATAACTTTCGAATCACGTCTTCCTCCTTTAACACCATTTTGCTATTCTCTTTCTTTTGGATCCCCATCCTTGAGCGAACTTCCGTCTCATCCCAAAACCTGGCTGGCTTGATGGATCCAACTGACTCTTGAGCCTCATCTTCATCTTCACTGGTGTGCCAATCAGTTGGATCATCTTGCTCTCCTTGGATGGGTTCACTGGTGGCTCCTTGTCTGCTTGGCTCTCCTTCTCCTGGAGCTGCTTCATTTAATGGATCATTCTGCTGAGCTTCCTCTACTTCCATGTTTCCTTCAGCTGCTTCATTTAATGGATCCTCCTCAACCTGTTTAGTTACATTTTTCATTGTATTGAGTTCACAATTTTAAGGTGAAGGAAATGTAATTACAGGAAAACAAGGGTCATCAACACTAGTTGATACCTCCTCCTCCTCCCTAATTCTTGCAGCTTGTCCGACAGGACGTTGGAGAATAGGCGCCAATTGATCCATAAACTCTTGTTCTTCCCTTGGGATTTCCTCCTTTTCTTCCTCCAACATCTTCTTCCTCCTCTCAGCCATATCTTGCGCTTTATCTGTTTTAGCTTGTGGCTCTTCAGCTTTTTCTTTTAGTAGTGCAGATAGCGTGATTGGATTTGCAGAGGTTTCAGCAGTTCCATCCTCGTCATTCTCCCCAATCATAAGTCTTCTCCTCTTCCGTGGCTCGGATGACTTTTCTGGGGCAATTACAGCTTCAATCCTGGCAGTGCCAACAAGCGGATCAATGAGCTGACACACTTCCATCTGATATTTGATTTGATCTCGCCCCTCTCCCGCGTCGATTCTTGCTTCAATTTGATCGTTCAGCCTCCCTCGAATATCTTTCCGGATGGTCTGAGCATCATGTGCATTGGGTCCTGCCCATACGGGAGGCTCCGTTTTGATTTTGAGCCCACGCCCCTGCACTTCTCTCGTGATCATCAAATCTTCATCGTTTCCTTTATCTTTCTCCACCTCTGTCGATTCCCTCATCTCCAATTCCGCTTGGAGCTTTTCAGCAATTTCTTTGTCGTGCAATTCTTTCTTTCTCCTTTCCTCCTCAGCTTTTGCCTTCTCAATATTTTTCAGCATTTCTGTATCTTGCATTGCCCTTTCTTCTCTTCTTATTCTTTCCCTAGTCTCAGCTTCACTGGGCGGCCTTTCAGACGTTTGCTGTTCCAACACACCTGCCTGTGCATTCTCATCTTCTTGCAGTTTTCTAGCCAACTCAGCATCTCGAGCAATTTGTTCTTTCCGTTTAGGAGGTGGCGGTGGCATTATCCCCTTGCCTCTATCTTTTGGATCTGCAGGTGCTGCCACTTTCCTAGCATTCGGCTCGGGTTCTTGGATTACCACCTTTGGCTCCGGTGCCTTTGCTGGTTTCTCTTTCTCTTTCTCAGCTTGTTTCACCAGCCTCCTTCTTGTTTGAGCTTGAGGCACGGGCTGGCTTTCAGATGCAACAGCAGTAGATGTTTGTTCGGGCTGGGTGGGTGGTTTAGTGGTAGCAGGTGCTTGTTCTCTCGGTGGCAGAGCAAATGCTTGCACCGTCGGTTGGGTGGCCTGAACATGTTCTTCTGGAGGGGGAGTGGAGATATAGGCATCGGCAGTGGCACCTGGGTCTTCCTCATAGCCCAGTTGTTTTTCAGCGCGTTTCAAGTAGTCTTTGACGAAGCTCTGCTGAGTGATTCGCACAAGCTGTGCTTCCCAGTCCTCCTTTATCCTTTTGCAAAACTTGCTCCGGACATTATAGTTGTAAGGTAGGATCTTTTTCTTGTTTGTATTGTCATTACAATATCGGAGTGCCTCCTTATCCATCTCCATTATCAATTCCAGGTAGGATTCCCGATACTTGTCCATCATAGCCCCTACCAGATCTTTTCGAATCCCTTCAAGATAACTCATGTCTTGCGCAACGTTAAAGTTTAGATAAGCTCCAGCCTTAGCTTCTGACATTAGCTGGAACTGTCTCTCCCCTTTCTTTATGGGCTTCCAATTGCCCTTTCTTATGTCCACAAGCAGCTGTTCCCTTAATACAGCGATGTGCCGAGGATGCTCATTTTCTTCCGAAGTCCTGAATTGCCCGTATTTTCTGTGCGTGAAGATGGATTCGAACTCCCCCTCAGCAGGCAGTTCCACTCCTTCTTCCAAATGAGATTTAGTGATGCTCGGATTTCCTTTTCCCCATACAAACATGAGGTTCTCCTATTCTTCCCTTGCATCCTTGATCATTTTCCTCATGGTGTTCAGCAATGAAGTATTATGGCCCTGCTCAAAATTCTCTGCACTTTTGAGGTGCTTGTGCAGGTTGCAGCTTAATTCTCGGTGCCTGAGACGGGCCTGATCTGTAATCCACCTTTGTTCTACAGGTCCCTTCTTCTCAAGAAGATATGGGTTCCATTTGAAGGGAAATGCTTCGTGCATCATGATGGCTCCGCTGTTTAAAATTCTGCTCAGATCAATCTGTTTGTCAGTGAAGGCCATTCTGACTTGTGGATCAATGATCTGGTTTGGGATGATGACATCAAAGTTGGCCAGATTTGAGTCTTTCGTTCATCTTTCCACATGCCGGTTCCAAATGGCTCTGTGTTCTCTGAACTTCAGCTGGATGCGTTCGTGGTGGACATCTGGAGTTGTCAGCACGTCATTTTTGGCATGGTCCATCATCATCCCCCAAAATTTCTTTAGAAAGTGATAATAATCCCTTTCTATTGAGGCAGCAACAATTGTTCTTTCTTCTGGGGGTATGCTCGCGTCCCATCCTTGTGGAAATTCCAATTTATCCTCTGTGGTGTGATCCAGCGGGACCCTATATTCTGACATGATCGCCGCCCTCATATTCTTGATCTCAGTTCGGTCAATCGAAGCCTGCTTTGCTGCTTGCTCATATGTGCAATCAGGTAGCCCAATGCCTGATTTTACTACTAATTCATTCCTGAAAAGGATAGAGGAGATTAGAGATACTCAAGTTTTTATAATTTCCATAAATTGTTCAAGTTAAGAATCAACATCCTCACATTTTGAGCTCTGCTCGAAATGTGATTTAATTGATTGAACTTGAATTTTATTGCAATGCATAAGTAACATTATTTACAGCCGCAGATTTACACAATACAAATTTATTAAAAATTGAGGTCATTGGACCTAAAAATATTTTTGATTTGAACTCTTGAGTCCAAAAAGAGAAAATAAAATGGTCATTGGACCAAAAATCTTTTTAATGGGCGATTGGGCCCAAAAATTTGATTTTCTCAAATTTATTAAACAAGCTCGAGATACTTGTTCAAAATGGGATGAGATGAGACGAATGGAATGGATGCTCGTAATTGGAATGTGCAGTGGAGACGTGGCGGAATGGATTTGCTAATTCCGGATTGCTTGGACTGTATTGGACAGTTAAAACACTCCCAAAAGTTTGCAAACACTATTTTTTTAATTTTTAAAGGTTGACTTGTTTATTCAATGAAAAGTGGGATGTGTGTGGTCCTATTTTGGATTTTGAAAAGAGAATAGCAGCTGTTGGTGACAAAAATACTGCTATTTTAATACTCACACTCTTAGTTCCATTGGGAACCAAAATACACTTGTCAACCAAAATTCCTACCAACTATTTTTTTGTCTTTTGTGAGAAAAGTGCAACAAAGGAACAAGGAATTTGTGGCACAGGCTGCCACATAAAAACAATCACCAACTTTATACAGATTGTAGTGCACACCACAGACTTGCCAAAACAGGGATAATGGCAATAAATGTTCACAGTAGCATGCACCCCTCACACAGACAGACTCAGCAAACAGACCAACACCAAGTCATGCTTCCTTCTCGACAAAGACAACAGATAAAACATACTAACATGCTTCATACTTACCAACACAGGTTAATCGAAATCACAAAAATCAGTCAAGCTAAAAAAAAAATCAAACAACATAGTGACTAATAACACAGTGATGCTCATGAAACACCCCTGTGTTCATCAGTCTTCCATTATCCAACATTCATAAGTCTCAGATGCAACTAAACAGGAGGTTCTTAACAGAGTCAAAACCCACCAAACCTTAGGTTCTACCAAATGATATGGAAAGCCAAACGTCCCCTAGGAGCCCTAAAAACCTAGCTCCCTCAACAATGGCGGTTTCTGCCATGGCCAAAACTTTGACAGTTTATCGGCACTTCTCAAAAATCGACAAACCCAAAAGTACAAACAAAATAAAATCATCATCCAACCCTCACAGAGTGATTTCTGACCACCCTTATACTGAAATAAACACTCCCCCTGCCTCAGATTACACTCGGCCAACACTCACATTGTCATAGAAATCAATAATACAAAGTTCAAATCACATTATGCTAAAAATCGAACTAAACAACCAGTGAGACTCTCAAAACCAAAACCCCAGAACATATTCTTGCAGAAAAGCGCCAACAATCCCTAAAATCGTGAAAACAGGGGGTGCACGGGAATCGAAAATGGGAAAACTTACCAGGGCTTTTCGGCTTCCGGAGACGAAGGAGACGCCATTGCGGTGGTTTTGGGAAAATTTTGGCAGAGTTTCCCCTTGATTTTGGACGGAAAGAGTGCGAAGAACACTTGGTGTGCTTCGGAAAAAAGGGTTCGGAGTCGAGAGTTTGAAAATGTTAAGTGTGGGAATGAAGAAGAAGAATGGTCGGGGTATTTATAAAAAGAGGAAACACGGGCTTACAACGCTACACTTGGCCTACGACGCTATACTAGCGCCGTAGGTTAAGTTCAGCGTCGTAGGTAGAAAGAAAGGGAAAAAAAGGTACGGCGCTATCCAAAGGTACGACGTTGAACTCAACGTCGTACTTTTTGGACTGCGTCGTAAGGCGGTGGTGAGACAAAGGGGTGCACTACGGCGCTATCCCTTTGGTACGACGCTGTACCAAGATAGCGTCGTACTGAGGGACTGCGTCGTAGGATGGAAAGGGGTGAGTGTACTACGATGTTATGCTTTGACTACGACGCTAAAATAGCGTCGTAGGGTGTGTTTGGCGTCGTAGTTGCTGAAAGAGGATAAGGGAGGATACTACGACGCTGTACGTTCACTACGACGTTGACCTAGGTCAGCGTCGTAGCTATGGATAGCGTCGTAAGTGGGAGCGGGATTCAGCTAACACTCGGATTTTTCGAAATTTTTTCAAAATTTAAGCGGACTGGGCCTGAGAAGGTGAATTTGGGCCTCAGTCAATTTTATTTGTTTTGGACTTGGAAATTTTTGTCCAAAACAATTTTTCATGTTATGAATGGGCTTAAATAATGAAATTCTATTTGCATAAAATAGGTTGGATTAATTCCACTTGTTTGCAAAAATCATTCCGGATTTTTAAATTGCTTTAACTTCCGGAATTATTTTCTTAAATTCATGGGATTAATCCAACTGGGAACCTAGTTTTTCTGCTTCATTTTTCTGCTCCTTCTTTTTGGTGGTTCTATGATTCCTGCAAGAAAGAATACCCAAACTGGTTAGGTTTTCTCCTCAAATCAACATCCTCACATTTAGAGTCTTAGTACTCTAAATGTTTAATTGATTTGGGGGTACTTCTCTGTTCTGAAATAAACACACAAAGCTAACTAAAGCTAACTAGGAGTAATCAGGAGTGTAATTCTCTTAATAAACGACGCTGCATCCTCCCCGGCAACGGCGCCATGAAACTTTGGACAAGTTTCATTAACACGAGTATTTTTATAAAATAACAAGTTCGAATTTATTAAATGAAAAGAGTTATGATTTATGGGAAAGGGTTTAAGGATATATTCCACTTTTTATTACTCATGTGGGGAAACTTTGATTTCAAATGGCGCGACGAAAATCCCCGGCCATGAAACTTTTGACAAGTTCCCACTATATGAGTATTTTCTGAAAAATAATAATCCCGGTTTTCAATTTTATTTAATGAAACCAATTTATGAAGATGGAGTTGGGATTAGGGATATATTTATAGGTTGTCACGTTTTTATTACTCGTGTTAAGAAACTGTGCCCCCGAAAGCGCACGGTGTCAAAAATTGCAGTAATTTATAGTAAGACCGGATCGTTCACTGGAGGATGTGCGATAGAAGCAGGTCCCACGTCGTTTACTAAGGTTTTCCACTCGGTTACTCCATTCAAGTTTGTGCTTCATTTATCAACTACTTGACGTAATTTAATTCTAAGCTAGGAAAGCAGTAGAATAAAGCGGATAAAATTACTCTAGAAAGAAAATTAAATTTAATCTAAGAAAGCAATAAACTGTTCTAAGAAAGCGATTAATATGAGATAGAAGGGGCAGGAAGAAATTAATAAAGATTGGTCAAGATTCAGATGAAACACAATTAAACTTCCATTTTAATTACACAGATCTTTGTTTGAGATAATCCTTTCGGTTAGCTAACTCTCATGCTTCCATACCATGTTCCCTTTAACAGACAGGTACTTACAATAGGGATTTACATGCTTTTAAGAAAACAAATTCTAAGATACCACAGACTAATAACTCCCCTTGCAATGCCTTGTAGGAGTATGTTAGTCATCTGTGGTGGATAAACAACACCTGACAATTCATTAGTTGAAATGCCAAGTACTCCCATCATTCCCCCATGTCACGCCCAAAGTCTAAAAATAAGTCTGAACTATCCCTTAACTCTCAGTCCTAGTAACAGTTAGAAGATCTAGCGACGCATCCGAGTGACCTCTACGAAAGCGATTAAAAGAAAGCAGTAAAGAAAGCATTTAAAATCCTATCACTCGAAAGTTTCAAAAGCTTCGTACTGGTAGTAAAAGAAAGCCCCCAGTCAAGATGACTGGGTGTGGATCAAGAATTCCCGGATCTCGGTGAACCGCTCGCAGTGTTCACTTCCTTTCGGGTGGTTGTGAGATACAAACTAATGAAACGAACTAATAGCTTAGTTCGTTCCGGATGCACTCACTCAGGACTCAAAAAATAGGCTTTGACAGAAGCGGATAGCAGTTGAAAGAAACTCAACCCTATCTTAGAAAGTAACCAAGGCCCGAATGTTGTTCCTCTAGTATTATCTGTCACACCTTATCGGAATCCAAGTAGAATCTGACCCAGTGCAACATTTAATATAACATTTCCAACAAACAGCAATTCTGGGAAATAATAGATCTTTGAAAATCATTCCGTAAACAGGTACTAGACTCTCAATTAAAACACAGAACTTTTCAGTCTAGATGAGACCTAATGCGTGTGCTCGGGGTAGAAGTTTTGTATAACTCTATAGCCATGCTATTAAGTATTTTTCGCTGACTCTGCTTCTAATTTTCCCAAGATTATCCCCCAGTCGAATGTGAATTAGTCATAACTGTGGAATTTATCCCTTACTCAGATCCGGATTTTATAAAGGATTTTTGTTGGAAATTTACTGCGAGTCATCTGGTTAAAATCACGACTTCTATGTCCAAGAGAAGGATCCCAAAATAGTTTGACCACAATAGTTACATAATATTATCATGCATACTTTTATAAGGAAGTGCAAAATCAAATTAACCCAAAATATAAGAAGGGTTTGGACAGAATGTGAGACACAAAGATGAAATAGCCGGAGATGAGAAGAATTTGGCTAAAAAGACTCGTCAAAATAATCAGGGTAATTGGATTGCAGTTATCTGTTGTCCAACTTCCCAATTATTAGGATGGAATGATTTTAGACAGCAGAAGACCTTGAATGATAGTGATCGCTATCATAAAAGTTCTTACTATTTGTGAAATGAGAGAAAGAACCTACATATTTTCTCACTATAATACCAGTCAAGCAGTGTTGATCGACACTATTTGATAATATTACAGTTTGAAATTCGGGTTTTGAAAATAAAATAAGAAAATAAAACTGTATTCAGACAGGGACTGACTGAGTGGCTACTTTATTTCCCGGTAAGAGGACCGTTCGCCTGACCTCATCAATCACTATCCGAACCATGCAAAATAACAAATAGAAATGAATACATAGACCACGGGCTACTTCATTTCCCGGTAAAGGGACCGTTCGCCAACATTATTCTATGATATTCTTCACTATTCGTTTCATACATCACGGGTAAAGACAAAATAAACAAAAGAAAATATTTTTGGATTATCTTGCATGAGAGACATTGGTTTCTCATGTAAGGATATGGAAATTAATCCATGGTCACTCTTTATGATCCAATTAATCACTCATTCCAAAATCGGTCAATTACAGTCCGGATTATATACTTAGATCACTGGAGTTTTAATTTTTATAGAAAAATCTTTTAATGGAAAATTGAACAAAGTTCTTTACATCAATCTAATCCTTGGTTGAGATCATTGGATCTCAACCTCAAAATATTAATGTGAAGGTTCAATCATTTGGATAGAAAGATGGGGAAATGATATTTTGACGAGTCTGCCAATTACGACGCTGAACAAAAGTTACGACGCTATCCAAGGACAGCGTCGTAGGTGTAGCGTCGTAAGTGGTAGTTTGCAGATAAGAAAGTATTTTGGGTTCTACGACTCTAGACAAAAATTACGACGCCATCCTAGGATAGCGTCGTAGGTCTAGCGTCGTAGAACAAATTTTTCTTAAGTCCGAAGTAACTACGACGCTGAACCTTTACCTACGTCGCTACCCTTGGGTAGCGTCGTAGGGCGGTTAGCGTCGTAGTCCCCTCAAGACATAAGTGTTGTTTCGGATAATGCAATCTATGCGATTGCAAACCCTATTTTTCAGATTCATGGTTAAAAATGCATACATGTAACAAAACGAGGATGAACAATAGACTAGAATGCATAAAATAAAGGAAAAAGTAAGCTGGAAATTATGCAAATGTGAACCACCAGCCCAAATGAGGGTTTTCAACCAACATATCATGCATGAGGATCCAAATAGAAAGAGGAAAACATTGAATCCTCAACTAAACAAAAAAAAAAATGACCAAATGGTCATGAAACCGAAAATAAAGCAAGAAATCCATAGACCAAGTCTATTTCATGATTTGGGACTCTTTTGTGATTATCTTCCCATATATAAGAAAATGGTGTGACAAAACCCATGATTTGGGTAGTTCAAACCTCAAAAAGTGTTTACAAAGCTGTAAATAATGAAAACAGTGGCTATCTAGGTCTAAAAATGCTAAGCACTCGCTAATCTAGACTAAGCAGTAGCTAAAAACTAAGAACAATGCAAGAAAAGTAAATAATACAAAAAAATTAAACCCAACCTAACTACCTACACACCTCTCAAGAACTCAAAGTTGTCTCCAAGTTTTCTATGCTCTGAAGTTGTTGATCCTAGGAGTCAACTTGTCCTTATATAGGTGGGAAACCCTAGGCCCATGGGCCCCCAGGCCTTGAAATTTGAATTCTGGCCAGGTTACGACGCTGAGCTTGACTTTGTCGCTATCCATTACTACGACGCTATAGGTGTAACGTCGTAGTCTTCCACTTCAAATACACTTCTTTGTCTCTAAGTGAACAGCCTACGACGCTATCCTCTGCTACGTCGCTACTCTTGGTCTACGATGCTATGCTCGGCGTCGATGCTGTTCTCCTCTGGAATTTTGCCTCCAATTCTGCCTACGACGCTACGCTCGGCTACGACGCTATACATGCTTAGAGTCGTAGTTGAGTGTAGCGTCGTAATTTCCTGAAAAATACGACTTTTTGTGGGTTTTCATTTCTTTTCCCATCTTTTGGTTTCCTTTTTCTTTTCTTTTCTTTTTCTCATGTTTTTGGATTTTTCTAACATAAATATGTAGTAAAATTACATATTTATGCCTTTTTCATACCAGCTTAATCTTTTTACAAATATGCATAAATTAGTCCAATTCGACTGCTTTCTTATTTAATATAAGACCGGAATGCGATCAAATGCCCGTTTTAAGACACAGAAATGGATTGAAATAATGGAAATTTCTGGCCATTATCATTGTGCAAACAAGTGCTGTGTCTGATCCTGCTCCCGTCACCACGACCTTGGAAAGTCCCAAAGAAACACTGCAACTCACTCCAGTCCAACCAAGGCGTCAGAACCACTGACTGAACAACCTGATGAAGAGGAACTGGATTCAGATTATGTACAAAAATCTGATGATGGTAGTGATAATGGCCAGAAATGACCATTATTTTCAATCCATTTCCGTGTCTAAAACGGGCATTTGATCGCATTCCGGTCTTATATTAAATAAGAAAGCAGTCGAATTGGATTGATTTTTGCATAATTGTAAAAATATTGAGCTGGTATAAAAAATGCATAAATATGTAATTTTATTACACATTTATGTTAGAAAAATCCAAAAACATGAGAAAAAGAAAAGAAAAGAAAAAGGATACAAAAAGATGGGCAAAAGAATAAACAAGCCCACAAAAAGAACAACTTCGGCCCATCTGGCCCATTCAGCTCAGTCTGGGAACATCCGGTCGAGGAACCCCGGTCGAGGACCATGGTTCCGCGACACAGCAGGGATTAGCGACCCAGCATGCAACATAAAGAGGAGACCAGTCTGGGAGCATCCAGTCGAGGAACCCTGGTCGAGGAACATTGGTTCCGCGACGCGACCAAGGTTCCGCGCCATCAACACCTTGGAGGCCAAGCCACGCCCCAGTCAAGGAACTCCTGTCGTGGTCCATGCTTTAGCGACACGCACATGGATAGAGACACAAGACCCAGTCGAGAAGCCTTGCCACATGCAGCCCTGTCCCGCGACAAAGTTGTGATGTGTGTGATGTCTTGAGACACAGTGGGCCTCAGATCAAGCCCATGGGCCTAGGGTTCCACTTCTATAAATATGAGGTGATCCCCATGAGCTCAAAAAGTTGGAAAGAATCAAGAAAAATCAGTCTTGGAGACAAGTGTAGAGCTTAGTTTGTAGGTAGTTTTTAGGTTAGCTTAGTTTAGCTTTAATTTTTCTGTATTATTTAATTATTGCATAGATTCAGCTTAGGTAGCCAGTTTTCACCGTGTTTTCAGTTTCAAACTTTGTTTTTAGGGTTATGTGATATCCAGGATGATGGGTATTAACAAACTCCTTAATAAAATGGGAAAATATTCTTGAAATGTGTCCCAAAAATCATGAAATGGGTTTCACACCCAATGGATCTTTTATTATCTCCTTCTCTGTTGGTCACTTGACCTTCACTTCTAATTTTATATCACTGTTGGTGATGTTATCTTTGGATAATGTTGCATGTTGTGAGTAATCAAGCCCAGATTAGGGTTAGCCCTATTTTAAATATTGTCTCATTTTCCTTCATGTTTAAGGCATGTTCTAGCTAGATTTAACTCTGTTTGGTTACTTTTAGTTTAGTATAGTTTTTAAACCTGAAATGGGTGAGATCACGCACAATGCATGCTCTTGTTCCACTTTACTTTTCTGACATGTGTCCTGAACACACCTAGGTCGCAAGCCACTTCCTGTCGCGGAACCACGTTCAGCGACAGGAGGGCAGTTTAGCGACATGAGTGTCCAAGAACATGTGTTATTTAAATCTTTTAAAATTCCTGGTCGCAAACCAAACCTGTCGCGGACCCACGGTCCGTGACACAACCTCTTGATTGGCGACCAAGGATCCAAAATCTTGCAATTTTATTCTAGAAGGGCTCTGGTCGCGGAACACCTGTCGCGGACCCACGGTTCGCGACACACTCCTTGTTCCGTGACCAGGAATTATGCCCTTCGTTGGATTTTCACACCTTGTGTCGCGGAACCCCTGTCGCGGACCCATGGTCTGCGACACACTCCTTGTTCCGCGACACGACAACCCTAATTTCCAATATTTCAATTTCTTTTATTTCCCACCTCTCTGTCGAGATCCTCCTGTCGCGGACACGGTCTGCGACACAATTTCTGTTTCTCGACAGGTCTGGTACCTTTTTGCCAGGTTTTTATTCTCCATCTCACCCCAGTAATTAATTGAACCTTTATATTAATATTTTGAGGTTGAAATCCAATGATCTCAACCCATGATTAATTTGATATAAAGAATTTTGTTCAATTCCATTAAAAGATTTTTCTACAAAAATTAAACTCTAATGATCTAAGTATATAATCCGGACTGTAATTAATTAATTAATTATGGAATGAGTGATTATTTAGACATAAAGAGCAAATTATGGATTTAATTCCATACCCTTGCATGAGAAACCAATGTCTCTCATACAAGATGACCCAAAAATATTTTCTTTTATTTATTTTGTCTTTACCCGTGTTGTGTGAAACAGCTAGTAAGAGATATAACAGACTAATGTTGGCGGGTATTCCCACACGGACAAACTAGCTCGTGGTCTGTATATTAATTACTAGATGTTATTTTGCATGGTCTGGATAGTGGTCGGTGGAAGCCTTGGCGGTTCGTCCATGCGGGATTATAATAGCTGCTTAGCCGACTCCTATCCGGATACAGTTTCTATTTATTTATCTTAATTTCAAACCCGAATTTCGAGCTGTGATATTATCAAACAGTGTCGATCAACATTGGTTGAATAGGATCACAGTAAGAAAACATGTGGGTTTTTCTCTCATTTCACAGATAGTAGAAACCTTGATGATAGCGATCACTATCAATTAAGGTTTTCTGCTGTCTAAAACCATTTCACCTGGAATAGTTGCGACCTGGATAGCAGATGTTTGCAGTCCAGATAACCCCAGTTATTTTTGCCATCTTTTTAGCCAAAATAAATTCTTCTCATCTCCGGCTATTTCATCTTTGTGTTCCAACGTCTGTCTAAACCCACCTTATATTTTGGGTTATTTAATTTTACACTTCTCATATAAAATTATGCATGATAATATTATGTAACTATTGTGGTCATATTATTTTGGGATCCTTCCCTTGGACACATGAGTCTTGATTTTAATCAGATGGCTCATAGTAAATTTCCAACAAAAATTCATTTATAAAATCCAGATCTGAGCAAGGGATGATTCCACAGTTATGACTAATTCATATCCGACTGGGGGTTGATTTTTGGAAATTAGAAGCAGAGTGAGCGATTAGGTCTCACCTAGACTGAAAGGATCTGTGTTTTAATTGAGAGTCTAGTACCTGTTTAGGGAATGATTTTCAAACATCTATTATTTTCCAAAATTGCTTTGTGTTGGAAATCTGGTATTAAATATTACACTGAGATGGGGTCCACTTGGATTCAAATACGGTGTGATAGATAATTCTAGAGGAACAATACATAGGCCTTGGTTATTTTCTTAGATAAGGTTGAGTTCCTTTCAACTGCTATCCTCTTCTGCCAAAGCCTATTTTTGAGTCCTGAGTGAGTGCATCCGGAACGAACTAATTTATTAGTTCATTTCATTAGTTTGTATCTCATAACCACCCGGAAGGACGTGAACACTGCGAGCGGTTCACCGAGATCCGGTAATTCTTGATCCACACCGGTCATCCTGACTGGGGGCTTTCTTTTACTACCAGGGTCAGACTTTCAAAAACCTCTGAGTGATAGGATTTTAAATGCTTTCTTTACCGCTTTCTTTTACCGCTTACTTTTAACTGCTTTCGTTAGAGGTCACTCGGTTGTATTGAGAGTTGTGTAACTGCTACTAGGACTGAGAGTTAAGGGATAGTTCAGGGCTTGATTAGAATCTTTGGGTGTGACATGGGGGAAATGATAGCAGTACTAGACACTTCAATAAATGATTTGTCAGGTGTTGCTTGTCCACCACAGATGGCTTACATACTCTTGCAAGGCATTGCAAGGGGAGTTATAAATCTGTGGTATCTTAGATTTTGTTGTCTTAAGAGCATGTAAACTCTTACTGTAAGTACCTGTCTGTCAAAGGGAACATGGTATAGAGAGCATGAGAATTAGCTAACTGAATGAATTATCCCAAACAAAGATATGTGTAACAAAATGGAAGTTTAACTGTGTTTCATCTGAATCTTGTCCAATCTTTATTCTCTTCTTCCTGTCCCTTCTGTCATATTTTAAATCTGCTTTCTTAGAATAATCTTGATCTTTTTCTTAGAATAATTTTATTGCTTTCCTAGATTAAATTTAATTTGCTTTCTAGAATAATTTTATCTGCTTCACTTTATTGCTTTCATAGCTTAGTTTAAATTCTGTCAAGTAGTTGATACTCAAGACACAAACTCGAATTGAGTAACCGAGTGGAAAATCTTAGTAAACAACGTGGGCCCTGCTTCTATCGCACATCCTCCAGTGAACGATCCGGTCTTACTATAAATTACTGCAATTTTTGACACCGTGCGCTTTCGGGCCACAGTTTCTTAGCACGAGTAATAAAAACGTGACAACCTATAAATATATCCCTAATCCTACTCCGCCATCATAAATTGGTTTCATTAAATAAAATTGAAAACCAGGATTATGATTTTTCAGAAAATACTCATGAAGAGAGAACTTGTCAAAAGTTTCATGGCAAGGATCTTCAAGGCATGAAATTGTCAGAGATTTCATGCCGGGGAGGTTCGTAATGCCACTTGAACTCAAGGTTTGCTCTCATGAGTAATAAAAAGTGGAATATATCCTTAAACCCCTTCCCATAAATCATAACTCTTTTCATTTAATAAATTTAACCTGGGATATTTTAGAAATACTCGTGTGACGACATTGTCAAAAGTTTCATGGCGCCGTTGCCGGGGAGGATGCAGCGTCGTTTATTAAGAGAATTACACTCTTGATTACTCATAGATTGTTAGTGTAGTTTATTTATTTACTACAGAACAGAGAAGTACCCTCAAATTAATTAAACATTTAGAGTACTTAGAGTACTAAGACTCTAAATGTGAGGATGTTGATTTGAGGAGAAAACCTAACCTATTGGGTATTTATCTACTTTGCAGGAATTTCGGAACCACCAAAAAGAAGGAGCAGAAAAATAGCGTGGAAAACCAGGTTCTTGGTTGGGTAAATTCCACAAATCTAAGAAAATATTCTCGGAATTTGAAGCAATTTAAAATCCGGAATAAATTTCGCAGATAAATGGAGCTGAACCGACCTAATCTTATGCAAGTAGATTGATTTAAATTCCAGCCCAATATTTTGAATTTACTTGGACTGGATTAATTCAGACCCAAGGCAAATAAAATAGACTCAGGCCCAACATCACATTCGGGCCCAGTCCGTTGAAAATTTGAAAAATTCAAAATAATATGTCGTAGAATCCCTTCTGTGTCGCGGGACACTGCCCCGCGCCCAGAAGGAGAATCGCGACACAGTTTCCCCCCCATACAGTGAAATCCGTGTCGCGGAATGGCCACTTTGTCGCGGGACACTGCCTCGCGACCCGGCTCACTTCCGCGACCAAATTTTGCTTGTCCCTGATTAATGCTTGTCGCTGTCGCGATACACTGTGTCGCGGAACCCTGTCCCGCGACCGGGTACCAATTCCGCGACACGAGTTGCACTTAACCCCCTTCTTCTTTCCAACTTGGTCAAGATACCCCCAGTCGAGGAGCGTTGCTCCACGACCAAATGCCACGCTCCGCGACACCTCTAATGTCGCTAAGGCCCGGTCGCGTAACCCTGTTCCGCGACAATGGGCTAGGGTTCCACGACTGGCCCATCAGTATTTAAACCCCCTCCCCTCCCTCTTCCTCCCTACACTTCCAACACTTAGAATTTTTCGAAAATCCTCTCGTCTGAAATTGCCTCTCCCGAAGCACACCACCGTGTTCTTCGCAACTTATTTCCGACCACTTCCAAGCGTTACTCTGTCCATTTTGTTCGCGAAATCGACAATGGAACCTTCATCATCCTCGTCTCCGAAAAAGGCCGAACCCTGGTAAGCATTCTCGGGCCCCTGTTTTCGCGATTTTGGGGATTTTCGTGTTCTGACTCCCGATAGTGTGTAAATGGGGTTCCCATGTGTTACTTTCCCAATGTTTGAGTTTGGTTTTGAGGATTGTAAGTTGTGGGCTTTATTTTTGTGAATCCTGTGTTGCGATAGGAGTAGGGCAAGCATGATTGAAGGAATAGGAGAGATGGTCTGTTCTGAGATGGGAAGAGTAAGGATGGTCGTATTCTATGTGGGCGTTTTATCTTCTCTGTATGTAGGGTGTTAGAAGAACAGTGGCACGGGTAGGGGTAAGCAGGAGAAATTTTTGCCATTGTTGGGTTTTCCAAGCTTTTAGGAGTCTTGTAATTATGTGTTTTTCTTATAATTGTGTTGAGATAGTTCTGTAAAATCTCCTCTTGCTTCTGCTTTATGACTTAGAATTCCTTTTTGGAAATGGCTATGAGCCTGTGGATATGTTTCGAATATCTTTTTGCTGTAGTTATTTTGATACTGTGGATTTGATTATCATGAGTTTCTCAGTTGCTGCTCTCAAGTTTTGGTCATAACAGAGTGTGTGATTCATGGGGTAGTGCAGCAGTGTGTTTGCTTTGTTAGCAAATTAGTCTGAATTCGTTTGAAGGCATGAGTTGTTTGTAATTCAATCTTAGTGTTGGTTGCTTGCTAAGTGTTCATGTTGTTTGCATGCCCTAGAGATCATTTAATGCTGTTTTCCTTGTGGGTGTCCTGTATATGTATGTACTGCAAGTTGAAAAAGTGGCTGTGTGTTTGTTTATGGCAATCCCAGTGCACCCAATCCCCTTTTCAGCAGACCCCCCCTTTTTCACACAAAAAGACAAAAGAGTGTTAGGAATTTTGGTTGACAAGTGTGTTTTGGTTCCCAATGGAACTAAAGTGTGAGTTAAGTAGCAGTATTTTTGCCACTTAAAACTGCTATCATTTTCAAAATCCAAAAAAAATGGGACCCCACACATCCCACTTTTCATTAAATAAAACAAGTCAACCATTTTAAAATCAAAAATAGTGTTTGCACCCCCTCTTGAATGTTTTAACTGTCCAAAGACAGCCCAAGCAATTCAGAGTTTGCAAATCCATTGCGCCACGTCTCCACTGCACATTCCAATCTCGAGCATCCAGTCCCATCATTCTCATCTCATTCCATTTTTTTCAACAAGTGCCTCGAGCTTGTTTAATGAGTTAGAAAATCAAACTTTTTGGGCCCAATAGCCCACTAAAAATGTCTCTAAGTCCTATGACTTAGACTTTTTAAGTTGATTTATGACGTCTGCCTTTTGATAAAGTTTTGAGTACTGATCAAATAAATCACATTTCGAGCAAAGCTCAAAATGTGAGGATGTTGATTTTTAACTTGAAACCCGATTTTCAAAAAAATACACAAATTCGATTGGAACTAATACTTCTTATATTTTTCAGGAATGAGAAAGTGATTAAATCGGGACTTAGGCTGCCGGATTGCACTCTGCACCAGGCAGCAATAGAAGCCTCTGCAAACAGAACCCAGATCAAAAAGCTCAGGGAAGCACTGATAAGCGTGTACAAGGTACCGTTGGACCAGGGCACCGAAGCTGAGTTATCATTAAGGCCCGGATGGGACGTGAACATCCCTCCTGCAGATAGATCAACTGCTCTGACGAACATAGAAAGGGATTTTTCTTATCACATGCTGAGGTTCTGGGAACTAATGACAGATCATGCCCCGAATGATTCCATAATGACACCCGAAGTACATCTGGAAAGGATCACACTGAAGTTCCAGATACACACAGCCGTCTGGCAACGTCATTTAGAAGATGGAACAGTGGGAATCGAAATCTCGAATTATGACATACTCATTCCCGACCAGCCCATAGACCCACAAGTACGATTGCAGTTTGTGGAAAAACCTTTACCGGTGAGCCTAATATTGGGAAAGGGAGCCATCTCAATGCATGAAGCCTTCCCCTACATTTGGAACCCGCGGTTATTTGACAACATGGGCAGAGAAGAGCAGAGATGGGTAACCAAGCAGGCTAAGCAAAGGCATAGGGAAATGAGTTACAACCCGCTCCACAAGCTGAGAAAAATTGAGGAGTTCAACACAGAAAGGAACTCTACCATGCTGAACAAATTCAAAGAAGAAATCAATGCAGCTCGGAAGGAATGGCACGAGATGGCACATCTGTGGGGGAAAGGCAAAGGGTTCATAACACAAGAAAGATTGGATAAAGGATTGACCCTGCCAGATGAGGACTGATAATGGCCAAAATTGACCATTATTTTCAATCTATTTCCGTGTCTAATACGGACATTTGATCGCATTCCGGTCTTATTTAAATAAGAAAGCAGTTGAATTTAACAGATTTATGCAAGTCTGTATAAATAATAAGCTGGTATTGAAAAATACAAAAATGTTGTTATTTTCATTATATTTGTGTTAAAAAATCCAAAAACATGATAAAATATTTAAAATCCCACATTTGATGATTTTGGTTCGTTGTTGTCTATTCGGTGGAACACGAGTTCATTGAATGGAACACAGACTAAATAATCAAGTGGATAAATATTATATTTATATTATATTTTGTTCTTATTTTTATTTTTACATTTTGATGTATATATTTATTTATTTCTTATGCTTATCTTTAATTCCATTTTCTGGTATAATTAAGAATTAAATGGTCACTAATCACTTGTGTTTAAATTAATTGCAGGTGGTTTAATTTGGTTTCGGTCCAAGTCCAATTTGAATTGATCCAAGCCCAACACCCTTAGCACAAATACTCCATAAGCCCAACAACATCCCAAGGCCCAAGTCACCTAAACCTGAGCCCAAAACCCAATCAAGCCCAACCTAACCTAACCCTAACCCTACCCGCCGCCGGCGACCAGTTCCGGCGCCGCCACCCTTTCCGGCCGTCTCTCCGGCCACCACTTTTCCCAACTCCAGCCCCTCCGCATCGCCACCACCACCATCCTCCGGCGACTGCTCCCTCCTCCGGCGGCCGCTCCACCCAAAAATCCGCCACCACTGCCGCCGTCCCTTCTTCCTCCACTCTTCTCCACCACCGCCTCAGTCACAGTCGCCATCATCCCTCATCTTCCTCCTCCGTCCAACAAACCACCACTGCCGCATCTCCGCTCCTTCTCCACCAACACTCCATCCATTTCCGACCACCCCTTCATCCCCCAATTAAACCAGCACCCCCTCTCCGGCCGACACCATCCTCGGCCACAGTCGCCATCGCCGCAGTCCGCCCCTCACCACCATCAAAATCCTCTCCACCTTGCGCCTCCACCGCCGCAGCCCCCTCAACACCACCGAGCCACCAGCATCTCCACCCCATCTTCTTCAACCTCCCTCCGTTCACAGCCCAGATTCCGACCAAGCTCGTCGTCTCCGATCCGGCAGTCCTCGCCGGACATCCATCAACCACCATCTCGCCTCCCCCCAGATCCACCACTCCGCCGCCCCCGCGGCCCAACTCCGGTCTCCGCCTCCACTCCCTCGCCCTCACCACCATCCGCTACCACCTTCATCTTCAACATCACCACCATCCATCCCTCAATAAACACAGAAATGGAAGAGAGACGAAGAGTGGAGGAAAGAAAGAAACAGAAAACAGAAACATAAAGAAGAAGAAGAATGGGGCAAGAACAGAAAAGAGAAATAAAGGAAGAAGAAACGAGGAAGAGAGGAAGAAGAAGCAAGGAGAGAAGAAGAATAGAGGATTTTGAAAACTGGGAATGGAAAGAGACGAAAAGAAAATAGAAAGAAAGAGAGGAGAGAGAAAATTAATCCCTTGTCGCGGAGTAACACATCGCGCCCAAGTGCTCCGCGCCCAGAAATTTGCTCCGCGCCCAAGAACTAGTCCGAGACAGTGAGAGGAGAATCAAGGCACAAAATTTTGTCGCGGAACCATGTTCCGCGACAAAGTGGATCGCGCCCAGGACACAGCTCCGCGCCCAAAAGCAGCTCACGTGATATGTCTCTTTTCAAATTCCACACATGTCAAAATAGCTGGAAGCTCCCAGGACTTGAAGACCTGCAGGCACATGAAGTTTGTCTTTTCCTCCAAGGACCTCAAGTCCCGGCCCCTCCTGTGCGCCACCTGGGAGATAAAAAGTGTTTTGTCCCTAACCAAATTTGTTCCGCGACAAACATTTGTTTAGCGACCAGGTGGGCCTTGAATGGGCCTAGGGCTTATTTTTGATCATCTATAAATATAACCTCCCACCCCCTTGAACAGTAGCTACACACCCATATTTTTTAGATTAGTTTTGTTTTTCCTCTTGGGGCACCACTGTGCTCCCAAGAAATTTGAGAAATGATGGTCTCATGGCCATGTATTTTTCATTTTTAGTTAGTTAGTTTTAAGCAATAAATGGGTTTATAGTAGTGTAGCCATTTTTATATTATTTACAGCTTTTTAGTGTAATTTTGGGTTGAAAAACACTTAATCAATGAGTGTGTTTAAACCATTATTTTTGGCTTTTGTTGTTATATGAGAAAATATGTCCCAAAATATTGTCATGTGATTTTCCCTTGGTTTATTTACTGTCTTGCTTGTATTATGGTCACTTGACCATTTTTATTATCTTTAGATAGATTTAATGCTTTATTAGAATTAATAAATGTATAACCACTTGATGCCTATCTCTTGCTAGATTTATTAGTGTAGGTTTCATTTAAATCTTAGTCTCTTAGTATAGTTGGTGGATGTTGTACTGCCTCTTAGTGTTTTAGTTTATTTTTATTTTTATTTTCTTTTTCGTTTAATAGATCTAGAAAGTGGATGGCATTTTAGTGTTTATGCATATTTATTTAAAATTACATCCCCTATATTGTATTGCACCACATTGTAACCCCACGGGTTGCAATGTAATTTTCCCGTTGTGATCCCACGGATCACAACGCACACCCATGTAATGCAATATAAGGGGTTATGCTGCCAAAATTTTTATAAAATATTTTAAAACCCTTTGTTGCCATACACTCTTGTCGCGGAACCACGTTCCGCGACAAAACCCCTGTTTAGCGACAGAGGACCAAATTCTTGCATTTTGTCTGCATGGCTTTTGTCGCGGAGCACCCTTGTCGCGGAACCACGTTCCGCGACAAAATCTTATTCCGAGACAGAAAATTATGCCTTGCCATTAATTTTGAAACCCTTGGTCGCGAAGCAATCTTGTCGCGGAACGTCTTGTCGCGGAACCACGTTCCGCGACAAAACCCTCGATTAGCGACCAAGGACCCAAATACTTGTAATTTTATTCTGGGAGGATTCTGGCGCGGAACCTTTGTCGCGGAACCACGTACCGCGACAAAATCCTTGTTCCGCGACCAGGAATTATGTCCTTACCAACTTTCAACCCCTTTGTCGCTATACCCCCTTTGTCGCGGAACCATGTTCCGCGACAAAATTTTTGCTTAGCGACAAGACAAACCCTAATCTTCAAAATCCCACTTCTCTTATTTCCCACCCCTTTGTCGCGAAACCTTTGTCGCGGAGCCACGCTCCGCGACACAAACTCTGCATCGCGACAAAGTGGCACCTTTTTGCCAAGTTTTTATTCTTCATCTCACTCCATTAATTAATTGAACCTTTAAATTAATATTTTGAGGTTGAAATCCAATGATCTCAACCCATGATTAATTTGATATAAAGAACTTTGTTCAATTTTCCATTAAAAGATTCTTCTACAAAATCAAACTCTAATGATCTAAGTATATAATCCGGACTGTAATTAATTAATTAATTATGGAATGAGTGATTATTTAGACATAAGGAGTAATTATGGATTAATTTCCATACCTTGCATGAGAAACCAATGTCTCTCATGCAAGATGACCCAAAAATATTTTTCTTTTATTTATTTTGTCTTTTCCCGTGTTGTGTGAAACAGCTAGTAAGAGATATAACAGACTAATGTTGGCGGGTATTCCCACACGGATAACTAGCTCGTGGTCTGTATATTAATTATTAGATTGTTATTTTGCATGGTCTGGATAGTGGCCGGTGGAAGCCTTGGCGGTTCGTCCATCCGGGATTATAATAGCTGCTCAGCTGATTCCTATCCGGATACAGTTTCTTTTCTCTATCTTAATTTCAAACCCGAATCTCGAACTGTGCCAACACTAGACGACAGAGGTCAATGTTGTCTAGTAATTAAGACAGTAAAGGAACATGTAGGTTTTTCTCCGATTCACAGATAGTAAGGGTCTGAATGATAGCGACCACTGTCATTTAAGATTATTCTGCTGTCTAAAATCATCTCACCTTAATGATTAGGGAATTGGACCACAGATAACTGCAATCCAATTAACCCTAATTATTTTGCCACCTTTTTAGCCACAATAAATTCTTCTCATCTCCGGCTATTTCATCTCTGTGTTCCACATTCTGTCTAAACCCACCTTATATTTTGGGTTATTTAATTTTACACTTCTTTATAAAATTATGCATGATATTATTATGTAGATATTGTGGTCAATATTATTTTGGGATCCTTCCATTGGACACAGGAGTCTTGATTTTAAATCAGATGTTTCATAATAAATTTCCAACAAAAATTCCTTTATAAAATCCGGATCTGAGTAAGGGATAAATTCAACAGTTATGACTAATTCATATCCGACTGGGGGTTGATTTTGGGAAAATTAGAAGCAGAGTCAGCGATTAGGTCTCACTTAGACTGAAAGGATCTGTGTTTTAATTGAGAGTCTAGTACCTGATAGGGAATGATTTTCAGATTTATTATTTTCCAAAATTGCTGTTTGTTGGAAATCTTGTATTAAATATTACACTGGGTCAGATTCCACATGGATTCCGATAAGGTGTGACAGATAATACTAGAGGAACAACATTCGGGCCTTGGTTATTTTCTAAGGTAGGGTTGAGTATTCTTTCAACTGCTATCTTCTTCTGCCAAAGCCTATTTTTGAGTCCTGAGTGAATGCATCCGAAACGAACTAATTTCATTAGTTTGTATCTCATAACCACCCGACGAGAAGTGAACACTGCGAGCGTTCACCGAAAATAGGGAATTCTTGATCCACATCCGGTCATTCTGACTGGGGGCTTTCTTTTACTACCAGGGTCAGACTTTCAAAAACCTCCGAGTGATAGGATTTTAAATGCTTTCTTTATCGCTTTCTTTTAAATGCTTTCGTTAGAGGTCACTCGGTTGTATTGAGAGTTGTGTAACTGCTACTAGGACTGATAGTTAAGGGATAGTTCAGGGCTTAATTAGAATCTTTGGGTGTGACATGGGGGATTGATAACGGTACTTGACACTTCAATAAATGATTTGTCAGGTGTTGCTTGTCCACCACAGATGAATAATATGCCTCAGCATGGCCATGTGAGGGCATTTGTGAGTCTGTGGTATCTTAGAAATTGTTTTCTTAAGAGCATGTAAACTCTTACTGTAAGTACCTGTCTGTTAAAGGGAACATGGTATAGAGAGCATGAGAGTTAGCTAACTGATGAATTATCCCAAACAAAGATCTGTGTATTAAAATGGAAGTTTAACTGTGTTTCATCTGAATCTTGTCCAATCTTTATTCTTTTCTCCCTGTCCCTTTTGTCTCATTTTAAATCTGCTTTCTTAGGATAATTTTAACCGCTTTCTTAGAATAATTTTATTGCTTTCTTAGATTAAATTTAATTTGCTTTGTAGAATAATTTTATCTGCTTTATTTTATTGCTTTCATAGCTTAGATTACATTCTGTCAAGTAGTTGTTAGTCATATCACAAACTTGAATTGAGTAACCGAGTGGAAAATCTTAGTAAACGGCGTGGGCCCTGCTTCTATCGCACATCCTCCAGTGAACGATCCGGTACTTACTATAAATACTGCAATTTTTGACTCCGTGCGCTTTCGGGGGCACAGTTTCTTAACACGAGTAAATAAAAACATGATTTTTCGGAAAATACTCATGTAGTGGGAATCTGCTGAAAGTTTCATGGCAGGGAATCTCATGACATGAAATCATGAGAAGTATCATGGCACATATGCCCGGGACCCTCAGTGTGACAGGCTGAAGGTCAATTTAGCCCGGTTGTATCATGAGATTTGTCAGAAGTTTCATGACAGAGAGGATCACAACGCCATTCGAAATTAAAGCCCCTCGCATGAGTAATAAAAAGTAACAATCCTGATATATCCCTAAACCCATTCCATAAATCATAACTCCTTCATTTAATAAATCCAAACCTGATATATTTTTATTGAAAAATACTCGTGTTAATGAAATTTGTCAAAAGTTTCATGGCGCCGTTGCCGGGGAGGATGCAGCGTCGTTTATTAAGAGAATTACACTCCTGATTACTCATAGTTAGTTTAGTGTTAGATTTGTGTATATATTTCAGAACAGAGAAGTACCCTCAAATCAATTAAACATTTAGAGTACTAAGACTCTAAATGTGAGGATGTTGATTTGAGGGGAAAACCTAACCAATTGGGTATTTTGTCTTGCAAGAATCATGGAGCCACCGAAATTGGTGTACGGAGTTAAATGTGGAAGTGTAGCATTGGGGCTACACTACTTTGATTTTTCGTTTAATTACACTTCGCCCATTGCAAAATCTAGGTTAATTAAACGAAAAATCAGAGAAAAATGGAGAAGTGTAGCAGTGGAGCTACACTAATTGGCAATTGTAAATTGCACAACACGTGAGACTCACGTGTTTGTCATCTCCACCACATCCGGACCACGAAGCTCAACCGCTGCTCCATCGCTCATCCACCTCAACACCACCACTGCGCTGAGGAAACCCTCATCACTGGTGAAACAACAAATGGAGCAGCAGATCTTCGGACTACAAATTGCTCACCACCATCGGACAAGCCACGGCCATCATCTCACTTTCCATCGCCCCTGTCCCGACTGAGCATCTAAAGAGGTTCCCGGTTGGATTAGTTCTGAAATTGACCGAAGATTATATCCGGAATTCAAAGAAATTTAAAATCCGGAATAATTTTCGCAAGTGCGGAATTAATCCAACCTAAATTTCTGCAAGTCAAAATCATATATATATTTATATATTATATATATCTCTTGTGCATATTATATCAAATAATTCGGGTATTAATCAATTAACTCACATTTAGAGTACTAAGACTCTAAATGTGAGGATGTTGATATTTTTGAGGAAACCCGATAACTTCTTCTGTGTTTGCTTTGCAGGAATTTGTGGAACTACCAAAAAGAAAATTAAAGCTTCAAAACAGGTTCCCGGTTGGATCGATTCTGTGATTAATTGAAAGTATTCTTGGAATTTAAAGCAATTTAAAATCCGGAATAACTTTTATAAGAACAGAATTGATCTGATCTAATTTATGCAAGTAAATATAGTAGATTAAATTCTATAAAATCCAAAAACAAAATGTGATTGAACAATTTTGATGAAAATCAGAATTTTTCTTAAGTATTGGGCATCGAACAATCGCCTTGTTCGACGAACCAAACGATCACACATAGCCAAAAATCGTCGAACATTTAATTGGTTTGACGAAAAAGGCTATCGGTTTTATTTTTCTATCTTTTATGTTAATATTTTCCCCCTCCCTCCCTCCTCTCTTATTTTATTTTAATTTTGATAATTTGTTTAAGTAGGGATTAATTTACTCACATTTCGAGCAAGGCTCAAAATGTGAGGATGTTGATTCTTCACTTAAAAAAAAAAAAAAAATGTGTTACTTTTCTTTTTGTTTATTTTTATTATTTCATATTTAAACCCAGTGCAAAGCATGCATAACTCTGTCTAAGAATTCACATATTTGATTTTGGTTTATGATTAAATTTTCAAACTTTTAAATTGGGATAATATAATTGAAGACATGCATGATATGAATTTTTGAGGTTTTGAGCTATAAAAATTTAATGATATAATCATCTTGTCGGGGAATGAGTCCTCATGTTGAGAATTTAATTGAATAGAGTGTAAGAAATTTTCAAAGATTATATTTAAGAATATTGTATGACATGAATGAACCATTCCATGTGAGATTTGAGCCTTGAGTCATTTTTACTCATTCTTTTCTTTGATGTGTGAAAATCATTTTAGTTAAAGGACACTAGAACTTGCGATTGGGACCGATTCAAGACCATGCCATATTCCAAAAATCGAGCATATGATCGAGGCACTTAGAAAACCTCAAATTTTGGCCTTCGTTTGAAATCCAAACCCAAAAATATTTTCCCTTTAGGATTAACCAATTTGAACCTTAAGCCTAATTTTTCTTTGAAGCCCTCTATATTATTCCTAGCCTTCTAAAAAGACCAAAAAAAAAAAATTCAAACCCGAGTGGGCAAGAATGAATTTTATCAAGGCATTACAATTTATGATCATCGAATTCATCAAATCGGTATTCAAAAATCCGATCAAAAAAAAAAAAAAAAAAAAAGAAGAAGAAGAAGAAAATTGTTGAGTTCCATTCAACACAACAAAAAAAGAGAAGAAAAATGTTGAATTCAATTCAACACAAATAAATTGCAATTGACAACGCAAATTAGACATAGTCTAATGTCATGCAATAGAAAAAGAAAAGCACAAGCAAAAGAAAGAAAAATTTTGATGATCATAAATTTTTAAATAAATATGCCAAGTTATGATAGAATTAATTCTTGCCACTTCTTAGCCCAATAATTCCCTTTCCTACCAAATGTTACAACCGTATGCCCCATTATAACCCTTAAATAAGACCTCGGGATCTCGATTTGAAGAAATGAACCGGTGGCGAGTTGGTCCAATTGCAAGCATATGGGACAATTTAATTAAATTTGATTATGAGCGCTCATTGATAAAACCCCTTTTTGAGAGTGAGTGAAATTTCCGTTTCTACTATATGTGAGGCTCTGCTTCTAAATTATGTTCATGTCATGCTTTAATTCTATAATTAAATCAATGAATTTTTCTAAACATGATATTCATGAAGAATTATCAATAATGACTGATTTGTACGCCTGATTAAGTGAGAAGTATCATTTTATTAAACACTGCAATCAAGAGAATTTAATACTTGTAGTTTTTGATTGTCTTATCCCAATCCAAAAGAATGAAATTTTTGAAGCCACGAAAATAGATTGAATATGTAGAGTCCGTGTTCTTAGGAACATTGACTCTGACTGCTCGGGGACGATCAGTATTAAATGTGAGGATGTTGATAATGGCCAAAATTGACCATTATTTTCAATCTATTTCCGTGTCTAATACGGACATTTGATCGCATTCCGGTCTTATTTAAATAAGAAAGCAGTTGAATTCAACAGATTTATGCAAGTCTGTATAAATAATAAGCTGGTATTGAAAAATATAAAAATGTTGTTATTTTCATTATATTTGTGTTAAAAAATCCAAAAACATGATAAAATATTTAAAATCCCACATTTGATGATTTTGGTTCGTTGTTGTCTATTCGGTGGAACACGAGTTCATTGAATGGAACACAGACTAAATAATCAAGTGGATAAATATTATATTTATATTATATTTTGTTCTTATTTTTATTTTTACATTTTGATGTATATATTTATTTATTTCTTATGCTTATCTTTAATTCCATTTTCTGGTATAATTAAGAATTAAATGGTCACTAATCACTTGTGTTTAAATTAATTGCAGGTGGTTTAATTTGGTTTCGGTCCAAGTCCAATTTGAATTGATCCAAGCCCAACACCCTTAGCACAAATACTCCATAAGCCCAACAACATCCCAAGGCCCAAGTCACCTAAACCTGAGCCCAAAACCCAATCAAGCCCAACCTAACCTAACCCTAACCCTACCCGCCGCCGGCGACCAGTTCCGGCGCCGCCACCCTTTCCGGCCGTCTCTCCGGCCACCACTTTTCCCAACTCCAGCCCCTCCGCATCGCCACCACCACCATCCTCCGGCGACTGCTCCCTCCTCCGGCGGCCGCTCCACCCAAAAATCCGCCACCACTGCCGCCGTCCCTTCTTCCTCCACTCTTCTCCACCACCGCCTCAGTCACAGTCGCCATCATCCCTCATCTTCCTCCTCCGTCCAACAAACCACCACTGCCGCATCTCCGCTCCTTCTCCACCAACACTCCATCCATTTCCGACCACCCCTTCATCCCCCAATTAAACCAGCACCCCCTCTCCGGCCGACACCATCCTCGGCCACAGTCGCCATCGCCGCAGTCCGCCCCTCACCACCATCAAAATCCTCTCCACCTTGCGCCTCCACCGCCGCAGCCCCCTCAACACCACCGAGCCACCAGCATCTCCACCCCATCTTCTTCAACCTCCCTCCGTTCACAGCCCAGATTCCGACCAAGCTCGTCGTCTCCGATCCGGCAGTCCTCGCCGGACATCCATCAACCACCATCTCGCCTCCCCCCAGATCCACCACTCCGCCGCCCCCGCGGCCCAACTCCGGTCTCCGCCTCCACTCCCTCGCCCTCACCACCATCCGCTACCACCTTCATCTTCAACATCACCACCATCCATCCCTCAATAAACACAGAAATGGAAGAGAGACGAAGAGTGGAGGAAAGAAAGAAACAGAAAACAGAAACATAAAGAAGAAGAAGAATGGGGCAAGAACAGAAAAGAGAAATAAAGGAAGAAGAAACGAGGAAGAGAGGAAGAAGAAGCAAGGAGAGAAGAAGAATAGAGGATTTTGAAAACTGGGAATGGAAAGAGACGAAAAGAAAATAGAAAGAAAGAGAGGAGAGAGAAAATTAATCCCTTGTCGCGGAGTAACACATCGCGCCCAAGTGCTCCGCGCCCAGAAATTTGCTCCGCGCCCAAGAACTAGTCCGAGACAGTGAGAGGAGAATCAAGGCACAAAATTTTGTCGCGGAACCATGTTCCGCGACAAAGTGGATCGCGCCCAGGACACAGCTCCGCGCCCAAAAGCAGCTCACGTGATATGTCTCTTTTCAAATTCCACACATGTCAAAATAGCTGGAAGCTCCCAGGACTTGAAGACCTGCAGGCACATGAAGTTTGTCTTTTCCTCCAAGGACCTCAAGTCCCGGCCCCTCCTGTGCGCCACCTGGGAGATAAAAAGTGTTTTGTCCCTAACCAAATTTGTTCCGCGACAAACATTTGTTTAGCGACCAGGTGGGCCTTGAATGGGCCTAGGGCTTATTTTTGATCATCTATAAATATAACCTCCCACCCCCTTGAACAGTAGCTACACACCCATATTTTTTAGATTAGTTTTGTTTTTCCTCTTGGGGCACCACTGTGCTCCCAAGAAATTTGAGAAATGATGGTCTCATGGCCATGTATTTTTCATTTTTAGTTAGTTAGTTTTAAGCAATAAATGGGTTTATAGTAGTGTAGCCATTTTTATATTATTTACAGCTTTTTAGTGTAATTTTGGGTTGAAAAACACTTAATCAATGAGTGTGTTTAAACCATTATTTTTGGCTTTTGTTGTTATATGAGAAAATATGTCCCAAAATATTGTCATGTGATTTTCCCTTGGTTTATTTACTGTCTTGCTTGTATTATGGTCACTTGACCATTTTTATTATCTTTAGATAGATTTAATGCTTTATTAGAATTAATAAATGTATAACCACTTGATGCCTATCTCTTGCTAGATTTATTAGTGTAGGTTTCATTTAAATCTTAGTCTCTTAGTATAGTTGGTGGATGTTGTACTGCCTCTTAGTGTTTTAGTTTATTTTTATTTTTATTTTCTTTTTCGTTTAATAGATCTAGAAAGTGGATGGCATTTTAGTGTTTATGCATATTTATTTAAAATTACATCCCCTATATTGTATTGCACCACATTGTAACCCCACGGGTTGCAATGTAATTTTCCCGTTGTGATCCCACAACGCACACCCATGTAATGCAATATAAGGGGTTATGCTGCCAAAATTTTTATAAAATATTTTAAAACCCTTTGTCGCCATACACTCTTGTCGCGGAACCACGTTCCGCGACAAAACCCCTGTTTAGCGACAGAGGACCAAATTCTTGCATTTTGTCTGCATGGCTTTTGTCGCGGAGCACCCTTGTCGCGGAACCACGTTCCGCGACAAAATCTTATTCCGAGACAGAAAATTATGCCTTGCCATTAATTTTGAAACCCTTGGTCGCGAAGCAATCTTGTCGCGGAACGTCTTGTCGCGGAACCACGTTCCGCGACAAAACCCTCGATTAGCGACCAAGGACCCAAATACTTGTAATTTTATTCTGGGAGGATTCTGGCGCGGAACCTTTGTCGCGGAACCACGTACCGCGACAAAATCCTTGTTCCGCGACCAGGAATTATGTCCTTACCAACTTTCAACCCCTTTGTCGCTATACCCCCTTTGTCGCGGAACCATGTTCCGCGACAAAATTTTTGCTTAGCGACAAGACAAACCCTAATCTTCAAAATCCCACTTCTCTTATTTCCCACCCCTTTGTCGCGAAACCTTTGTCGCGGAGCCACGCTCCGCGACACAAACTTTGCATCGCGACAAAGTGGCACCTTTTTGCCAAGTTTTTATTCTTCATCTCACTCCATTAATTAATTGAACCTTTATATTAATATTTTGAGGTTGAAATCCAATGATCTCAACCCATGATTAATTTGATATAAAGAACTTTGTTCAATTTTCCATTAAAAGATTCTTCTACAAAATCAAACTCTAATGATCTAAGTATATAATCCGGACTGTAATTAATTAATTAATTATGGAATGAGTGATTATTTAGACATAAGGAGTAATTATGGATTAATTTCCATACCTTGCATGAGAAACCAATGTCTCTCATGCAAGATGACCCAAAAATATTTTTCTTTTATTTATTTTGTCTTTTCCCGTGTTGTGTGAAACAGCTAGTAAGAGATATAACAGACTAATGTTGGCGGGTATTCCCACACGGATAACTAGCTCGTGGTCTGTATATTAATTATTAGATTGTTATTTTGCATGGTCTGGATAGTGGCCGGTGGAAGCCTTGGCGGTTCGTCCATCCGGGATTATAATAGCTGCTCAGCTGATTCCTATCCGGATACAGTTTCTTTTTCTCTATCTTAATTTCAAACCCGAATCTCGAACTGTGCCAACACTAGACGACAGAGGTCAATGTTGTCTAGTAATTAAGACAGTAAAGGAACATGTAGGTTTTTCTCCGATTCACAGATAGTAAGGGTCTGAATGATAGCGACCACTGTCATTTAAGATTATTCTGCTGTCTAAAATCATCTCACCTTAATGATTAGGGAATTGGACCACAGATAACTGCAATCCAATTAACCCTAATTATTTTGCCACCTTTTTAGCCACAATAAATTCTTCTAATCTCCGGCTATTTCATCTCTGTGTTCCACATTCTGTCTAAACCCACCTTATATTTTGGGTTATTTAATTTTACACTTCTTTATAAAATTATGCATGATATTATTATGTAGATATTGTGGTCAATATTATTTTGGGATCCTTCCCTTGGACACAGGAGTCTTGATTTTAAATCAGATGTTTCATAATAAATTTCCAACAAAAATTCCTTTATAAAATCCGGATCTGAGTAAGGGATAAATTCAACAGTTATGACTAATTCATATCCGACTGGGGGTTGATTTTGGGAAAATTAGAAGCAGAGTCAGCGATTAGGTCTCACTTAGACTGAAAGGATCTGTGTTTTAATTGAGAGTCTAGTACCTGATAGGGAATGATTTTCAGATTTATTATTTTCCAAAATTGCTGTTTGTTGGAAATCTTGTATTAAATATTACACTGGGTCAGATTCCACTTGGATTCCGATAAGGTGTGACAGATAATACTAGAGGAACAACATTCGGGCCTTGGTTATTTTCTAAGGTAGGGTTGAGTATTCTTTCAACTGCTATCTTCTTCTGCCAAAGCCTATTTTTGAGTCCTGAGTGAATGCATCCGAAACGAACTAATTTCATTAGTTTGTATCTCATAACCACCCGACGAGAAGTGAACACTGCGAGCGTTCACCGAAAATAGGGAATTCTTGATCCACATCCGGTCATTCTGACTGGGGGCTTTCTTTTACTACCAGGGTCAGACTTTCAAAAACCTCCGAGTGATAGGATTTTAAATGCTTTCTTTATCGCTTTCTTTTAAATGCTTTCGTTAGAGGTCACTCGGTTGTATTGAGAGTTGTGTAACTGCTACTAGGACTGATAGTTAAGGGATAGTTCAGGGCTTAATTAGAATCTTTGGGTGTGACATGGGGGATTGATAACGGTACTTGACACTTCAATAAATGATTTGTCAGGTGTTGCTTGTCCACCACAGATGAATAATATGCCTCAGCATGGCCATGTGAGGGCATTTGTGAGTCTGTGGTATCTTAGAAATTGTTTTCTTAAGAGCATGTAAACTCTTACTGTAAGTACCTGTCTGTTAAAGGGAACATGGTATAGAGAGCATGAGAGTTAGCTAACTGATGAATTATCCCAAACAAAGATCTGTGTATTAAAATGGAAGTTTAACTGTGTTTCATCTGAATCTTGTCCAATCTTTATTCTTTTCTCCCTGTCCCTTTTGTCTCATTTTAAATCTGCTTTCTTAGGATAATTTTAACCGCTTTCTTAGAATAATTTTATTGCTTTCTTAGATTAAATTTAATTTGCTTTGTAGAATAATTTTATCTGCTTTATTTTATTGCTTTCATAGCTTAGATTACATTCTGTCAAGTAGTTGTTAGTCATATCACAAACTTGAATTGAGTAACCGAGTGGAAAATCTTAGTAAACGGCGTGGGCCCTGCTTCTATCGCACATCCTCCAGTGAACGATCCGGTACTTACTATAAATACTGCAATTTTTGACTCCGTGCGCTTTCGGGGGCACAGTTTCTTAACACGAGTAAATAAAAACATGATTTTTCGGAAAATACTCATGTAGTGGGAATCTGCTGAAAGTTTCATGGCAGGGAATCTCATGACATGAAATCATGAGAAGTATCATGGCACATATGCCCGGGACCCTCAGTGTGACAGGCTGAAGGTCAATTTATCCTGGTTGTATCATGAGATTTGTCAGAAGTTTCATGACAGAGAGGATCACAACGCCATTCGAAATTAAAGCCCCTCGCATGAGTAATAAAAAGTAACAATCCTGATATATCCCTAAACCCATTCCATAAATCATAACTCCTTCATTTAATAAATCCAAACCTGATATATTTTTATTGAAAAATACTCGTGTTAATGAAATTTGTCAAAAGTTTCAAGGACAACTTTGAAACGATTTTCGTAAACAAGCGGTTCGTCCAGACGAGAACAGCCGAGAAGGGAAATGAGGTAGATCCTGGATTTCCCGAGCACATCAGAGAATTAAGGGAGAAAGCTCTTTATGAGGTGCAGCACCACAATTGGTCGGTGATGACAGATAAAAAGATGCAACTCAGATTGATGACTAAGGCTGAGGCAGGGGAATATCTGAAGTACGATGTGGCGCAAAGAATGACTTATGTGACAGAAGAGCTGGAAAGGGATATGATCAACACCATGATGGAGCAATACAGAACTTCATATCTTGAACTCCTCATGGAAATGGATAGCGAAGCCCTGAAATATGGGAAGGAGGGAAACAGAACGAAAGTCATGCATTATAACCATAAAATCAGAAGTTTGTTTTGCACACAGATCAAGAAGGCATGGGAGTTCAAACTGGTTCGGATCACAAGTCAGACATTTGTGCATGATTATCTGAGATTTGCACACAGGTTGTTTGGGACTCAAGAAGCTCAGGAAGAAACGCAACAGGAAAATCAGGAAGATCCAGACGCTGAGATCGATGCCTACTTTTCCACTCCTCCTGAAGCCAACCCACAGCCTACCCAGCCAACAGTACAAGCTTCAGCTTTACCGCCAAAAGGGCAAACTGAAGTGCAAAAAGCTGCTACCACCGAGCCGGTGGTACAGCAAGAAACAGTTCAGACTCCAGTACAGCCAACTCAGTCTGAAATGCCAACACCTGCTGCAGCACCTGCCGCCACTAAACCACCCACCCCGCCCGAGCAAACATCTAATACTGCTGTTGCATCTGGAGGTCAGCCCGTGCCTCAAACTGGAACGAGAAGAAGATTGGTAAAATCTGCTGAAAAAGAGAAAACAGCAAGAGCTCCGGAAAAGAAAGTGGTGATCAAAGAACCTGAACCAACTGTTAGGAAAGTGGCAGCACCTACGGATCCCAAGGACAGAGGCAAGGGACCAATGCCACCTCCACCGCCTAAAAGAAAAGAACTGATTGCTCAAGATGCTGAACTGGCCCGGAAAATGCAAAATGACGAACTTGCTTTAGCTGGTCGCTTGATCAAGGAACATGTGGTTCAGGAGTGGATAAAATGGATGAGCAAGAACGAGCTGAAAGAGAAAGGAAAGCTGCGGAAGAGGAGCAGATGAGAAAGAATATTCAGCAGACCAGGGCTGAAGAGGAAAAGAAAAAGACAGAGGCACATGACAGAGAAGTTGCTGAAAAACTTCAAGCTGATTTAGAAGCTAGAAAGTCTGAAGGAACTGGGGAAGCTGGACGGGAAGGCGATGATGATTTAATGATTACAGGCGGAAAAGAGGGAACCGGACTAAAAATCAAAGAAGAACAACCTCCTGCATGGACTGGCCCCACTGCTCACGATAGGGAAACCATCGTGGAAGACATAAGGAACAGGCTGAATAAGCAGATCGAAGCAAGGATCGACCAAGGAGAGGCGCCTGAACAGATTCGTTATCAGACAGAGGCATCCCGAATCATTGATCCACTTGTGGGCACTGCCAGAATCGAAGCTGTGATTAGAACAACTGAAACTCCCGTGAACCCGTCACATTGGCGGACTTATTAAAGGACAGAGCCGTTGAGCAACAAAGAGCTGTAGAGCCACAGGCTAAAGCGGATGAACCACAGGATATGGCTGACGATAGAGAGGAGGCTATGCAGGAAGAGAATGAATTTATGGAGCAGCTGGCGCCCATTTTCCAACGTCCTGTCGGACAAGCTGCACGGATTAGGGAAGATGATGAGGAGCTTAGAGAAGAGACAGCTTATGGAGAGTCAAGTCAGAGGGCACATGAAGCTGTACCAATGGATGAGCAACCGCAGGACGGTGACGACCAAATATACTGGCACTCGAGCGAAGATGAATCAGTCGGATCTATTCGACCAGTAGAGTTTTGGTCTGAGCACACTGTGAGGCAAAGGATGGGATCGAAACAGTATGAGAAAAAGAAGCAGCTAAGTGAAGAAGAAGTGCAGATTATGTTCAATGGCAGCAAGGAAAGAGCAGAACTGTATGCAAAGCTGCAAAAAATGATAGTGCCTGATAAAGGGTTCAGACAGGATGCTTTGCTTCATCCCACTGTCGAGACCTTTTACAGAAATCAAGAGTGGGGAAACTTTATGCTGCATCATGACGAAGATGGCCTTGTTGAGTTGACAAGAGAATTCTTTTGCAATATCAATGCCGCCAACAGAACAACTTGGGTCCGGAGTCATGTAATAGACATCTCACCAGAATGGTTGAATCAATTTTTTGGAACCCCGGACATCATGAGTGAGTTTCCCCCTGAAGAAATCATGATAAAGAGGGCAAAGACAAAGGAGTATGCAAAGTATGCAACCGTGGCAAATAGCATGACAAGAATCACCGCCCCAGGGCACACTTTTGATACCAACTTCTTACGAATGCATTTCATGCCAACCTACGAATTCTACATGTCAAAGACTCGGCCCAACTCGCACCCACACAACACGTCTGGGAGTGTTCTGATGGGATTTGCAAGAATGTGGAGCGGAGCAAAGTTGAACGTAGGAAGGCATGTGTTTGATGTCATGACAGCACAGTTAGAGGACAGGCAGGCCTTGTGCTACCCGAACTTAATAAGAAGAATCTGTGTTGCCCAGAACGTCGACTTAAGCGCATTTGCAGGGGACGACATCGTGAAGATAAACCCTCCCATCAGCGTGCCAAGGCTGCCTCTGACAGAACGAATTAGATACTCTTTCCCCCAGCTGTATGGTGGAGGCGATTCAGATGCTCAATCCTCATTCGTATCCGGAAGGCAAGCACCAAAAAAGAGGAGTAGACCGCCAAGGGCAAAGAAGGGAACAAAGCAAGCCCGTACTAATGCGGGACCTTCCACTACAGCACAAGAAAGATCTCAGCAAGAGCAAACAGAGATGCCTTTTCCTACTCCGGCATCCCCGTTTCCTACTCAACCGCAGACACCTCAAAGCCAGAATGTATCTCAGTTTCCGGCCGATTCCCAAGCATTCGAGATGATGAGCAGGATGAGCCAATCTATGCTCGAAAGAATGAAGTCTATGACAGATGCCATTATGACAAGTCATGAGGAACTAAGAAAGAGGGCTGAAGAAGAACGCCAAGAGCGTAGGAGAGAAAAGGAAGAGAAATGGAAGGAGAAGTTGGAGAAGGAAAAGAGAGACGAAGAATTCAGAATGATGATGCTAGAAAAAGAAGAAAGGAATCGAAAGATGGTGGAATCACTGATCCTTAGTCAAAATCAGATCCTGCAAACCTTACTCAAGAAAATCCCTGATGAAGCTGGCTCCTCCAAGAAATCAGATGAGAAGAAAGATGGCGATTCCTGATTCCATCACTTTTGAGCTTAATTGTAAATATCATATAAGAGAATTTCAATTCATTCATGCAAGATAGATTTGATTGCAAATGAAATCTCTTGTAATTGATATAATTACTGCTTTCAGATTGGGATTTTGCAGCCCCAACAACAATCTTTGTTTTTATTGGTTCTTTTATTTCTGAAAAGATGTCTGACAGTCCAAGATGAATAAGTGACTGTCAGGCCAAAAATATGCTGTTGACATGCTCCGTATGTCAGCAGTGCCTCTTTACTGCTTTAAATTAAATAACCAGCAAAAATATGCATAAACCTGCTCTAAATTCACATGTTGAATTTAGGCTTATGATTAAATTTTCAAACTTTTAAATTGGGATAATATAATTGAGAACATGCATGAAATGAATTCCTAAGATTTTGAGCTATAAAAATTTAATGATGCGATCAGCTTATTGGGTAATAAATCTGCATGTTAGAAATTTCGATTGAATAGATTGTTAGAATTAAGCTTTGATTAAATCTGAGAACATTGTATGACATGAATGAACCATTCCATGTGAGATTTGAGCCATGAGTCACATTTACTCATTCTTTTCTTTGATGTGTGAAAATCATTTTGATTAAAGGAAACTAGAACTTGCGATTGAGACCGATTCAAGACCATGCCATATTCCAAAAATCGGGCATATGGTCGAGGCACCTAGAAAAACCCAAATTTTTGGCCTTCTTTTGAATTCCAAACCCAAAAATGTTTACCCTTTAGGATTAACCAAGTTGAGCCCTTAAGCCTAATTTTTCTTTGAAACCCACTATATTTTTCCTAGCCTACAAAAAGACCAAAATATTCGAACCCAAGTGTACAATTATAAATTCTACCAAAAGGCACTACAATTTATGATCATCAATTCATTAATCGGCATTCAAAAATCCGATCCAAAAAAAAATAATATATGTGTGGAATTCAATTCAACACAAATAAATTGCAAATGACAAAGCGAATTAGACATAGTCTAATGTCATGCAATAGAAAAGAAAAGCAAAAGAAAGAAATAATGATGATCATAAACTTTAAATAAACATGCCAAGTTATGATGGAATGGATTCATGTCACTTTTTAGCCTAATAATCCCCTTCCATACCAAATGTTACAACCGTATGCTCCCATTATAACCCTTGAATAAGACCTCATGATCTCGATTTGAGGAAATGAGCCGGTGGCGAGTTGGTCTGATTGCAAGCTTATGGGATAATTTAATTAAATTTGATTTCGAGCGTTCATAATTAAACCCCAATTGAGAGTGAATGAACTTTCCGATTCTCTTATATGTGAGGCTCTGTTTCATTAAAAATGTTCATGTCATCCCTTAATTCTCATTTTTAATCTTTGCATCTTTCAAACATGTTATTCATGAAGGGTTGATAATAATGTTTGATTTGTAGGCCCGATGTAGTGAGCAAGTATCATTACATTAAACACTGCAATCAAGGGAATTTAATACTTGTAGTTTTTGATTGTCTTATCCCAATCCAAAAAGAACGTGATTTATGAAGCCACGAAAATGAATTTAATATGTAGAGTCCGTGTTCTTAGGAACATTGACTCTGACTGCTCGGGGACGATCAGTATTAAATGTGAGGATGTTGATAATGGCCAGAAATGACTATTATTTTCAATCCATTTCCATGTCTAAAACGGGCATTTGATTGCATTCCGGTCTTATATTAAATAAGAAAGCAGTCGAATTGGATTGATTTATGCATAATTGTAAAAATATTGAGCTGGTATGAAAAATGCATAAATATGTAATTTTATTACACATTTATGTTAGAAAAATCCAAAAACATGAGAAAAAGAAAAGAAAAGAAAAAGGATACAAAAAGATGGGCAAAAGAATAAACAAGCCCACAAAAAGAACAACTTCGGCCCATCTGGCCCATTCAGCTCAGTCTGGGAACATCCGGTCGAGGAACATGGTTCCGCGACACAGCAGGGATTAGCGACCCAGCATGCAACATAAAGAGGAGACCAGTCTGGGAGCATCCAGTCGAGGAACCCTGGTCGAGGAACATTGGTTCCGCGACGCGACCAAGGTTCCGCGCCATCAACACCTTGGAGACCAAGCCACGCCCCAGTCGAGGAACTCCTGTCGCGGTCCATGCTTTAGCGACACGGACATGGATAGAGACACAAGACCCAGTCGAGAAGCCTTGCCACATGCAGCCCTGTCCCGCGACAAAGTTGTGATGTGTGTGATGTCTTGAGACACAGTGGGCCTCAGATCAAGCCCATGGGCCTAGGGTTCCACTTCTATAAATATGAGGTGATCCCATTAGCTCAAAAAGTTGGAAAGAATCAAGAAAAATCAGTCTTGGAGACAAGTGTAGAGCTTAGTTTGTAGGTAGTTTTTAGGTTAGCTTAGTTTAGCTTTAATTTTTCTGTATTTTTTAATTATTGCATAGATTCAGCTTAGGTAGCCAGTTTTCACCGTGTTTTCAGTTTCAAACTTTGTTTTTAGGGTTATGTGATATCCAGGATGATGGGTATTAACAAACTCCTTAATAAAATGAGAAAATATTCTTGAAATGTGTCCCAAAAATCATGAAATGGGTTTCACACCCCATGGATCTTTTATTATCTCCTTCTCTGTTGGTCACTTGACCTTCACTTTTAATTTTATATCACTGTTGGTGATGTTATCTTTGGATAATGTTGCATGTTGTGAGTGATCAAGCCCAGATTAGGGTTAGCCCTATTTTAAATATTGTCTCATTTTCCTTCATGTTTAAGGCATGTTCTAGCTAGATTTAATTCTGTTTGGTTACTTTTAGTTTAGTGTAGTTTTTAAACCTGAAATGGGTGAGATCACGCACAATGCATGCTCCTGTTCCACTTTACTTTTCTGACATGTGTCATGAACACACCTAGGTCGCAAGCCACTTCCTGTCGCGGAACCACGTTCAGCGACAGGAGGGCAGTTTAGCGACATGAGTGTCCAAGAACATGTGTTATTTAAATCTTTTAAAATTCCTGGTCGCAAACCAAACCTGTCTCGGACCCACGATCCGTGACACAACCTCTTGATTGGCGACCAAGGATCCAAAATGTTGCAATTTTATTCTAGAAGGGCTCTGGTCGCGGAACACCTGTCGCGGACCCACGGTTCGCGACACACTCCTTGTTCCGTGACCAGGAATTATGCCCTTCGTTGGATTTTCACACCTTGTGTCGCGGAACCCCTGTCGCGGACCCATGGTCTGCGACACACTCCTTGTTCCGCGACACGACAACCCTAATTTCCAATATTTCAATTTCTTTTATTTCCCACCTCTCTGTCGAGATCCTCCTGTCGCGGACCCACGGTCCGCGACACAATTTCTGTTTCTCGACAGGTCTGGTACCTTTTCGCCAGATTTTTATTCTCCATCTCACCCCAGTAATTAATTGAACCTTTATATTAATATTTTGAGGTTGAAATCCAATGATCTCAACCCATGATTAATTTGATATAAAGAATTTTGTTCAATTCCATTAAAAGATTTTTCTACAAAAATTAAACTCTAATGATCTAAGTATATAATCCGGACTGTAATTAATTAATTAATTATGGAATGAGTGATTATTTAGACATAAAGAGCAAATTATGGATTTAATTCCATACCCTTGCATGAGAAACCAATGTCTCTCATACAAGATGACCCAAAAATATTTTCTTTTATTTATTTTGTCTTTACCCGTGTTGTGTGAAACAGCTAGTAAGAGATATAACAGACTAATGTTGGCGGGTATTCCCACACGGACAAACTAGCTCGTGGTCTGTATATTAATTACTAGATGTTATTTTGCATGGTCTGGATAGTGGTCGGTGGAAGCCTTGGCGGTTCGTCCATGCGGGATTATAATAGCTGCTCAGCCGACTCCTATCCGGATACAGTTTCTATTTATTTATCTTAATTTCAAACCCGAATTTCGAGCTGTGATATTATCAAACAGTGTCGATCAACATTGGTTGAATAGGATCACAGTAAGAAAACATGTGGGTTTTTCTCTCATTTCACAGATAGTAGAAACCTTGATGATAGCGATCACTATCAATTAAGGTTTTCTGCTGTCTAAAACCATTTCACCTGGAATAGTTGCGACCTGGATAGCAGATGTTTGCAGTCCAGATAACCCCAGTTATTTTTGCCATCTTTTTAGCCAAAATAAATTCTTCTCATCTCCGGCTATTTCATCTTTGTGTTCCAACGTCTGTCTAAACCCACCTTATATTTTGGGTTATTTAATTTTACACTTCTCATATAAAATTATGCATGATAATATTATGTAACTATTGTGGTCATATTATTTTGGGATCCTTCCCTTGGACACAGGAGTCTTGATTTTAATCAGATGGCTCATAGTAAATTTCCAACAAAAATTCATTTATAAAATCCAGATCTGAGCAAGGGATAAATTCCACAGTTATGACTAATTCATATCCGAATGGGGGTTGATTTTGGGAAATTAGAAGCAGAGTCAGCGATTAGGTCTCACCTAGACTGAAAGGATCTGTGTTTTAATTGAGAGTCTAGTACCTGTTTAGGGAATGATTTTCAAACATCTATTATTTTCCAAAATTGCTTTGTGTTGGAAATCTGGTATTAAATATTACACTGAGATGGGGTCCACTTGGATTCAAATACGGTGTGATAGATAATTCTAGAAGAACAATACATAGGCCTTGGTTATTTTCTTAGATAAGGTTGAGTTCCTTTCAACTGCTATCATATTCTGCCAAAGCCTATTTTTGAGTCCTGAGTGAGTGCATCCGGAACGAACTAATTTATTAGTTCGTTTCATTTGTTTGTATCTCATAACCACCCGGAAGGACGTGAACACTGCGAGCGGTTCACCGAGATCCGGTAATTCTTGATCCACACCCGGTCATCCTGACTGGGGGCTTTCTTTTACTACCAGGGTCAGACTTTCAAAAACCTCCGAGTGATAGGATTTTAAATGCTTTCTTTACCGCTTTCTTTTACCGCTTACTTTTAACTGCTTTCGTTAGAGGTCACTCGGTTGTATTGAAAGTTGTGTAACTGCTACTAGGACTGAGAGTTAAGGGATAGTTCAGGGCTTGATTAGAATCTTTGGGTGTGACATGGGGGAAATGATAGCAGTACTAGACACTTCAATAAATGATTTGTCAGGTGTTGCTTGTCCACCACAGATGGCTTACATACTCTTGCAAGGCATTGCAAGGGGAGTTATGAATCTGTGGTATCTTAGATTTTGTTGTCTTAAGAGTATGTAAACTCTTACTGTAAGTACCTGTCTGTCAAAGGGAACATGGTATAGAGAGCATGAGAATTAGCTAACTGAATGAATTATCCCAAACAAAGATCTGTGTAACAAAATGGAAGTTTAACTGTGTTTTATCTGAATCTTGTCCAATCTTTATTCTCTTCTTCCTGTCCCTTCTGTCATATTTTAAATCTGCTTTCTTAGAATAATCTTGATCTTTTTCTTAGAATAATTTTATTGCTTTCCTAGATTAAATTTAATTTGCTTTCTAGAATAATTTTATCTGCTTCACTTTATTGCTTTCATAGCTTAGTTTAAATTCTGTCAAGTAGTTGATAGTCAAAACACAAACTCGAATTGAGTAACCGAGTGGAAAATCTTAGTAAACGACGTGGGCCCTGCTTCTATCGCACATCCTCCAGTGAACGATCCGGTCTTACTATAAATTACTGCAATTTTTGACACCGTGCGCTTTCGGGCCACAGTTTCTTAGCACGAGTAATAAAAACATGACAACCTATAAATATATCCCTAATCCTACTCCGCCATCATAAATTGGTTTCATTAAATAAAATTGAAAACCAGGATTACGATTTTTCAGAAAATACTCATGAAGAGAGAACTTGTCAAAAGTTTCATGGCAAGGATCTTCAAGGCATGAAATTGTCAGAGATTTCATGTCAGGGAGGTTCGTAATGCCACTTGAACTCAAGGTTTGCTCTCATGAGTAATAAAAAGTGGAATATATCCTTAAACCCCTTCCCATAAATCATAACTCTTTTCATTTAATAAATTTAACCTGGGATATTTTTGAAATACTCGTGTGACGACATTGTCAAAAGTTTCAGGTAGCTCTGGAGATGAGTCGATGGTCGACATCAGTGATGATGAAAAGAATGATGCCGCGAATGAGATCACAGAGGAGATTGCCTGGACTGCCAGCCAAAAGAGGAAACACCATCTGAGGAAAGAAACTGAACCAGTGGCCACAGCAAATGAACCAGTCCCCACTGAAGCTGAATAGGAAGAGGAAGCCGAGGAATCATCAAGTTCCGACGACGACAATCAGAACAAGGAGTCCGGCGGTCACACTGAACACCTTCATGACGATGCCCCTGATCCAACTGAGGAGGAGAATCCTAATGAAGACAAGTCCGAGGATTTGGGATCACAAGACACTCAAAGTGAGCAAGAAAGATCCGAGGAAGAAGAAACAGATGAGGAGACCGTAGAAGAAGATGAACCTGATCACATGGAAGAGGAGGAACCTCAGGCTGAGACACGTGAACCAACTCCCCCAGCAAGGAGTTCACCAAAGGAGTCCGAACCGAAAAAGTGGACTCGTTCTGAACCAGAAGGGTCTTCCAAAGCTGCAGGATCCAAGAAGAGGAAGATTGTTGAATCCTCATCCGAAGACCATGAACCTGAGATCATCGATGCTCAGAACGCCATCACCACTGAGTTCTATTATAAGATGTCCGAATAGTACTTCACAACTGTGCTCGAGAACATGAAGATTCACCTGGAGATCAGATTTGCTGCAGAACGATATGAGGAAATGGGATGGCATCAATACCTGGAGAAGAGGTCCTTACTCTTTTGGGCCATGGAGATTAAGCAATTCAAAGGACAGCTAGTTAGGCATTTTTATGCAAACTTGAGCGAAGATGTCCTCAACTCCAAGAGTCCGTGGTTCGAGCTCTGCTATGTTTAAGGAGAACTGTTCGAACTGAAAGCCAAAGCTCTGAGTCGATTCCTCCAGGTACCACGACCATCTTTCAAATCTGTTTACTCTCGCCTTGCAAAGTTTCACATGAACAAAATTGCTGAGGATCTCATTGGGAAGGAAGGACAAAGGATTCATGGTAAAGGTTTGAGTGCTGGTGCCCTGACATAAAGGTTTTCACTACTTTATAAATTCTGTGCACACAATGTTATGCCCACAACTAATCACTCTGTTGTGTCCAAGAATATGTGTAAGTTGTTGTATGCCATAGATCAAAACTATGAGATCAACTATGGAGTGCTTGTGCTTAAACAAATGATGTCTTTTGCTGGAAAAATCAAGAGGAAATACAACACCACACTGCCCTTTCCTGCCCTCATCACAGAGTACCTGAAGCATCTCCATATTCTTGGGAGTAAGCATGATCGACCGGAAGCCGTGGCAGACTTCAAGTTGTTCTGTGCCCTTGTGAAGAAGAAACCGGACCTGCCTGGACCAGGAGGAAGGATTCCTGCCAAAGATGCCTTCTCCTCATTACGAGATGAACTTACTGATCATATTAATCATCTGAAAGTGTTGGAAGCGCAGGTGCACACCAGGGTTCAGGAGGCTGAAAAGCTGTTCAGACAGCTTCCTGATGTATGGTCTAATGAGGACAAGGACATGGATACCAATCCAGAGGAGGAGTCTGATGATTCTGATGCAGATTCCTCTGAGGAATCTGAGTGACTTGCTCTTTTTGAGCACAATGTGCGCCAGAGGGGGAGTTCAGTTGATATAACCGATGTTCGGTTCCTCTGGCATGCACTACAACAAGGAGGGGAGTCTGCTACTGGAAATCTGCTGCTGAGGGGTAACATTTTTTTTTTGTCTGTCAAACTATTTGAACTAGTTTTGTGAACTGCTTATGGATATTGCATAATGGCATGTAATAATTAAACTTTAATTCTCGATGCTATATTTAGTTTGTATTGCCATGTGCTGTTGTGATGTACATGCTCCTAGATTGGACTGATAGGCATCTTGTACGGAGCATTAGTATAGTTTGTCTTGAAAAAGGGAATCTTTGTAATCGGTGGTTGGGTGAATTCGATGAACTACTTCATTTCTGTACTTGTGTTATTGGTTAAGACATCGGTTTAATTAACTCATATACTGGCCCACATTCTGCCAAAAAGGGGGAGATTGTTGGGAACTAGTTTTGAGCAAATGTGTTCACAACCGATGTCTGGACTACTTCGTTGAAACCAACCTTCCAATATTCGACAAACTATTTCAAGAAGGAGAAGTTGGCATATCTGCATGAGATCATCCTCCAACGGGTAGCTGATTCTTTGCCCAGATCGTGTTCAAGAAGTATGGAAACTAAGATCTTCTATTTCGGGCAACTCCATTCTTGGGAAGGAAGAATTATGGCAATGATATCTTACCCTAGAATGGAGGCTGTGGCTCACTTCAAATACGGAGGCCAAGGAATGAATACTTACAACTTTTGAATCAATTCTCTGGAAGCCATTTTGATATTCATTCCGAAGTGAGAAAAGCCATCCCTTCCCATGTTCGAGAATATACTATCTTGAAGGGAGATATTCGATCACACTGCCTTGGGTGTATTGATCGAGTTTGTGCTACTGTGATCTTGATTGAAGTCGACGAATTCAGTCAAGCCTTCCAAGGAGTCGTCAACACACGAGCTTAACCGAATTTACTCTTGAAGGAGGGTCGCCAACAGGTTTCAGCCAAGGGTAACTTGAAGGGGGAGCCTTCAAGGAATTGGAGTAAGGTCGGGGAGATCTTCACCAAAACAAGGGAGTGTTTTGGTTCAACAATTCAACCGCTTGGAGATTGGAGTTGGGCGAACTAAATCACTATTGTTTAGATCGTGGATCAAGTTAAACAAATAGTGAACCTCCTGGATTGGTATCCCTCAGATGTAGGCTTGTGCCGAACTGGGTCAACAAATCTTTGAGTTCGTTTACTTTCAATTTATTTATTTTCCGCTGCTTATTATCATAAAACTGTCTAACGTGTCCACGAAAGGTGTTTGAACTAGTTTACAGGACTAGTGTACTGGTTATCCACACAAACGGACCTAACAGAAACTTTAAACAAGGCAAACTAGTGTCCAACACGGGACCGGTTATTCCAGATTTCCTAAGAAATGGCATATTTTTATCTACATCAACTTTCGAAGCCTTCTTCCTCCGCTATTTTTATGCTAGCTTCAACTATTTATAATTTTTTTCTTTTTCCTCTTAAATGGAGATGATTGGTGTTTAGAGGATAAAAATATTGATAGTATACAACTTTTTTTTTTTGACAACTTAGACATGCTACAAAATGGTTTGTGAGAGCCCATACCACACAAATTATAAAGGGTGATGTATGTAGTTGTAACCACATGAAATTTAATCGCTAATTAAAATGCAACATTTATTATTTCAACATAAAATATTAATTATTTTAAACATCTTAAATAAATTAAATGCTCGGAATAATTTAAATATTCAAATAGATCATTTGGATCTAAGACTCGCACTATTAATGACAAGGTGCTCATTAAGATTCATCTCCATGTCACTATTTAATTAAAAAAAAAATCAAAATTAGATGGGTGGTCTATCCTCTTGGTCGACCAACAAGAAATTCCAAACTCATGGTCCCCTATTCACACACCAATCAAAAATTGACACTTGTATTAATTTTATTGGTTAATAAACTAGATTGGTTATTTAATTGAAATTTAAAATATTTTTTATTTCATATAATTATATGAAATATAAAATATATCAAAATTTTTATTTTTTAATTTCACTACAAATTGAGATCACTCTAGCTATATTTTTGTTAATTACATAATATATCAGTTTTGATATATTTAATCCATTTTAAAATTATATAAAATACAAATAAATAAAAAATATATATTAATATTTTAGATTTTTTATTCTTTATAAATAAGACAAAAAATTTATATTTTTATACAATAATTCTTTTTATATTACAACATAATTAAAATTCTATAAATTAAAATAATTATATATAATATTGTGGTTGGATGCTTGGATGATTATTGATAAAGTATGTAAAATTAAGATAGTTGAGTTGGGATAGATATTGATGAGTTGGAGGAAAGATAAATTAATTAAATAATGAAATGATTGGATGGTTGAAGTGGTCATGGATAGAGTTAGTCTAAGAGGCCTAATGAGCTTGTACTGTGCCAATGTGGATAAGTCCAAATGAAATAACCACATAGCACTTGATCCAATGGACACTTAGAGCGGGATGACCTATGGAAAATCAGCCCACCATCCATAATGTTTTTCTATATAAATAAAGACATCATTTCCGACTACTGAAATTCTTAGGAGAAAGAGAAGACGGACAAAAGCACTTCGTTGAAATTGGAAAAAAAAAATCGATTCTAGGTTGGAGGAATCAAAGAACTCATATATTATGATCTTAAATTACATGTCATATATAGGGAATGTAACTTTAATCCCCACATGAATGAATACTCCTACATTACACCCCCTATACTATAATACTGCAACTCAGGTACCTAGGTCTAGTGGTGTCAATTTCAGGTTTCGGATCGTGTTCGTGTGGTGTTTCGGTCAGGTTGGTCGGGTCGTGTTTCAAGTTTCACAGGTTGGGTCGTATTCGTGTCAGGTGTTGAGTAAAGGTATAATACAAAATCTGTAATCCCGAACACGACTTGAAGCCCGAAATGAACTTGAATACCAAACCCGAACAAAAACTGATAATTTTTAGGTCGAATTTCGGATCGACCTAAATAGAGAAACCAAAAAACGACTAAACCCAAAACTGCACCGAGTTCGTGTTTTAGGGTCGTGTCCAAAATTGGCATCCCTACCTAGGTCCGAATAATAATTCATTTTTTAAATTCAAATATGTGAAAAGACTAATATATCCTTAAGTAAATAAAAAGCCAAGTAAGAAACTGAAGGGTTACAAAGTAACTTCACGTGAGTGTCATGTCACTCACCTCAACTCAGCTTCTAACTCCCAAAAGCCACTGGTAACCGGCCTCCTCCACCATCCCACTAACTCCATTAATCAGCCGGCGGTTGAAAGAAGAAAAAGAAAGGGGAAAGGGGAGAACAAGGGGTTAGAGTCTTTATTAGAGAGGGTTCTTAGCTTTTGAAGAAGAAAGGTTTGCCGATTTAGGGTTGATTACATTGGAGAGAGCATTTTCGTTGAGAAGCCTTAAGTTTGAAGTCCAAACAGTAAGGGTTCGAAGCATCAAATATCCACAATTTTCTCGAAAGGGTTGGGGATTCTTTGAAGGTATGCAATGCTAACTCGAAACTGAAATGGGTGTTGGGGATTGCACATGGCGCGGTAGCAAAATATGGGAAGTTTATCTAAGTCCAATTTTAAGGGCAAAACCGCACTTCATGAGGATTTTGGGTGCACTTGAGAAGGCTTGTACCTTGGAAACAACTCATCCCTTTAATCTTGATTCGTTATCCTCTTCTCCTTGGCTTCATCTTCCTCGGTTTTATCCTTCATGCTCAAGGTAAATTGTCTTCTAGAATTCTTCATCATGGTCCTCACACTAGTGTCTCCAGTCTTCAACATGAACTCCACATATAGTGCATAACGGAGATGAAGCCAAGCCACGACGATTGCATGGGATTGCACTATGACCTAATAAACAAAGCAGAAATCCAATTTTCTTGGGGATATTCAACTTCCACATTCATGCCCAACCACCTCCACCCGTCACATTACCCCGCAACCACTCATAACCCGATTTAACTATATAAATACCCTTCACATCTCCATTCCAATGTAGAATATAACGGGAGTGAGGGAATAACATAGGCGCTGGAGAATTCTGAAGCTCCTGTCTCACCTCCTCTGGTAGCCGTGAGTACACATTGTTAATAAACCTCTTGCCTTCATTGATAACATCTTTAATTTTAAGCTGAACATTGCAAATATGGATGAAATGGACAAGAGCATCGAGAGAGACCCCTTTCCACCATGGTGAATACCATAAGGAACTCTCCCCATTACCAATGCAAACACCATAACCTTTGCAAAACATATCTCCCACTTTGATCAACATCTTCTAAACTTTAGTGCCCCGATAACGGTGCTGCGGAAACTCTCCTTCTTGAAGTCCATATTTGTCCCTGATTGTACGCACCCACAATTTCTCAGAATTAAACAATAGGTCCCAGACCAGTCGACCAAACAAAGCAAGATTCATTGTCCTGGCAGCACGAAATCCTAAATCCCCATCCCTGCGAGATGCCTCTCCCACTTAACAAGATGTAATCCCCGACTATCTGTACCCTTCCAAATCCAACGCCGGACTATTTTATTAATTTGATTGCAAACTCCTTGGGGCAGCAGGTGAACTTGCATGCTGTATACAGGAATGGCTGCTAAAACAGCGCGGGCTTTGGTAACCCTACCAGCTTTGTTCAACAAAAACCCCGACCACAAGCTCATCTTATCTTCCAATTTCTTCAACAAACCGTCAAAGTGGGCTATCTTCATTCTACCTTGGATCATAGGGAAGCCAAGATAGTTTCCAAGTTCTCTCCCAACCTTAATACTCAAATGACAATCCAGCCAAGATTTCTCTAGGACCATAGAAGTAGGTGAACAAATGGCAATAGATTTGGATGCTTTCATCTTTAGTCCAGAACGACTACCAAACCTATCAACACATCAGACATACTTACAATGCTTTCTTCCAAAAGTTCCGAATAAAATATTAGATCATCCGTAAATATCAAATGTAAAACACCTAATCCGCCCATACTAAGCTTCATAGGTTTCCAGCGGCCAGAGTGTACTTCCTCCAAAATCGTATGCGAGAGTTGTCCATAATGATAACAAATAAATATGGGGATAGTGGATCACCCTGTTGTAACCCATGCCCCACTTGAATGTGTCCAATAGGCGAACCATTCCACGTGATCGAGAAACTAGAGGTTTGTACACATGCCATAATTAATACACGACATCCTTCAAGGAGATCCATCTCCTGTAGGCACTGGTATAAAATATCCCATCTCACTGTGTTATAAGCTTTTGCCAAATCTATTTTTAAAATAGCCGCCCGCCTACAAGCCCGGGGTTGTTCCAAAGATGATACCAATTTCTGTAGAAGTACACCATTGTCTGAAGTACCTCGACCTGGTGAGAATGCTGACTGGTAAGGACTAATGATCGCACAAAGAATCGGCCTAAATCGCTCTACCAAAATTTTTGTAATAATTTTTAACGCCACATTGCATAACATCAACGGTCTGAACTCTTGAATAGAGCTGGGAATGGCAATTTTAGGGAGAAGACACATGTACACATGAGATAAACCCTCTGGCAGCTGACAAGTCTCGAAAGCGTTCTTCACCATACTCATCAAAGGATCTTTCACAATATCCCAATAATCCTTATATAAAGCAGTTGGAAATCTATCCAATCCGGGTGCTGTGACTGATCTCATGGATGACACCGCAGCCTGAACATCATCTTCATCCACCCCTTTCTCTAATCTCGCTTTATGATTCTCTGAAACTGGATCTAAGGCAGATAGTTCAGCCCTAACCGGTAGTTCCGCATTGGCAGCAAACATACTTGAGAAATAATCAATTGCGTGAACTTGGGTTTTTGCATGAAAATATTTGGTATTACGATCCCCCAATTTAACCCACCGATCTCTCGATTTTTGATACCATAAAAGTTCTTCTTGCTCCAATAAAGATTCCAATTCAGCTTTCAATTCTCCATCTAGCCGTCTCATCCAAGCAGAGTCAACCGAAACAAGCTTTTTTTGAAGACCAAAGATTTTCTTTTTCAGTTTCCTCTTGTGTTCCCGAATACTACCAAAAGCGTGACGATTAAAATCCAAAGACTTTTCCCGGACAGAATCAAACACAATTTGAAGGTTAGGCTCAATACCATTCCTGCTATCTCGAACAACCCACCCTATATCCCTGATGCAATCCCCACGCAGCCTCCCGACGGAATAGTCTCATGCCCGGGGCCGCTAACCAATCACCACAGATAAGTTGGAGTGGACAATGGTCGGATCCCACTCTAGGAAAATGAATGATCCTCCCTTCCCCAAACATGTTAATCCAATCCAAATTAGCTAAAACTCTATCCAGCCTTTTACTGATGCGCTTACCCCCACCTGCCATTCGAGACCATGTGAATGAAGGACCTATAGATGGGACCCCGATAAGCCGACAAATATCACAAATCTCTCTAAGCTCCGCCACTTTCTCTGCCACAAAAACACCGCCCTGAACCTCTTTCTCCTCCAATATTTCATTCCAGTCACCTAAGATAAACCAAGGTCCCTGCAAAGCTTCTGCCAAGCTAACCAACTCGGTCCAATTCAACTTCCGACCTTGGTAATTCGGCGCTGCATAAATGGACGTTAACAACCAACTCGCCGAGCCTTTTGATAATGCCACTGTAATCATCCTAGCCTGACGGAACAAAATATTAATCTGGCAATCCACTGACATTGACTGCAGAACCCAAAGCTCGCCCCCCCATTCATTGGGCTTCCTGAATAAAGATTGGATGAAACCCCAGCCTAGCAAAGAAACTCCAGAGTCTCGAGAAAGGACCTCGAGGTTAAAGAATACACAAAATGAGGTTCAAGAATACACAAAATATCAGGTTTATACTCTCTGATCAACTCTCCCACCCATCTTTGTGCTGTAAGGTTCATAATCCCGCACACGTTCCATGCAATAATAGAAAAATCTTTAAACTCCATTAAATAGTAATTAGTGCAAAGCGACCACTCCGTAATCCATACAAACATCTTCACCATCCTCCCCATTAAAATTCTCCTTGGCATTCAAGTCATCTTCATCTGGAAGAGACTCATGTGCTTGATCCCGCAATAAAAAGAATTGATTACCTCTGAGTGCCTCTTTCTCCAAAACAACCACTCCCCTAGCATTATCATCCTCGTGATCAGAGTCCCCTTCCTCCTCCACATGGGGACGCTCAGCCCCATGAGGCGCATCCTTCAAACGTACTGTACCCTGAGCAAAAGGTACTAGAGCCATCTCTGTAACCCCTCTATTTGACAGAGCCTCATCTAAGTATGCCGCACTGCAAACGACGTCACCAATTTCTTACCCCGAGGCTCTCGTCTCTGACTTGAAACATCTTCTGGTGATGGTGTTTTCTGCCTCAGATTTGCCTCCACTTTGCGTTGAGGCCATGGCTTCCGGTTCCCACTCCGAACAACGATTAACCATTCACCATAAGCAGGTTCATAACTAATTTCATGAACAACTGTATCCTTCGCCTGTTATCCAGCCTCCAGCATGTCACTGTCAACTTACGGATCCCTACCCAATTCCGGCTCAACATCATCTGGTGAAGACTGTTCCTCATTAGATCCATCTTTATCTTGTGCCTCACCCATCCCAGCCGTCAGAACCATTGTACAGTCTCGCTCAAAATGGCCATATCTCCCTCGGTGCAAAGGAGATGCAAACTTTCATATGAAATAGGCACCCATTGATCATTAACCAGTAATTTGCCAATAACTGGTACACCCGCGCAGACCTTCCGCAGGATGAGGTTTGACTACAAGAATCAAACTTGATGACATTCCCCAACACCGATGCCAATGCCTACAGAATATCCTCCTGAAAATGATGCATCAACAATCCATTCATACATGCCCAAACCAAGGTTTTGTTTATTTTGGTCGTGCTCGGATCAAAATCCTTGGTCCAAGGCATTATCACTAAATAATGTTCAAATACCATCCAAGGTCCTCCATTGACGATAGTTTCGCGATCGGTCCCATGATCAAACCCCACAATGAAACAAGCATAAAAAACGTCAATCAAGGTCATGTTACCCTTAATCTTCCACATGCGAAGTAACCTTTCCTTCAAAGTCATATAGCCAACATTGAATCCTAGTAACTTAATAACCAGTGCCTCCTCCCAAGGCTTACTAGCCTCTATCTCAATTGACTCGTCCATAAACAAATTTAGGAATCAACCTATTGCTATCAACAAAACTTTTTTGAATCAAATTTTCTACCAGGAGATCTCTTCTAGGCAAAGCAGTATTCGCCGTCGAAGCCTCGTCTTGCAGAATATCGACAAAAGAACGTGTCTTGCTGCCATGATCATGTGGAAGACGTTCTGGAGAAGAAGCTGCCGTTGGAGAAGTCGAGCGTGAAGAAACCCTAGCCATTATATTAAGTACTATTCTTCTTCCACCACCTTTTAGAAATTATTTTAAAAAGAAATTTATTGTTCGCTATCCTTGGAAAGAATTGAGCTAGAATGTGGGTGGTTAATAATTTTATTAATAGTGGAAAACTGTGCACCGAAAGTGCACGGTTGTAAAAGTTGCAGTAATTTATAGGTAAATGATGAGTGATTTTCACTACTCATATTTTACCACAAGCGGATGGTTGTCATCAAGTAATAAAAACCGGTGAATACCGGGTCGAACCACAGGGAATTTCAGAATATTATTTCATTCCGGAGAAGATTTTAATTGCTTTTAAGTTCATTAATTATATTTTATATATTTAAAAAGATTTTGATTAATTCTAATGGTGATTAAATTAAAAATAGTGGCATTAAATTTAAAATAAAGCAAGTTAAAATTATAATTAATAATAATATAAATGGGAGATGCTTGTAAGATTTTAAATATTGCCATCTTTATATAAAATAGAAATTGCATATTGATTTAGCATTTTCCAACGTCTAAAAAGATCAATTTCTTAAAATTAATTATTTTATAAAGATTAAAAATATTGTAATCTTCTACAGTTCAAATTATGCTTAAACGGATTTCATGGAAGCTGATTAAATTATCTAACATTCTGCAATCATTATTCTAGGCCTAAATTTGAGTCTTTCCCAAGCATACAAATTTTCCTATAGCAATTAAAAGGCACTTTTCATTTCCCAAATCATTGTGCACATGCCAAAATCCATTTATAATGTAATTTATTCCCAATTCCGGTACTAAAATATTAATTCTACTTTTTATCTCCCGATTTAGCAAAGCAGAAGTCACAGAATTGGATTCCAACATTTAATTATGCAGAACAGTGTAAATAATTTAACAATTATGGTAAAATAATAATAAAACATGGTAAACTGGATTAAATCACTAATTTTAAGATGTAGACAGACTAGGATTATTTCCAGATTACTAAAAATAGAAGACACAGATTGACCGATCATTTTTAATTTTGCAGATTGGTAATTTGATATCAAATTAATTCTAGCAATGAAAACATCGATCAATACATTGTTTTTCCCAATCATTATTTTATCACAGATTACTGGTATTAACATTAATCAATTCAGATTTGATAATTTAAACAGATTATATATGAAAATACCAGATTTGTGTAAACAAGCAGATTATCGGTCTTTCTTATCCCTTAAACAGTAATCATATTTCATCTTCTAGCATCTTAACACATAAATTCAGATTAACATATAAACAACGATCATTAAATTGCTTCCATAAAAACATGAATTCATACTTCAAAGTGATTCTGAACTCCCGTTCTAGAACACTTCCACCACGAACAATATAGAAATCCGTCTACAAATTTGAAACATAATAGCAGATTACATTTAGAGGCAAATTCAATTCATTACAAAGCAAGAAAAAGAAAGGCAACACCTAGAATAGGAAGAACACGCCCAGAACAGCGTTCCTGATGCATTCCTCCGGCATGATTATGTGTTTCCGGCCTTCTTCTCCCATTAGCAAATGTTTCCAGAGAGTTTCTGTCGAAAATTATGAGTCTCTGTATGAAGAAATGACGAGAAACGGTGTTTAAAACTGAGTTCGGGAGGTTAGAAAAATGCCCAATCGCGACTGTGGTGCAAAAAGTGGCACTCGGAAGAGGTTTTCGGTGCCACCAAAGAGAGCTGGCGCATCCTGACATTTTCCAAATTTTCCTCTGCGGCGCAAAAAGTGGCGCTCCAAGGTGCACTTCGGCGCCGCCAAGAAGGTGTGGTGCATTCTGACAATTTCCTACAATTCAGCCCGCGGCGCAAAAAGTGGCGCCTGGAGGGCATTTTATGCGCCACTAAGAAGGTGCGCGGCATCCTGAAGCCTTTTCCAATCCGAAATTTTCCTAAGTGTTGATGCGGCGCCTGATGTGGCGCCTGAGCATGATTTTAGGCGCCGCCATGTCTATGTGGCGCATTCTGGAGCTTTTCCAGTGTTGAAAATTCCGAATTTGACATCCTTTGACCTCCGAACATCTTCTTTCTTCATTTTAATGCCTGAAACATCATTGCAATGTATTAGAATTGCCAAAGTCTTATTATTAAGCATAAAACAATGTAAATTGGACTCGGATAAGCTCAATTTAACCGGTCTTTTTCATATTTACAAATCGCATGAAATATAAACTAAAAAGCAGTAAAATAGGGTCTCATGCATGCAATTGAGGTTCGTTTTAACACAATTTAAGCTCATTTAAATGTGGTTTCACAGGGTGCATCAACATCCTCACACTTAAATATTGCTCGTCCCTTGAGCAATGAGATCAATTAACACATCAACTTGCCAATCAAGATAATAAAGATAAAGTCTCTATAGTTCTGCCAAATCATAGATTTCAACAACAAAATGAGATGAAAGGGTTCAAAGTTTAATGTACTAGAACTAGGCAAATTGATATGCATTAGCTATTAGAACCAGATACCCAAAGCACTTACAATACAGAAAACAGATTAATTATACATAGCACTTAATATGGGAAAGTGAATAATGTAAATATGTTTTTCTATTCCAGTCTTTAAATATGCTCAATCTATGGCTAGGTTTCACTATATTCTAGACACTTTGGCTGAGTTGTAGACGATTGAATTCCAAAAGCTACTCGTGTCACCGAATACGTGCCAGTCATCCAGTCAAGAGTTTATAAATTTTCTATTGAATCCCCCTTTTTAATATGCTATTCTCTCTTTTTTTTTTCCTTTTTTGATCTTGCATTATTCAATATATATTTTTTTCTGTTTGCAAGATTTAAGTACCATTTTTTTTTCTAATATACGGGTTTCACTCTGACTTTATTTTAATTAAGCATTTAAAAAGACTTGGAACGAGCATATTTATTTATAAATAATGATAACTCTCCACATTTTAAATAACTAGTCTAATTAATCAAATAGTTTTCTGCAAGGTAAATAGAATTGTCACCAATAGTTCAAATAACTTGCATAACAATTTGACAAAATCTAGGACTTTAAACTAAGAAACCTAATATTCATTAAGTTGTAAAATCGGATTAAAGCAGAACATTTAGACTTATTTGGATTTTCTCCAGATTAGCAATGATGTGATAATCTCTAGATAATAGCACCACTGGGAAAACACAATTTAAATTTAAAATAATTAATATGCCCTCGTCATGCATGTACCATTTTATTCAAAGCATAATAAATAGTAAAATAAAATTAAATCAAGCTCTTACCACATACTTCATGCAAATTGATAACATATAAAATGAAAAGATCACACCTGTAATGTTTAGATCTTAGAAATTCCTTCACCATCTTGGATGTCCCCTTTTTGCTTGCTTCTTCATGGCATATCCTGCTTCTTTATATATTTATATGGTATTTGCTCATACAAAAGATAATCGTTAGAACACATGGTAATTTATGAATTAAAATAATTAAATTCCATCCGTAATTTATTTAAATTCAGATTTTTATTATTTTAATTTTTAAATTTCAGATTTTTAATTTTTATTAACTCTTTTCATTAATTAAATAAAAATGGACAGATTTAAATAAAATATTACATTTCATAAACTTACCAAAAGAAAAATACCACAAGTTCTAGCGATTATTACATAAAGATGATAATTAAACAAGCAAAATATTACCAAAATTATTCTAATTATTACAAATTAAACCAAAAAGGGAGCAATCTTATCTAATCAAAAATCTAGATTTCTAAAGATCTATCCGAATCATCTACTTCATCTTCCCTAGGACCATCATCACTATCTTTAGAGCTCAAATCAGTAGGAGGAGCATATTGATCACCTAAACTTTCAGACATGAAATACTCAAGTCTGGAAGAAAGTCGTGCAAACTGTGTCCGTGTACTATCCTCCATCCTCTTCATCTCGGCTCTAAACTGATGAATCTCATAGGTCATTCTATTAATTACGATCTCTGCAGGCTCTACCCTAGTACCAGATGTACTAGGTATATCAGGATGACGAGTGGGTGCCTCACGGGGTGCAGTAGGGTAAGCAAGCTCTGCACATCTTACTCCAGGCTTATTATAGTAATTCTTGAAAGAGATAGGAGGCTTTAGTTTCAAATCATGAGCATAGGCCATCATGTCCACTCCAGCTCTCTCACAAAGTGTCCAGATAAGTGCAGGGAATCCAAGTACAGTCCTCGCAGCATCAGATGCAATGCCATCCAGCTCATGTGCTATTGTAACACCCCAGTTTTTGGTCACCCAGGTCGGGATATCACCGCCACACCTCCCTAGCAAGACACGGTTTCTCCGAGCTTACTAAAGAGATGCAAGGCTATGGTTTTTCAGAATTTAAATATTCAAACAGCCCATTCATATATAATTTAAGAAAAATAATACATCAAAGTTGCAGCGGAAAATAATATTTACATATATAATGCAGCGGAATATAAAAATAGGGCCAACATGGCCTAATCACAGGTTAAACAGGCCCGTTCATGCAAGATCTAGTCTAAAACAAAATTTAAGATAAAGTATTCCCCAACATTCCCATGAATGCATATGATGATGCATATTCTTCAGCTCTGAAAGAAACAGGGGAAAAATATGGTTTGGTCAGCAAAGATTTGCTGAGTAAGTTAACACAGACATGATTATGAGGTTTCAAAGCCTTTAATTAAATTTAAAGAAAACATGTGCATAACACCCATAATTTAATTCATTTATCTAATAACAATTTATTTGCATAATTTAAAAGACAAGGATTTCCACAAGATCATAATTCAACACACGGTAAAATAATCGCAAGACATAATTTAAATAGGAAAATATTCAAGTATTTCAGGATTCCGTTCTTCCACTTTTGTTCAATATGATCTAGTATAGTTCGCCCTTGGGGAATCGAACCCGCAAGAACTCAAATACATCCTAGGGAATCGAACCCATAGGAATCAACACATGTCCTGGGGAATCGAACCCGCAGGAAGACTGTAACACCCCGGTTTTTGGTCACCCAGGTCGGGATGTCACCGCCACATCCCCCTAGTAAGACATGGTTTCTCCGAGCTTACTACAGAGATGCAAGGCTAGGTATTGCAGTATTTAAAAGTATTTAAATCATTCAAACAGCCCATTCAGTATAATTGAAAAAATAATAATAGTATAGCGCAGCGGAAATAATTGTTTCAGTATAGTATTGCAGCGGAAAATTTAAATAGGGCCGACATGGCCAAAACACGGGTTAAACAGGCCCGTTCATAGTATAGTCTAGAGTACGAATTTAAAAGCAAAACAAAATTCCCAAAATCCCATGCATGATTCGTGCTCACACATGCTCATTCCACATATTCTGTAAGAAAAGGAAATAAAACGGTTTTGGTCAGCAAATTTGCTGAGTAAGTTAACACATGCATGATCGTAGGGTTTAAAAGCCATTAATTTAATAATTTAAATAAAGCATGATAATAACATAATATTTAATTTAATCTAATCAACTATTCAATAGCGTGATTTATCACAGGGCTCTATTTAATAACACATGTCGCATGGTTTAAGATAAAAGCCATAATTTAAATAAAGCATTTAAATAATTTAATTGGACAACAACAAAATTCAATTTAATCTAATGTAATTTAATATCTCCATTACATCCCCGATTTGGTATTTCAAAGTTTCACGATAGCATCGCGATGTCAACAAGTTTAGCCGGTAGCCCGGCGGCCGCAACCGTATCAGCCATACCCAGTACCACTCCGGAGCCTCGGGAAACCCATACGGATATTCACGAGAGTGTAGGCTCTATATTTCGCCGTTTAGGCAATCCATATCTCAAGTTTAGCGCGCGGGGTCACCATCGTCCATTACGGCACGAAGTGAATCGTTAGGGGGCACCCTGCAGAGCACTCACCCCTAATTTTAATTTATCAAGTTTGTAAGGGGATTTAATTTTTAAAATCTGACTTCAATTTTTATTCATCTAAAAATAATATCTCAATTCGTTTCAACCCTAAAGGTTAACTCCATGTTTCAACAAGATTTCAAGATTTTGATTCCGGTAAATCACAGTTTACTCTAAAATTCGTCTAAAATCAGATTTAATTCCAAAAATTCCAAAATATCATATCTGACTCCGAAACATCAAGATCTACAACTTTCGTGTTTTAACGTTTTCAATCCGAGATACCTAAATAGGTCAAAATCACCAATTTTCGCAGAAGAGCAAATCTGTCCGAGTTTAACGTGTCACAGTTTAAAGATTTCGATTTCTACCATATCAATTCAACTCCAAATTTAATGAAATTTGACAGAGATCATCTTAAGACAATTATCTACAACTTTTATGTTCGGTCAAAGATCTAAAACAGTCTAGATCCTATGTCAAAAACGTGATCAAGATCATTCCTAAGTTCTGTCCAAGATTTCGAGATCTAGATTCCAACAGTTCGGTTTCGGTGGGTTTTCCCATAACAAATCGATTCCAAAAATTCTCAAAAATTTACAGTAGCTAGATCTAAGTCTTAGGAACATTTTTTGTGTTTTATGTTTTTCCGTTCGAGTTCGTTTTAAGGTTTGGAAAAATTCATCAAATCTGTTGCGCCGGTAGAAAGTTTAGATGGATAGATTTACGGTTTCTTGTTAATCTTTTAGTTTGAATGTTTTAATTCATCCCAAAACCATGTAAGAGTTAACTTACAGTGTTTACGAGCGTCCGGGATCATCTATTCGAAGGCGTGGCTTCCAGTCCACCGTTTCTCCTCTCCGTTCGTCGGGTTCTACGATCTAGATCCAATACGGGGTGTAGAAAGAAAAAGGAGATGGTTAGGATTCGTTTTCGAATAGTTTTTTCACTAGAGATTGGATCGAGACTTACTACGACTATAGAGATCTGTAGGAAATTCGTCCAACAGCGTTCGTCTTGGTTTCGTGCCTCCGACGACTCCGGATTTAGGGTTTCGAATGTATAGAATGTTGTAGGGTTTTGTAAACTTGTTCGGGGCTCCCAAGGGGTTTATTTATAGATTTCCCAAGTCATAGGGCGTCCAACATCTGACCTAAAGGTCTTGGGTCGAGAGATGTTCAACCGAAAGTCGAAAAATCCGCGTTCGGGCGAGAGATTCACGCAACGGGCGAATCTGTCATGTGGCGCGGTCGTGGCGCGCTCTTCCCCCTTCACCGCGCGGCCACCGCGCGACACTCGCCTGGACTTCGGTCCGGGCGGGTCGTGCGATCCGTCGTGCCTTTCCGCCTCTCTTTCGGGTTTCTATCCCTCTATGCTCCCGAATTCCGGTTTCCGGGGTATCTTCGGGTTTCTACTTTCTCTCTAAATTTTCACTCGGGTCTAATTGGATGTTTTGGACTCGAATCCTCGAGTTCATTAGTGTCGGGTTTCGGTGTACAATTTATTTACCTTTAATAACTCTTTTTATTTAATTAAATTCTTTTTAAGTTAAAATCTCATTTCTCCTTACCTTATCTATTTATTTATTTATTTATTTATTTGCTGGCTTCATTTATTTATTTATGGTATTTATTTTATTTAGTATTTATTTATTTAATTATTGTTTTATTTTATGACGGAAAATTCACGGGTATTGCAGTCTACCCTCCTTAAGAATCAACTTCGTCCTCGAAGTTGTGTTTCGATTTTTCTCGTGCTAAAGGTCTTGTGTTTGTTTTATTTATGTTGTGACTGAACTTAGAATTGAAACTTCTAAGCTGCCTACGTATCCGGTAAAGGGATCAAGCCATAACGTAGTTCAACAATTACAACAGTGCACGAAAAATAGGTGGTATCACATCCTCTCCCCCTTAAGATTGCAGTTATGTCCCCATAACTGTGTCGGTATCGGTTTGGAACAACATCGGGTATCGTTCTCTCATGTCGGATTCTACTTCCCAAGTTGCCGTCTCACTTTCGTGGTTTGACCAAAGAACCTTGATCATTTTGACGGTTTTGTTCCTCGTTACTCGTTCCTTAGTATCGAGAATACGCACTGGGACTTCTTCGTAAGTCAAAATCTTCATCGAGCTCAATTATCTCCGGTTGAAGTACATGTGTCGGGTCCGGCACATACTTCTTTAGTTGCGGGACATGGAAGACATTATGAACTCTATCTAAGTGTGGCGGTAAAGCCAATCGGTAGGCTAGAGTTCCGACTCGTTCTAGAATTTCGTAAGGTCCTATGTATCGAGGACTTAACTTCCCTCGTTTGCCAAAGCGCATCACCCCCTTCATGGGTGATATCTTTAGCATGACTCTATCTCCCACTTGAAATTCTAGGTCTCGTCGTCTCACGTCGGCATAACTCTTTTGACGGTCTTGTGCGGCTTTCATCTTCCCTCAAATCACTTTGATTTGTTGAGCCATGTCTTCGATAAGTTGTGGTCCCACTACCACGGACTTATCGTTTTCTTCCCAGCTCAATGGGCTTCGGCACTTCCGTCCATACAATCCCTCGAAAGGTGCCATGCCGATGCTAGCATGGTAGCTATTATTATAGGAAAACTCAATCAAGGGTAAATGAGATTCCCAATTCCCTTTGAATTCCAACACACATGCTCTCAGCATGTCTTCTAGTGTTTGGATTGTTCTCTCGGTTTGACCATCCGTCATCGGGTGGAATGCGGTGCTCATTTTGATTTGAGTACCGAGAGCTTTTTGTAACTCCGTCCAGAAATGAGAGACAAATCTACTGTCTCTATCGGAAATGATATCATGTGGTACTCCATGTCGTCGTACCACATTATCAATGTAGGCTCGGGCCAATTGGTCCATATTCCACGTGTCTTTCATTGGGATGAATATGGCTGTCTTCGTTAGCCTATCCACAATCACCCAAATCTTGTTCATGCCTTTAGGTGATCGGGGTAATCCCGAGACAAAGTCCATCGAGATGCTATCCCACTTCCAACTTGGAATCTCTAGTGGTTGCATCAACCCTAGGGGTTTATGTCGCACTGCCTTAACCTTTTGGCAGGTGAGACATCTCGCTACGAAGTTCGCCACTTCCTTCTTCATTCCCGGCCACCAATAGATCTTCTTCAGATCTTTGTATAGCTTGTCACCTCCGGGATGTACGGAATATGGCGTGTTGTGCCCTTCCTCCATCAACCTTAGTTTCAATTCGGCACATTTAAGAGGCACACACCACCTCCCTTTGAAACGGATGCTTCCATCCTCGTGGACAGCAAATCCTATTGCCTTTCCTTCGGCAATATACCCTTTTATCTTCTCGAGTTTCGGGTCGCCCGGTTGAGCGAGTCGAATCTCGTCTAATATTGGAGTTTCTACGACCATGGCATTGACCGTTTCTCTCACTGTGCCAGGATGCACAAGTTCTAACTCCAATCTAGCCAATTCCAAGTACAATGCCGGCGGAATTACCAACGAGTTTGTCACGTGTTGGGTTTTCCGACTTAGGGCATCGGCTACCACATTCGCCTTCCCCTCGTGGTAGGCTATCTCTAAATCGTAGTCTTTAATAAGTTCCAACCACCTTCGCTGTCTCAAATTCAACTCCTTCTGAGTGAATATATATTTCAAGCTCTTGTGGTCGGTGAACATTCGACACTTCCGCCCATAAAGATAATGTCTCCATATCTTTAGAGCGAAAACGACCGCTGCCAACTCCAGGTCGTGTGTCGGATAATTTTCCTCGTGAGGTTTAAGTTGGCGTGATGCATAGGCTACGACTCTCGAGTCTTGCATCAAGACACAACCTAAACCTTCCTTCGAAGCATCGCTATATACTTCGAAGTCACCATTCTCTGATGGTAGCGTTAATACGGGTGTGGTTGTGAGTCGTTTCTTCAGCTCTTGAAACGCGGTCTCACACGCTTCGGTCCACTCGTATTTTGCTCCTTTCTTCAGTAGCTGTGTCAAAGGACGTGCAATCCTTGAAAAGTCCTTCACAAATCGTCTATAATACCCGGCTAATCCAAGGAAACTCCTTATTTCCGTTGGACTCTTGGGAGTTGCCCATTCAGTTACGGCAGACTCTTTTGCCGGATCCACTGATACTCCATCAGCGGATACTATGTGTCCGAGAAATGCCACTTCTTTCAGCCAGAAGTCACATTTCGACAGCTTGCCGTATAGCTCATCGAGTAAACGGTAGAAGGTAAAAAAAATAACAAAAAAAAAAAACAATTTTTGAGGCTCGCGCGGTGCCCGCGCGGTGGCGCGCAGCGACCGCGCGGCCATGGCAGTTCGAGTAAAAGGGCTCGCGCGGAGCGCGAGCCATTCCGTCCCATTTCCACTTCCGAGGCTTCTTCTAGTTTTCTCTCAAATTCGTTCTCCCATCCCCCGATTCTCTCATTCCCGGCTTCGATTTTCCTTTGCAAGGTATGCGTCTACTACTTTTACTTGTCAATTTCAGATTTTATGTCTTGTTTAGCCTTAATCTTTGGGTGAATTTAAAAATTAGGGCTTAGGGACAAGAATTGGGGGTTTGTTGTTTTTAGACCTAATTTGTGCAATTAGCGGGTTTGAACGATACTTTTTGTTATTTTTGTTGATTAGGAAGTATTTGTGCAACAATGTATGTCTAGTTTGAGGAAGTTTTTACTAGATTCCATATTTTAAAGAAATCATTAATTTCCCGATTTGTATTGGTATTGTGGGCATGCGGATGAGTTCGTTGTCGTTGTTCTATGCCCTGTTATGATGATGAGTTATTGCCTAAGCAATGTTTTGGTTTGGGGCGTTCCCCATGTGTTTACAAGTAAACTTTGGTCTTGATTCATTGCGCACTCCACGTGTTTGACGAAATGTCCCAAAGAGGTTTGGGACTTCTCTAGACGTAGTATTGGTTTGGTTATCTTCTTGACTGCTCGTGTTAGGGCTCACACTTCATGTTCTCGTGTTTTCTAGATTATGCTTAATGTAGTCGCCGTGTAGGATTTATCCTTACATTTGGTATTGGTTGGATATTCGAAGGATGCTGCTTTTCCTGTGGGTTGTTTTGGCGTCACTCATGTGTCCCCCGAGGACCAGGAGACGAGTTGCTCAGCGCGATGAGGCTGGTCGTAGCACTGCCGCTCCGGCGATGTCTGATTTTGATGAGAGCGAGTCCGAGGAGGACGAGGAGCAGCGGGGCCCTAAGCTCAAGGGTCTTCCCGACGAGGTGCGTTCCCGTCGACACGACAGGTATCGGTTTGCTACTATGGCCTCTCAGGAGTTCTACTTCGACGAGCTTCGTCGAAACAGGTCTTATGTCCCAGAGAGAGGCATGTATCCTCGCCATATGGACGACGATAGGGTTAGTCCAGTTTTGGGTCTTCTTCAGTGGACTGGACTTGCGCGCCATCCCGAGGGCGTCGCTTCTGGGTATTTAGCTATGGAGGTCATCGCCAACATTGGCGGTCTCGGGGAGAACAGCGACTTGTCCCGAGTCTGGGTTCGGGGTCGCCATCTAGATTCCAGTGCTCGGGCGATCAACGTATACTTCGGCCTTCCTGACGACGGCGTATTCCGGCCACAGCCGGAGGGTCGTATACCCCCGCCTGCGTGGGGCGTTTTATGCACCTTGACGGCTCCCCTGCTCGAGCACGACCACGAGCTGAGGTTGACGACGATGGACTCTCCGTGGCGCGAGCTAGCTCAGATATGGTTAGGCCGTGTCCGACCGATCACCCGGAGCCATATTGTTATAGACCACGTCTATGAGACCATCTGCTTTCTCGCCCGAGGTGGTAGGGTGAATGTTGGGGCTTGTATCGCGGACAACCTGAGGGGTATGCGCCGAGGACGAGGGAGCAGGGTGATTACCCATGTTCATCTTATTTGCGGCATGTGTGCGGCTCAGGGGATCCGTACGTCCCCAGAGACGGATCCTTATGAGCTATCCGCTGGCGGCTACTACCGTATCCCTACCTACGCCCCTCGACGCAGTGCTCTTCGACGTGGGGCTCCTCCGGCTGTCCTTCGCCCGGAGCCCAACGGTGATGGTTTGATTCTAGTTGTCCCTCCTGAGCAGCCACCCCCGCCTCCCGTGGTTCCCCAGCAGGGTGCGGAGATGCCGCAGTTAGTTCAGATGCTACAGGGTATGCAGCTTAGTATGGATGCGGGGTTTGCTCGTATGGACGCTGGGTTTGCAGCCGGGCAGGCTCGCTACGACGCTCTGGATGACAGGATAGATCTATACCAGGCTCGCATGGTTACGATCACTACGAGACAGCTGGAGCAGCAGGCCTCCATGACCGACATGTACGCCTACATGCGCCAGATGGACGAGTATATGCGTCGTCAGTTCCCACCTCCCGACCAGTGATCCTTTGTTCTGCGTTTCCATCTAAGCTTGCTGTAGCAGTGTTTTATTTAGTTGTTTTCTTATGGACTGTACAAGGATGATCTTGCTGATTATGTTTCGCAGTTTATGTTCCCGTTGTATCCTTGTTGTCTGATTTGACTGTTCCAGGTCGGGATGTCACCGCCACATCCCCCTAGTAAGACACGGTTTCTTCGAGCTTACTACAGAGATGCAAGGCTAGGTATTGCAGTATTTAAAAGTATTTAAATCATTCAAACAGCCCATTCAGTATAATTGAAAAATAATAATAGTATAGCGCAGCGGAAATAATTGTTTTAGTATAGTATTGCAGCGGAAAATTTAAATAGGGCCGACATGGCCAAAACACGGGTTAAACAGGCCCGTTCATAGTATAGTCTACAGTACGAATTTAAAAGCAAAACAAAATTCCCAAAATCCCATGCATGATTCGTGCTCACACATGCTCATTCCACATATTCTGTAAGAAAAGGAAATAAAACGGTTTTGGTCAGCAAATTTGCTGAGTAAGTTAACACATGCATGATCGTAGGGTTTAAAAGCCATTAATTTAATAATTTAAATAAAGCATGATAATAACATAATATTTAATTTAATCTAATCAACTATTCAATAGCATGATTTATCACAGGGCTCTATTTAATAACACATGTCGCATGGTTTAAGATAAAAACCATAATTTAAATAAAGCATTTAAATAATTTAATTGGACAACAACAAAATTCAATTTAATCTAATGTAATTTAATATCCCCATTACATCCCCGATTTGGTATTTCAAAGTTTCACGATAGCATCGCGATGTCAACAAGTTTAGCCGGTAGCCCGGCGGCCGCAACCGTATCAGCCATACCCAGTACCACTCCGGAGCCTCGGGAAACCCATACGGATATTCACGAGAGTGTAGGCTCTATATTTCGCCGTTTAGGCAATCCATATCTCAATTTTAGCGCGCGGGGTCACCATCGTCCATTACGGCACGAAGTGAATCGTTAGGGGGCACCCTGCAGAGCACTCACCCCTAATTTTAATTTATCAAGTTTGTAAGGGGATTTAATTTTTAAAATCTGACTTCAATTTTTATTCATCTAAAAATAATATCTCAATTCGTTTCAACCCTAAAGGTTAACTCCATGTTTCAACAAGATTTCAAGATTTTGATTCCGGTAAATCACAGTTTACTCTAAAATTCGTCTAAATTCAGATTTAATTCCAAAAATTCCAAAATTTCATATCTGACTCCGAAACATCAAGATCTACAACTTTCGTGTTTTAACTTTTTCAATCCGAGATACTAAATAGGTCAAAATCACCAATTTTTGCAGAAGAGCAAATCTGTCCGAGTTTAACGTGTCACAGTTTAAAGATTTCGATTTCTACCATATCAATTCAACTCCAAATTTAATGAAATTTGACATAGATCATATTAAGACAATTATCTACAACTTTCATGTTCGGCCAAAGATCTAAAACAGTCTAGATCCTATGTCAAAAACGTGATCAAGATCATTCCTAAGTTCTGTCCAAGATTTCGAGATCTAGATTCCAACAGTTCGGTTTCGGTGGGTTTTCACATATCAAATCGATTCCAAAAATTCTCAAAAATTTACAGTAGCTAGATCTAAGTCTTAGGAATGTTTTTTGTGTTTTAAGTTTTTCCATTCGAGTTCGTTTTAAGGTTCGGAAAAATTCATCAAATCTGTTGCGCCGGTAGAAAGTTTAGATGGACAGATTTACGGTTTCTTGTTAATCTTTTAGTTTGAATGTTTTAATTCATCCCAAAATCATGTAAGAGTTAACTTACAGTGTTTACGAGCGTCCGAGATCGTCTATTCGAAGGCGTGGCTTCCAGTCCACCGTTTCTCCTCTCCGTTCGTCGGGTTCTACGATCTAGATCCAATACGGGGTGTAGAAAGAAAAAGGAGATGGTTAGGATTCGTTTTCGAATCGTTTATTGACTAGAGATTGGATCGAGACTTACCACGACTATAGAGATCTGTAGGAAATTCGTCCAACAGCGTTCGTCTTGGTTTCGTGCCTCCGACGACTCCGGATTTAGGGTTTCGAATGTATAGAATTTTGTAGGGTTTTGTAAACTTGTTCGGGGCTCCCAAGTGGTTTATTTATAGATTTCCCAAGTCATAGGGCGTCCAACATCTGACCTAAAGGTCTTGGGTCGAGAGATGTTCAACCGAAAGTCGAAAAATCCGCGTTCGGGCGAGAGATTCACGCAACGGGCGAATCTGTCATGTGGCGCGGTCGTGGCGCGCTCTTCCCCCTTCACCGCGCGGCCACCGCGCGACACTCGCCTGGACTTCGGTCCGGGCGGGTCGTGCGATCCGTCGTGCCTTTCCGCCTCTCTTTCGGGTTTCTATCCCTCTATGCTCCCGAATTCCGGTTTCCGAGGTATCTTCGGGTTTCTACTTTCTCTCTAAATTTTCACTCGGGTCTAATTGGATGTTTTGGACTCGAATCCTCGAGTTCATTAGTGTCGGGTTTCGGTGTACAATTTATTTACCTTTAATAACTCTTTTTATTTAATTAAATTCTTTTTAAGTTAAAATCTCATTTCTCCTTACCTTATCTATTTATTTATTTATTTATTTATTTGCTGGCTTCATTTATTTATTTATGGTATTTATTTTATTTAGTATTTATTTATTTAATTATTGTTTTATTTTATGACGGAAAATTCACGGGTATTACAAAGACAGACAATCGCCCTTGGGGAATCGAACCCGCAAGAACATACATACACCCTGGGGAATCGAACCCGCAAGGTTTGACATGGATATCCTGGGGAATCAAACCCGCAGGAAAACATACACCCTGGGGAATCGAACCCGCAAGTATTTCACACATTTCAACATATAATTTCACTAGTCGCTGTTTTGCTCCAAAAATATTTAAAAATTCATATTAAGCCGGATCATTCTGAAAATTTACCGGTAACTCCGAAACACAAAGATGAACAAGTTTCATGTTTTATGTTTTTCAATCCGAGATACAGAAGTAGGTGAAAAATGTCAACCCTTAACAGGATATCAATCTGTCCGAAAATTCTGACATCAGTTTCAAGGTTTCAAGATCTACCATAGCAAACTAACTCCAAATTTGATGAAATTTTACAGAAAGATACCTAAGACATATACCTACAACTTTCATGTTCGGCTAAAGTTTCAAATCGGTTTAGATCTAATGTCAAAAATGTGATCAAGATCGGACCTAAGTTCAGAATTTCAAGATCCAATTTCAAGCAGTTCGGTTTTGGTTGGTTTTCACATATCAAATCATCTCTAAAAATTCTGAAAATTTTACAGTAGATAGATCTAAGCCTGAGGAACGTCTTTTGTGTTTTAAATGTTTCCGTTTGAAGTCATTTTAAGGTTCGGAAAAATTCGTCAAAACTGTTGCGCCGGTAGAAAACATAAGTTGACAGATTTACGAAAGATTTGTTTAAACTTTTAGGTTTGAATGTTTTAGTTACTCCCAAAACCATGTAAGTATTAACTTACAGATTTGTAGATATCCGGGATCGTCTATTTCGAAGACGTGGTTTCCAGTCCTCCGTCTATCCTCTCCGTTCGTCGAGTTCTACGTTCTAGATCCGATTCGGGGTGTAGAAAGAAAAAGAAGAAGGTTAGGATTCATTTTCGAATCAAAACGTAAGAGACGAATGGATCGGAACTTACCATGATGTTTAGGAGACTCTGATTTCGTCCAAATCAGTCCCTCGCTTGGTTTCGTGCCTCCGACGACTCCGGAATTAGGGTTTTCGACATATAGAGAGTTGTAGGGTTTTGGAAAAGTGTTCGGAGCTTTCAAGAGGGCTTATTTATAGTTAAACAAGACCTAGGGGCGTCCAAGGTCTGCCTCTAAGGGTCTTGAGCCGAATGGTGTTCAACCGAAGTCGGAAAATCCGGATTCGGGCGAGAAAATCTCGCACGGGCGAATCTGTCCAACGGCGCGGTCGTGGCGCGCTCGTTCCCCTTTGACCGCGCGGCCACTGACCGCGCGGCCACCGCGCGGCACTCGCCTGGACTTCGGTCCGGGCGGGTCGTGCGATCCGTCGTGCCTTTCCTCCTCTCTTTCAGACTTCTATCCCCCTATGCTCCCGTATTTCGATTTCCGGGGTATCTTCGGGTTTCTACTTTCTCTCTAAATTTTTACTCGGGTCTAATTGGATGTTTGGACTCGAATCCTCGAGTTGATTGGTGTCGGGTTTCGGTGTACAATTTATTTACCTTTAATAATTCTTTTTATTTAATTAAATTCCTTTAATTCCTTTTTAAGTTAAATCTCATTTCTCATTTCCTTATCTTTATTTATTTATTGTTTATTTATTTAATTATTGTTTTATTTTATGTTAGAAAATTCTCGGGTATTACAACTATCATCTCTCCAACATCGATAGGCAACCCATTCTTCACACAGTACACAAAATACAACTCTTCTACACCAGGCTGAGAAGTGTGTGAAGTAGGAAAAATCTTATGCTTATAAAGCAAGTAGAGCTGATATAGCGGTGCATCTATCAAAGTGGCAACAATTCTCTCTTTCTTCTCCCCTACGTAGGCAACTTTCTTTTGATTCCCAAACATCTCCTTTAAGATCCTTTTCTCCAATTCTGGTCCTCCTTCCTCTTCATAGATAGGCTCATGGAAATTTTTCTTCTTTGTAGCCGGACAAGAGACATCCTTAGTTCCATAAACCTCATTGATTATGGCAGGACCATATGGTACGGGCACTCCCCTAATCCATGAAGTAAAATGCTCGTATCGGGAATTGCATAAGAACTGTCTGGTAAGCTCCCAGGAATAAATTCCGGTCGGATGCTCAGCAAACTTCATCCATCCTCGACTCATCAAAGCATCATGAACCAGAACTCGATCCATATCATCTTCAGTAAATCCCTTATCTTGGATAATCCATATTTTCTCCATTCTTTGATAGTAAGAATAGGCCTCCTGATTTATAAAGATCGCCGGATTGAAATTGTCTCCGGTTAGTTCTTCTAGAGGAGGTGTATCATCCTTTCTATTATGACTCTTCCTCTTGGTTTTAGAACCACGTGGACCCTCCGGTGAAATTTCCTCCGGAGATTCAGCATCATCCTCCTCTTGCTGTTGATCATCCTCAGATGGTTGAGCAGAATTGAAGGAAGTTTCGTTTCCATCCAATGAATCAGGAGCCACCAAATCATTCACAAACATATCTTCAGCACCCACAGCAGCCGGCTCCGGATCAGGTTCTCTAATAACATGTGGCTGTGATGGGGCAGGCTCTGTGGCTTTCTGTTTCTTTCCACCATTGTTTCTCGGGTTATTCTTTCTCTTTGGTCTCATGATGGCAGAATTTAGGAAGACGGAATTGAGATTAGAAAGCTAATTAAATTGGGAGAGAAGAGAATTGACAGATTTGGTGGAATATAGTGATGACCGATCGGTCCCCTCCTTTTAAAGATGGTGAAGTCTTGATTTTGTTGAGATATGGAGTGATTGATTTAATCTAGATCCAAGTATACACTAAACATACGATATGGAGTCAGTATAATGCTGTTTAGGATCCCAAAAATCGATTAGATATGATTTGAATCTTTTGGATTCGCGGATTTTTGTAAAATTCGCATCGGTGGCGCAAAAAGTGGCGCTCCGAAGCCAATTTAGGCGCCACACAGTGTGGCGCATTTTAAAAATAAAATAAAATTTAAAAATAATCCGCGGGGCCAAAAGTGCCGCTCAAAGGGGGTTTTAGGCGCCGCACAGTTGATGCGGTGCATCCTGAAGCAAACTTGGAAAAATTCTCATTTTGCAGCGCCAAAAGTGGCGCTTCAAGGCAGATTTAGGCGCCACCAAGCACATGTGGCGCATTTTGGAAAAACTTAGAAATTTTTCTAAGTTTTGTGGCGCATAAAGTGGCGCTGGAGGGTGTTTTTAGGCGCCACAAAGCACATGTGGCGCATTCTGTGCCAATTCGGGCAGAATGTGTTTTTCCTAAGTTTATCCCCATGACGTCCAACATCTCCAAATCACTCAACAATACCAATCTCACTTCTTCCACACCTCAATCAAGTCCAAATACACTTCATTAATCTTTTCAACAGTTCAAAACAACTCAATCTAACATGCTATTGGTAAGAGCTACTTTATTGAATTTAAAAGCAACTAAAAACCTTATAAGCTAAATAACAACTATCTAATGCTTCATATAATCAAAATGACTCGAATAACGGAAATAATATATCTAAGATAGCAAAATTTTAGGAAATAGAGTTAAGACAATACAATCCCAAATGAAAATCAATTAGAATGTAGCAAAATGAAATCCATTAATACACATAGGCTTACTAATACATAGGTCCTATCAAGATCAAAGCCTATCTATATCCCTCCGAATCAGTCAGAATCATCCTCAGAATCGTCATTGTCTCCTACTTCCTCAGATCCATCTCCAGCTTCAGCATCCTCAGCATCATCATCTCCATCCTCGCTACCATCTCCAGAGCCTACATAATCCTCATCATCATCGTCCTCAGAAGGTGTCTGAGGAGCAACATATCTCTGTCCTAAGCTCTGGGACATGATGTACTCCAGTCGGGCTGCGTGGTAAGCCTGGGCTCGAGCATTCTTTGCAATCTGATCGCTCAAAAAGTGTTGCCTCTGAGCTACCAACCTCATCCGCTCATCCATGGTGTTCATCCAATTTTGTTGGTTGGTCATCATTGTCTGCTGGTCAATCCGCAATGCCCTAGCCCAATCAGGCTCTCCCTGATACTGCTGTGACTGCTGTGGCTGAGCTCTGCCTCGCCCTCTACCTCTGCCTCTGCCACCTCGTGTACCCCGGGTGGACTGTGAAGGAGCCTCAGAATGCTCCTGGCTCCCCTGTGATGGTGCAGGTGGTGACTGCCTAGGCAACTCCCTGGGAAGTATCATAGGTTGGCATCTTATGCCAGACAACTTGAAGTTCTTCTTCCCAAATGGAATCGGGGGCCTCATTCTCCAATCTCTATCAAACTGCCCCATGTTCACTCCTGCCTGAGCACAAAGTAGCCATATCAAACTAGGGAACATAAGAGCTGACCTCTTAGACACCCCCGATGTCTGTCTCAGCTCAAGCGATACAAGCTCTCCCATATTGATAGGGCTCCCCATCTTGATGCAATATGGAACATACATATCCAGGGCAGTGGGTCCAGAAGTGTGAGTCGAAGGACTCAATCTCGATCTGTAAAACATGAGAAGCTGGTACATAGGAGCATCCATGTCAGGCCCATGTAGCCTACTCATGTCATCATCAACATACGTGAGGATGTCCTCCTGTCCCTCAAACATAGACATCAACACCAGTTTCTTAAAATCCTCCCTGTCATCTGCTCTCATCACCGGCTCCCAGAAGTCTCTGCAATAGGGCACATCCACTACTCCAAATATCTGATTAATGTGCTGAGGAGTAATGGGTACTCTGACCCCAAAAATCCAAGAATCCTCCTCCTCAGCATTGGCTAGAAACAGCCTAGTCAGCTCCCATGAATATGATCCAGCTGGGTGTCTCACAAATCTCTCCCAACCCCTGGATCTAATAGCATCTCGAAGCAAAGGGTGCTGTAAGTCTCTATCTGAAAAACCCCTATCTGCAATGATCCTCTTTTTGTGGAATCTTTTGTACAGCTCATATGCCCTGGCGCTCCTGAATACATTGGCATCGAATATTCCCTCCTTGACATACAATAGATCAGGGACATAGGCTCTGGGATCTTGCCTTTTCGGTCCTCCCCTTGCCGGTTGCTCCTCTTGTTCCTCCTGATCAACAACCTCATCATCATCTTCCTCCCCACCCACAGCCTCAGGGACAGGTTCCTGAATAACTAATGCAGCCGATCTCCCTCTCCTAGGTCGAGAGGAAGTGGAACTCGTAGCGGGTGCCTTCCCCCGAGAGGCGCTAGAGGGGGCCTGTGAATGGTCAGATGCCTCAGGCTGCTCAGGCTGAACGGGCTGGTCAGGTTGATTGACCTCATGCTGGTCATCAGCGGGTGCAGTAATATGCCTCGAAGAAGCACCACTCTTGGACTTACTCTTTCTGAAATAAGAAAGAAGTCCCTTAGACTTGGAAGCACCTCTTGAGCCCTGTGGTGGATCCATCTGTATCAAATTTTTCGTACGGAGTCTGCGATGTTCAAAAATATGCTCAATAGGAATAGGAGTAGGAATGCTATCCGGTGACTGTGGATCATAAATCCCCATCCTTCCCTCGGGCATGGGTATATACCTATAACCCGATTTCTTAGGGAGATTTGGAGGATTATACATTATTTCAGTACCTGATTGTACAAAAACTCTGGGTTAGTATCATATATATGCATTGCCTCCCATCCTCACACTTAAGTTTAAACCAAAGGTTTAACTTAAGTGTTAAGTATAAAGCAAACATATACATCAACCTAGAATGTGGGATTTAAATACTCAATGACCCAAAATGTTGCATTTTAAAAGTTATGAATCCTAACTTTGTTTAAACATATCATCCATTTTATTCTAGAGTTTAAGATTCATGTTAGAGCATACTTTTTTAACAAAAACTCTTTATTTTATTAAATTCCCAGATTTAATAAATAAAATAACCTAAAATAATAAACTAGTGCATTACAAATGGTTTAAATTAATATTTAAATCCATTCCAATTTATTTATATGTTAAATTAACCTATTTTAATTAACTAAATTAGAAATAAAAGAGTTTTTATCAAATCATGCTCCAAATAACTCACATTATAAAGAACATGGAATTTTTGACATGAAAATAACTTTATATTTTTAATATAACTAAATGATATGTTCTAGTGATTTTTCATCCATTTAATTAACCAAAAATGCCATTTTAAGTAACTTTAAAGCAATTTCCAGATTTTAATTTTAAAAAATCCCAAATTTTTAAATGTAATCCAAAAATTTCACAATATGCATTCAGTCCATGTTCAACAACACTTGTTCATGTTCAAACTAAGATTTAGACAATTAAAAACAAGTTTAATCCCACATTCTAATAATACCCAAAATTTGAGCAACAACACAAATACCACAATTAATGTATTCCAAAGCACTAGAATATGATAGAATTTGAATTGGGATAGCCATTCTTACCTAAATTGAAGGATTGGAGCACATTGGAGTAGAACCCCCAAACTTGAAGAACTAGGGTTGAAGAACTCTAATTTGATTTAAACAAAGCAAAATTTGGGTTTTGGAATGAGAATTTGAACAATGTGGATGAGAATTGATGTATGAAATCAAGAATTGGGAATTTTTACCGGAGTGGCGCAAATTGTGTCGCTTGGTGGAGAGGAATGGCACTCGGTCGGTATTGGGAGGAAGAAGGCTCGGTCGATTGGAATGGAATGGGAAAGAAGAGGAATTTTTGGGATTAAATCCCGTTTTTGGACCGGGTCAGGAGCCCTTGACCCGCGGGTCGGCGCCATTTGTGACCCGAAAGGCAATTGAAATATCCTGCTTGCCGAAAGGCGATTGAAATATCCTGCTTGCCGAAAGGCAATTGAAATATCCTGCTTGCCGAAAGGCAATTGAAATATCCTGCTTGCCGAAAGGCAATTGAAATATAGTGCTTGCCGAAAGGCAATTGAAATATAATGCTTGCCGAAGGGCAATTGAGATATAACGCTTGCCGGAAGGCAATTGATAAATAAAACTTGCCGAATGGCGATTGGAATATAAACTTGAAACATGAGACATGAGATATAAAACTAGAAGACTCGAAAAAAAAAATTGTTCCTTTTAGATTATGCCTTGAAGTATGTCTTGCAATTGTTTTACCTTGCGAATTATATTTATGATCTTATGAAATCTCTATCTTTTAAATTATGCCATTATAATTATTGTTAGCTAAATAAAATTAGATTATGTCGTGTTGTGCACATGTGTTCTTTAAATATTAAATAATGGCTTTGAAACCCCATAGTATGTATGTGTTAACTTACTCAGCACGTAGTGCTGACCAAACCATTTTTATTTCTTTTTCTTCCAGAGTTGAGAATTATGCATCGTCATATGCATACACGGAAAGCTTGGGATGATGTATTAATTTGAATTTTTGTATTAGACTAGATCTTGCATGAACGGGCCTGTTTAACCCGTGATTAGGCCATGTTGGCCCTATAATTAAATTCCGCTGCGATACATATATGTAAATATTATCTTCCGCTGCAACTTTGATGTATTATTTTTAAATTATATATGAATGGGCTGTTTGAATGTTTTAAATTCTGAAAAACCATAGCCTTGCATCTCTTTAGTGAGCTCGGAGAAACCGTGTCTCGCTAGGGAGGTGTGGCGGTGACATCCCGACCTGGGTGACCAAAAATCAGGGTGTTACAAGGTGGTATCAGAGCCCAGAATATTTTTAAAACTACTATTTTTAAACCATTACTATTTTTAAACTATTATTAATATTTTGACTATCATTTTAAATTTTAAAGTATTATTTCCATGGAGAAAATTTTTATTTTAAAACCCATGGGAAACATTTATATATAGTACATAAATTATTTTTGGGGGGAAATCATCATTTGCATGTGCATACTGCATTGCCTAAACTTAGAGAACTTAGAAGCGTGATATATTCTAACTTAGATCTCTTGCTACACCTAGATAACCTAGAGGCTTGACATCGAATTAGGAACGCTAACTGGAGACTGATCTTGCCTTAGTTCTAGATCGCGTTCATCTATACGTTCGCCTAATCATAACAATCCTCGACCTTAGCCATTCCTACCCTTGTACAAATTAGAAAACTTCCTCATCTGGAACAATGAGAAAAATCAAGTTTTATTAAAACACTCTTTATTCCAAAAATATTGTTTGGATTTTCAAACAACAAATCCGAAAATTTGAAATTTGAAATTTACGAAACGTCTTGTTCGAGCGATCTATCTAAACTCTACACGTTATAACAGAAAATGGCGCCTAGGAGGAAACCAAGGAAGGTGAGTCCAAACGGCACTGACGCTAACCTGCCCAACACGCCCAACAACAGCGAAAGTCCTCAGAACCTAGGAGAGCAAGTGCCTCAAGCGCCCAATAATATGGAAGCACGTTTAAAAACGATAGAGGGATTCCTAGTAGCATTAGGAAATGCGGAGGTGCATAGGACACCTGCAGCAGTAACTCCGCCCGTAGCTCAAACCAACTATCTAGCGTTGGTGAATCCCTATCAACCACCACGTTATGATGGGCAGGAGGATCCCACCAAACTAGAGGGGTGGATCCGTACATTTGATAAGCTCTTGGATGCTATCAAATGTCCTGATGAGGCAAGGACACGAGTAGCAACCTACTACTTAGGAGGCGAAGCCGATGAGTGGTGGCAAGACCTCCAGAGGAATTTAGAGGAAGCTGAAGAAGCTTATTCGTGGACTAAACTTAAGGAGGATCTAAGGGACCGATTCTACCCCATGAGCACCAAGGCGGCAATGTACGAGGAGTTTTTATCACTGAAGCAAGAGGGACGGACGGTGCAGGAGTATTACACCCGGTTTAAGGAGTTGGTACGATTTGCTACGAGGATAGTACCAACCGACTCTGACAAGGCTCAGAAATTCGAGATGGGTTTGAACCTTAGTATCCGGGAGATACTTGCAGTAGGACAATTCACGAACCTGCAGACGGTTTATGACCGTGCGGTAGCGGTTGCACGAGTCCAAGGACTGAAACGGAAACCGATAGATGAGGCTAACCAAGGACCACAAGGAGAGTACAAGGTGGATAAGGACCATTTCGATGGGAACTCGAAAGGACAACATCAAAATGACAATGGGGAGAAAAAGGGGATAGTCTTCAACCATGGTGACTATGCATCACCGTGTCCAAAGTGTGGTAAACCGCATTATGCGAGAGGATGCCCTCAGCCTGGAGCATGCCTTCGATGTGGTCGACATGGTCATCAGCTGCGTGATTGCCGGACACGGAAAGAGAACATCGACAAGAGAGAGGATGTGACTACTCGACTTAAGCAACCACGAAACCCAGACGGTCAAGGTGGCAACAACCAACGGCACCAGTACCATCAGAATAAAGACCAAAACCCGAAACCTCTCGAGAGTACTGAATAGGCAGTTATGGGGGCATAACTGACGTCCTAAGGGGGAGAGGATGTGATACCCCGTAATAAAGTAGTTGCATTATTTTAGTTGGCTCGACAATATGTATCCCAAATAAAATTTTTGAACTACGTTATGGCTTGATCCCTTCACCGGGTACGTAGGCAGCTTAGAAGTTTTAATTCTAAGTTCAGTCACAAAAAAAAAAAACAAACAAAAGACCTTAGCACGAGAAAAGCCGAAACACAACTTCGAGGACGAAGTTGATTCTTAAGGAGGGTAGACTGTAATACCCGAAAATTTTCCAACATAAAATAAATACAATAAATAAAATAAATATAATAAATAAAGAAATAAATGTAGAGGAAATGAGAAATGGAATTTAAATTAAAAAGGAAACAAAATTCCGAGAACCCGGGAAGCCGAAGACAATTTAATCGAATAAATGGTTACACGGGGACCCGACACCGATAGACTCAATAACTCGAGTCCAAATATAAATTTAGGTCTGAATAAAATTAAGATAGGAAATCGGAGCCCGAAGATACCCCGGAAATCCGAATCCGGGAACATAGGGGGATAGAAGTCCGAAAGAGAGGAGGAAACGCCCGACGGATTGCACGACCCCGCCCGGACCGAAGTCCAGGCAAAGCCGGCGCGGTGGCCGCGCGGTCGAAGAGGGTGGAGCGCGCCACGGCCGCGCCAAGCGACAGATTTGCCCGTTGCGTGAATCTCTCGCCCGAACGCGGATTTTTCGACTTTCGGTTGAACATCTCTCGACCCAAGACCCTTGGAGTCAGATTTTGGATGCCCTAGGTCTTAGATATCTATAAATAAGACCTTCTAGGAGCTCCGAATACCTTTACGAAACCCTACAACTCTCTACACATTCGAAACCCTAAATCCGGAGTCGTCGGATGCACGAAACCAAGGCGAACGCTGTTGGACGAAAATTCTAAGATCTCCATAGTCGTGGTAAGTCTCAATCCAATCCTTGTTCAATAAATGATTCGAAAACGAATCCTAATCTTCTTCTTTTCTCTTCTACACCTCGTATTGGATCTAGATCGTAGAACCCGACGAACGGAGAGGAGAAACGGTGGACTGGAAGCCACGCCTTCGAATAGACGATCCCGGACGTTCACAAACTCTGTAAGTTAATGCTTACACGGTTTTGGGAGTATTTAAAATATTTAAATCTTGAAACTTAATCAAAACTTTCGTAAATCTGTCAACGCGTGATTTCTAACGGCGCAACAGTTTTGTCTAATTTTTCTGAACCTTAAAACGACCTCAAACGGGAAAACTTAAAACACGAAAAAATTCCTAAGGCTTAGATCTATCTACTGTAAAAATTTCATAATTTTTCATCGCGTTTTGATATCCGAAAACGACCACGAACAGACCTGCCTGTGGTTTAGATCTTGAAACGATGATAGATTCTTTATTCGAACTTGTTGGTGATTTCTACCTTAGATCTAGACCGATCGAGGCTTCGCGTTGAACATAAGAGTTGTAGATCTATACGTTATGAATACCTCCGTAAAATTTCAGAATCTTTCGTGATGATTTGATATATGAAATCCACTCCAAACCGAACTGCTTGAATCTAGATCTTGAAATTCTTGACGGAACGTAGGTCAGAACTTGACGACGTTTTTGACATAAGATCTAGACTGTTTTAGATCTTTGGCCGAACATTAAAGTCGTAGATAATGGTCTTAAGATGATCTCTGTAAAATTTTATCAAATTTGGAGTTGAATTGCTAGGGTAGAATTCGAAATCTTTAAACTGTGGTACATTAAATTCGGACAGAATTATTCTTCTACGAAAATTGGTGATTTTGACTTGTTTAGGTATCTCGGATTGAAAAAGTTAAAACAAGAAAGTTGTAGATCTCGATGTTTCCGAGTCAGTCGTGAAATTTTGGAAATTTTGGAATTAAATCTGATTTTAGACGAATTTTAGAGTAAACTGTGGTTTACCGGAAACGAAATCTTGAAATCTTGTTGAAACATGAAATTAGCCTTTAAGGTAAATGATTGGGAATTCCTTTGAAATAAAATACACATGAAATACGATGCTTGCCGAAAGGCAATTGAAATATCCTGCTTGCCGAAAGGCAATTGAAATATCCTGCTTGCCGAAAGGCAATTGAAATATCCTGCTTGCCGAAAGGCAATTGAAATATAGTGCTTGCCGAAAGGCAATTGAAATATAATGCTTGCCGAAGGGCAATTGAGATATAACGCTTGCCGGAAGGCAATTGATAAATAAAACTTGCCGAATGGCGATTGGAATATAAACTTGAAACATGAGACATGAGATATGAAACTAGAAGACTCGAAAAAAAAAATTGTTCCTTTTAGATTATGCCTTGAAGTATGTCTTGCAATTGTTTTACCTTGCGAATTATATTTATGATATTATGAAATCTCTATCTTTTAAATTATGCCATTATAATTATTGTTAGCTAAATAAAATTAGATTATGTCGTGTTGTGCACATGTGTTCTTTAAATATTAAATAATGGCTTTGAAACCCCATAGTATGTATGTGTTAACTTACTCAGCACGTAGTGCTGACCAAACCATTTTTATTTCTTTTTCTTCCAGAGTTGAGAATTATGCATCGTCATATGCATACACGGGAAGCTTGGGTTGATGTATTAATTTGAATTTTTGTATTAGACTAGATCTTGCATGAACGGGCCTGTTTAACCCGTGATTAGGCCATGTTGGCCCTATAATTAAATTCCGCTGCGATACATATATGTAAATATTATCTTCCGCTGCAACTTTGATGTATTATTTTTAAATTATATATGAATGGGCTGTTTGAATGTTTTAAATTCTGAAAAACCATAGCCTTGCATCTCTTTAGTGAGCTCGGAGAAACCGTGTCTCGCTAGGGAGGTGTGGCGGTGACATCCCGACCTGGGTGACAAAAAACCGGGGTGTTACAAATTACTTCAATAAGCAGATTTAAATAACCAAAGGCTTAACATTAATTTGTTCGATGAACTTAACTTCATCTCCAAGATAATGTTTAAGTCTTTGACCATTTACAGTGAATTCCCTTTCATCTTCAGCTTTTAAAACTACTGCACCATTATCCAACACTTTAACAATCCTGAAAGGCTCTGACCACTTTGTCTTCAATTTACCAGGAAATACCTTAAATCTAGAATTATATAAAAGCACTAATTGACCAGCTTCAAACACCTTAGGCCTAAGCATTTTATCATGATAAAGCTTTGTTCTTTCCTTATAAATTAGAGCATTATCATAAGCTTGACGTCTAATTTCTTCTAATTCAGTAAGATCTACCTTTCTTTTTTCTTGAGCCTCTTTAAATTCAAAATTCAACTTTTTCATAGCCCAAAGTGATTTAAACTCAAGTTCAAAAGGTAAGTGGCAAGCTTTACCATAAACCAATTTAAAAGGAATCATACCTATAGGTGTTTTAAAGGCTGTCCTATAAGCCCACAGTGCTTCATCTAACTTAAAAGCCCAATCTTTTCTAGATTTTCCTACAGTGGCTTCCAAAATCTTTTTAATCTCACGATTAGTGACTTCTACCTGACCATTGGCTTGAGGATTATAGGGTGTTGTTATCCTATGATGAACATGAAATCTAGATAACAATTGTTTAACAGCCCTATTGACAAAATGCGACCCACCATCACTTATGATTGCTTTAGGCACACCAAAACGAGTAAAGATTTGCTTTTTCAAAAATTTAATCACTTGTTTAGCATCATTTAAAGCACATGATTCAGCTTCTACCCATTTTGATACATATTCTACAGCAACAAGAATATACAATTTCCCATTAGATGGTGGAAATGGACCCATAAAATCAATTCCCCACAAATCAAACAACTCAACAGGCATAATTCCTTTTAGTGGCATTTCATCTCTTTTAGTGATATTACCAGCTCTTTGACATACATCACATTTTTGCACAAATGATCTAGCATCACGATAAATATTAGGCCAATATAAACCACCTTCAAGTACCTTATGAGCTGTCATGTTCGGTCCAACATGTCCTCCTGCAAGTCCTTCATGGCAAGCCCTTAAAACTTTTTCAAAATCCTCATCAGGGATGCATCTCCTTATGATTTGATCTAACACAGTCTAAACAAATAAGGTTCATCCCAAATAAAATATTTAGCATCAGTTTTAAAATTTTGCTTTTGACTATGCCATTTTAAATGATCAGGAATTACACCACATGCTAAATAATTTACAAAATCAGCAAACCACGGATCAGAGGAAGTGTTATTTATTAAATACAAATTTTCATCAGGAAATGCATCATTAATTAATCTTTCTTCCCCTTTTTCATGCTCCAGTCTAGATAGGTGATCAGCTACAGGATTTTCATCTCCTTTCCTATCTTTAATTTATAAATCAAATTCCTGTAACAATAATACTCATCTAATTAACCGTGGTTTAGCATCTTTCTTTGCAAATAGATATTTAATAGCAGCATGATTAGTGTAAACTACAGTCTTAGAGCCAATCAGATATGGTCTAAACTTCTCACATGCATAAACAACAGATAATTGTTCTTTTTCAGTGGTGGCATAATTTCTTTGTGTTGAATTTAAAGCCTGACTAGCGTAATAAATAACATGAAGCTTCTTATCCTTTCGTTGACCCAGTACTGCTCCAACAGCAAAGTCACTAGCATGGCTCATGATCTCAAATGGTAAACTCCAGTCAGGTGGCTGAATAATTGGTGCAGTCACCAATGCTTCCTTGATCCTATTGAACGCCTCAATACACTCGTCAGTAAAATCAAACTCGACATCTTTACACAGCAGCTTAAACAGAGGCAATGCAATTTTAGAAAAATCTTTTATAAACCTTCAATAGAATCCAACATGTCCCAGAAAACTTCTTAAAGTTTTTAAATTATTAGGAGGTGGAATTTTTGCAATTACTTCTACTTTAGCCTTATCAACTTCAATGCCATTTTTAGAAATCATATGTCCTAAGACAATACCTTCATTAACCATAAAATGACATTTTTCCCAATTAAGAACTAAATTTGACTCCTCACATCTAATCAGAACTTTTTCCAAGTTAATTCAACATTTCTCAAAGTCAGACCCGAATACAGAAGAATCATCCATAAATACCTCAATGCATGTCTCAATTAAATCAGAAAATATGGACATCATGCATCTCTGAAATGTAGCTGGAGCATTACACAAACCAAATGGCATTCTCCTATATGCAAATGTACCGTAAGGACATGTAAATGTAGTTTTATCTTGATCCTCAGGTGCAATTGGAACTTGATTATAACCAGAATAGCCATCTAAGAAGCAATAAAACTCATGACCAGCTAAACGCTCTAGCATTTGATCAATAAAAGGCAATGGAAAATGATCTTTCCTAGTCTTATCATTCAATCTCATATAATCAATGCATACACGCCATCCAGTAGTAGGTCTAGTAGGAACTAATTCACCATTTTCATTTCTAATCACAGTCATACCTCCCTTTTTAGGCACTATTTAAACTGGACTCACCCACTGACTATCAGAGATAGGATAGATAATACCTGCATCGAGTAGTTTAATCACCTCTGCTCTTACAGCTTCTTGTAGATGTGGATTCAGTCTCCTTTGGGGCTGTCTTACTGGCTTGTCATCCTCCTCCATATAAATCCGGTGTGTACACAATGCTGGACTCAGTCCCTTGATGTCAGCTATCGTCCAACCTATTGCTCTAACATGCTTACTCAACACTTGGGTTAATGCATTTAATTGATCATCATTTAATTTATTACTTGCAATAACAGGTAAAGTATCATTCTCACCAAGAAAAACATACCTCAAATGTGATGGCAGCTCCTTCAATGTCAATGTAGGTGGCTTTTCAACAGACGGGACTAACTTAGACTTTTCTATCGCACATGCTATGTAACACCCCGGTTTTTGGTCACCCAGGTCGGGATGTCACCGCCACACCTCCCTAGTAAGACAGTTTCTCCGGCTTACTAAAGAGATGCAAGGCTAGGTATTTCAGTATTTAAAAATATTTAAAGCATTTGCAAACAGCCCATACAATATAGTCTCGAAAATAATAATATCATAGCGCAGCGGAAATAGTATTTTAGTACAATATTGCAGCGGAAATGTAAATACGACCAACATGGTCAAAACACGGGTTAAACAGACCCATTTATTCTAATGTCTAATGCAAAAATTTAAATAATAAAGTTCGCAAAAATATAGTTCCCCCATGCATGAATATGCTCATGATCATTCCACATATTCTGTAAGGAAAAAGGAAAATAAAATGGTTTGGTCAGCACAACTTGCTGAGTAAGTTAACACATGCATGATCGTAGGGTTTAAAAGCCATTAATTTAATAATTTCATAAAAGCATGATAATATTCATAAATAATTTAAAGAAAGCCATAATTAATTTTAAATAAAGCATTTAATAATTTAAAAGACAACATTTAAACATTTGACTATCCCCATTTACTCCCAAGATTTAGTATTTCAAAGTTCCACGATAGCATCGCGATGTCAACAAGTTTAGCCGGAAACCGGCGGCCGCAGCCGTATCTGCCATACCCAGTACCACTCCGGAGCCTCGGGAAACCCATAAGGAATTTCACGAGAGTGTAGGCCATATATCTCATGCCGTTTTGGCAACATATCTCAAATATTTCGCGCGGGGTCACCATCGTCCATATAGGCACGAAGTGAATCGTTAGGAGGGCACCCTGCAGAGCACTTACCCCCTAATTTTAAGGATCAAGTTTGTAAAGGGGATTTCCTAATTTCTAGATTTCATATATTTATTTTGAAGAGTTTTCTACTCGTTCAAGATTTGACTCGGTCAACCACAATTTACTCTAAAATTCAGTAAAAATCGAGTTTAATTCCAAAAATTTTGGAATTTTACCATTGACTCAGAAACATCGAGTTGAACAACTTTCATGTTTTAACTTTTTCAATCCGAGATACCGAAATAGGTCAAATACATCAAGATTATCAAGATCTACCATAGCAAATCAACTCCAAATTTAATGAAATTTTACAGAGACCTTCCTAAGACATTTATCTACAACTTTCATGTTCAGCTAAAGATCTAAATTGGTTGGAACTAATGTCAAAAACGTGATCAAGATCGGACCTAAGTTCTGTCAAGAATTTCAAGATCCAAGTTTCAGCAGTTCATTTTTGGGTGGATTTCAAATACAAAACGTCTCTAAAAATTCTAAAACTTTTACAGTAGATAGATCTAAGTCTTCGGAATGTTTTTCGTGTTTTAAGTTTTTCCATTTGAAGATGTTTTAAAGTTCGAAAAAATTCGACAAAACTGTTGCGCCGGTAAAAATCATACGTTGACAGATTTTTGAAAGTTTCGATTAAGCTTTTAGGTTTCATGTTTTAATTACTCCAAAAACCATGTAAGTATTAACTTACAGATTTGTAGATATCCGGGATCGTCTATTTAGAAGGCGTGGCTTCCCATCCTCCGTCTATCCTCTCCGTTCGTCGGGTTCTACGTTCTAGATCCGATTCGGGGCGTAGAAAGAAAAAGAAGAAGATTAGGATTCATTTTCGAATCAAAACGTAAGAGACCAATGGATCGGAACTTACCACGATGTTTAGGAGACTCTGATTTCGTCCAAATCAGTCTCGCCTTGGTTTCGTGCCTCCAACGACTCCGGAATTAGGGTTTTCGGACGTATAGAGAGTTGTAGGGTTTCGGAAAAGTGTTCGGAGCTTTTAAGAGGGCTTATTTATAGGTAAATAAGACCTAGGGACGCCCAAGGTCTGCCCCTAAGAGTCTTGAGCCGAATGGTGTTCAACCGAAGTCGGAAAATCCGGATTCGGGCGAGAAAATCTCGCACGGGCGAATCTGTCCAACGGCGCGGTCGTGGCGCGCTCGTTCCCTCTCGACCGCGAGGCCACCGCGCGGCACTCGCCTGGACTTCGGTCCGGGCGGGTCGTACGATCCGTCGTGCCTTTCCTCCTCTCTTTCGGACTTCTTTCCCTCTATGCTCCCGTATTCCGATTTCCGGGGTATCTTCGGGTTTCTACTTTCTTTCTAAATTTTTACTCGGATCTAGATGAATGTGTGGACTCGAATTCTCGAGTTCATTGGTGTCGGGTTTCGGTGTGCAATTTACTTATCTTTAATTAATTCTTTTTATTTAATTAATTCCCTTTAATTCCTTTTTAAGTTAAATCTCATTTCTCATTTCCTTATCTTTATTTATTTATTTGTTTGCTGGATTCATTTATTTATTGTATTTATTTTATTCATTGTTTATTTATTTAATTATTGTTTTATTTTATGTTTGAAAATTCTCGGGTATTACAGTCTACCCTCCTTAAGAATCAACTTCGTCCTCGAAGTTGTGTTTCGGCTTTTCTCGTGCTAAGGTCTTTTGTTTGTTTTATTATTTTGTGACTGAACTTAGAATTAAAACTTCTAAGCTGCCTACGTACCCTGTGAAGGGATCAAGCCATAACGTAGTTCAAAAGTTTACAAAAATGCACAAAAATAGGTGGTACGACATCCTCTCCCCCTTAAGATTGCAGTTATGTCCCTATAACTGTGTCGGTGTCGGTTTGGAACAATGTTGGGTAGCGTTCTCTCATGTCGGATTCTATCTCCCAAGTTGCCGTCTCACTTTCGTGGTTCGACCAAAGAACCTTGATCATTTTGACGGTTTTGTTCCTAGTTACTCGCTCCTTAGTGTCTAGAATTCGTACTGGGACTTCTTCGTAAGTCAAATCCTCATCAAGTTCAATTATCTCCGGTTGAAGTACATGTGTCGGGTCCGGCACATACTTCTTTAGTTGTGACACATGGAAAACATTATGAACTCGATCTAATTGTGGCGGTAAAGCCAGTCGGTAGGCTAAATTTCCGACTCGTTCTAGAATTTCATAAGGTCCTATGTATCGAGGACTCAACTTTCCTCGTTTGCCAAAGCGCATCACCCCCTTCATGGGTGATATTTTTAGCATGACCCTATCTCCCACTTGAAATTCTAGGTCTCGTCGTCTCACGTCAGCGTAACTCTTCTGACGGTCTTGAGCGGCTTTCATTTTTCCTTGAATCACTTTGATTTGTTGAGCCATGTCTTCGATAAGTTGTGGTCCCACCACCACCGACTTATCGTTTTCTTCCCAGCTCAACGGGCTTCGGCACTTTCGTCCATACAACGCCTCGAAAGGTGCCATGCCAATGCTAGCATAGTAGCTATTATTATAAGAGAATTCGATTAAGGGTAAATGAGATTCCCAATTTCCCTTAAATTCCAACACGCATGCTCTCAGCATGTCTTCTAGTGTTTGGATTGTTCTCTCGGTTTGACCATCCGTCATCGGGTGGAATGCGGTGCTCATTTTGATTTGAGTACCGAGAGCTTTTTGTAACTCCGTCCAAAAGTGAGAAACAAATCTACTGTCTCTATCGGAAATGATGTCATGTGGTACTCCATGTCGTCGTACCACATTATCAATGTAGGCTCGGGCCAATTGGTCCATAGTCCACGTGTCCTTCATCGGGATAAATATGGCTGCCTTCGTTAGCCTATCCACAATAACCCAAATCTTGTTCATGCCTTTAGGTGATTGGGGTAATCCCGAGACAAAGTCCATCGAGATGCTATCCCACTTCCAACTTGGAATCTCTAGTGGTTGCATCAGTCCTAAGGGCTTATGTCGCACTGCCTTAACCTTTTGGCAGGTGAGACATTTCGCCATGAAGTCTGCCACTTCCTTCTTCATTCCCGGCCACCAATAGATCTTCTTCAGATCTTTGTAAAGTTTGTCGCCTCCGGGATGCACTGAATATGGCGTGTTGTGCCCTTCCTCCATCAACCTTCGCTTCAACTCGGCACATTTAAGGGGCACACACCATCTCCCTTTGAAACGAATGCTTCCATCCTCGTGGACAACAAATCCTATTTCCTTCCCTTCGGCAATATACCCCTTTATCTTCTCGAGTTTCGCGTCGCCCGGTTGGGCGAGCTTAATCTCGTCCAATATTGGGGTTTCTACGACCATTGCGTTGATTGTTTCACTCACTGTGCCAGGATGCACAAGTTCCAACTCCAATCTTGCCAACTCCATGTACAATGCCGGCGGAATTACCAACGAGTTCGTCACGTGTTGGGTTTTCCGACTTAGGGCATCGGCTACCACATTCACCTTCCCCTCGTGGTAGGCTATCTCTAAATCGTAGTCCTTAATAAGTTCCAACCACCTTCGCTGTCTCAAATTCAACTCCTTCTGAGTGAAAATATACTTCAAGCTCATGTGGTCGGTGAACATTCGACACTTCCGCCCATAAAGATAATGTCTCCATATCTTTAGAGCGAAAACGACCGCTGCCAACTCCAGGTCGTGTGTCGGATAATTCTCCTCGTGAGGTTTCAGTTGGCATGATGATACGATACGACTCTCGAGTCTTGCATCAAGACACAACCTAAACCTTCCTTCGAAGCATCGCTATAAACTTCGAAGTCACCATTCTCTGATGGTAGTGTTAATACGGGTGTGGTTGTGAGTCGTTTCTTCAGCTCTTGAAACGCTGTCTCACAAGCCTCTGTCCACACGTACTTTACTCCCTTCTTCAGTAGCTGGGTCAAAGGTCGTGCGATTTTTGAAAAATCCTTCACGAACCGTCTATAGTACCCGGCTAATCCACGGAAACTCCTTATCTCGGTTTGGCTCTTTGGAGTTGCCCACTCAGTTACGGCAGAGACTTTTGCCGGATCCACTGAAACTCCATCAGTGGATACTGTGTGTCCAATAAATGCTACCTCCTTCAACCAAAAGTCGCATTTGGACATTTGATCGCATTCCGGTCTTATATTAAATAAGAAAGCAGTTGAATTGGACTGATTTATGTATAATTGTAAAAATATTGAGCTGGTATGAAAAATGCATAAATATGTAATTTTATTACACATTTCTGTTAGAAAAATCCAAAAACATGAGAAAAAGAAAAGAAAAGAAAAAGGAACGGAAAAGATGGGGAAAAGAAAGAAAAGCCCACAAAAAGAACAATTTCGGCCCATCTGGCCCAGTTCAGTGTGTCCAGGAACACCCGGTCGCGGAAGCTCCTGTGTCGCGGTCCATGGCCTCGCGACACAGGAAGGTTTGGCGACACAACAATGCAGCATGAAGAAGAAGCCATGTCCCCAGTTCCCAGTCGCGGTACCCTGGTCGCGATCCATTGCCTAGCGACACAGGCATGGATAGCGACACAGTTACACAAATTGAAGACCTAGACCCTGTCGAGAAGCCTTGCCACATGCAGTGTTGTTCCGCGACACAATGTGATGTGTGTGATGTCTTGAGACAGAATGGGCTTCAGACCAAGGCCCATGGGCCTAGGGTTTCACTTCTATAAATATGAGGTGATTCCCTTGAGAAAAAGAGAGATTAGACAGTTCAATCTTGAAGACAAGCTTGGAGAGCAGCCTCTAGGTAGCTTAGTTTTGTTTTCTTTTTTTTGTATTATTTAATTTTTGCCCTAGTTTAGTGTAGTTTAATCTTTTGCTCTTGTTCTTTTTCTGTTTTCAGTAACATTAAGTAGCCAGTTTTAAATTCTTGTTCTATTTTTTTTTCTAAACTTTGTTTTAGGGTTTTGTAACACCCAAATCATGGGTATCAACAAACCCACTTAATAATATGGGAAAATATTCACTAAATGTGTCCCAAATCATGAAATGGGTCTCACACCCCATGGATTTAATGCTTTCATTTTCATTTTGGGGTCATCTGACCCCCATTTCCCTTTATTATGCTTACTGTTGCTCTTTTGTTGAATGATGTTATGTATATGTGTGATCAAACCCTAGATTAGGATTTTGCTTTATTTTAAATACTGTTCCAGTTTAGTTTATTTATGTTCAAGCATGTTCTTGCTTATTTCAAATGTTGTTTGGTTGTTTTTAGCTTAGAATAACTTTTAAATCTGAAATAGGATGAGATCACGCTGTTTGCATGCCACTGTTCATTTCTGCTTTTACTGACTTGTGTCATGAACCATCCCTGTCGCCAACCGCCTCCTGTCACGAGACCACGTCTAGCGACAGGAAGGTTGTTTCGCGACAAGGGTGTCTAGGGACACCTGTCTTGATATTTTGAAAACCTCGGTCGCGAGGCACTCCTATCGCGAACCCACGGTTCGCGACACAACACCTGCTTAGCTACTGAGGACCAAACTCTTGCAGTTTTTCTGCATGGCCTCTGTCGCGAACCCACGGTTCGCGACACACTTTTATTCCGAGACAGAAAATTATACCTCGTCAATATTTTGAAAACCCAGTCGCTAGACACCCTGTCGCGAGGCCACGCCTCGCGACATAATTTCCAGACTAGCGACTGGGAGCCAAATACTTTGAAGATTCTCATAAAACCCTGTGTCGCTAGACTCTGTCGCGAGGCCACGCCTCGCAACACACTTTTGCTTAGCGACACAAGGTGAAACTCTGCCAAATTTCTGAAAACCTGTCGAGGTACCCATGTCGCGGGTCTAGGCTCATGACACAATTTATGGTTTCTCGACAGAGCCCTCTCTTCTATTTGATCCCAAAAATTCTGATTTCTTATCCTCTATTATATTGCAAACACTCACATCTTAATCCCACGGATTAAGATGTAATATCCCAGAATTGCAATATAAGGCGTTATGCTGCCGAAATTTTGATTCTCCATTTCCATCACTTAATTAATTGAACCCTCTAGTCATTAATGATTAATGATTGTAATTAGCAATGATTGAATCACTAATTGTTATGATTGAAGGATCTTTGTTCAATTGTCATTAAAACATTTTTCTATAAACAAAACCATGATGCCTTAAACAGATAATCCGGACTGTAATTAATTATGGTAGGAGGGATTATTTAGGTCATCAACTATGGATTAGTTCCACAACCTTGCATGAGAAACCAATGTCTCTCATACAAGGCCTTGTTTTTATTTTATTTCCATCTTGTCTTTTCTGTATTATGTGTAACAATTAGTGAAGAACACATCAGAATAATGTTGGCGGGTATTCCCTCACGGATAAACTAGCTCGTATTCTGGGTATTAGTTACTAAGTGTTATTTTGCTTGGTCTGGATAGCATTCAGTGGAAGCCTTGGCGGTTCGTCCATCCGGGATTATAATAGCTGCTCAGCTGACTCCTATCTGAATACAGTTTTCTTTTCTTTATCTTAATTTCCAAACCCAAATTCTAATCTGTAGTGTGAATCAGTCAACATCTGTCAATGCTGACTAATGATCATTACCGAAAAGAAGCATGTAGGTTTTTATCTGAATTCACAGACAGTGGAGGCCCAACTGGCATTGACACTGCCATTATAGGGTTTAAGCTATCTAAATTCGCTCCATCCGAGTAATTGGGAAATTGGACAGTAGATGTTTGCAGTCTACCCGATTATTCTGCCATTACTTTGGTCCTCTGACCACTTTATATTTGTGTTTCATCTTCTGTCTAGACCCGCCAGTATATATTGGGTCAATTCATTTTACACTTCATTATATCCGTATGCATGCTACTATTGTGCAATTAATGTGGTCTATAATATTTTGGGATCCTTCCCTTGCACAATAGAAGTCTAGATTTAAACAGATATTGCATACTAAATTTCCAACAAAAACTCCTTTATAAAATCCGGATCTGAGTAAGGGATAAATTCCTCAGTTATGACTAGTCCATATTCTGTCAAGGGTTGATTTTGGAAAATTAGAAGCAGAGTCAGCGATTAGGTCTCATCTAGACTGAAAGGATCTGTGTTTTAATTGAGAGTCTAGTACTTGTTTAGGGAATGGTTTTCAAATTCATTATTTTCCAAAATTGTTGTTTGTTGGGAATCCGAGATTAATTATTACACCGAGATGGGGTCCACTTGGATTCAAATACAGTGTAGTAGATAATCTTAGAGGAACAACATCCAGGCCTTGGTTATTTTCTAAGATAGGGTTGAGTTCCTTTCAACCACTATCCTCTTCTGCCAAAGCCTACCTTTGAGTCCTGAGTGAGTACATCCGGAACGAACTAATTTATTAGTTCGTTTCAATAGTTTGCATCTCATAACCACTCGGAAGGAAGTGAACACTGCGAGCGGTTCACCGAGAGCTGAGAATTCTTGATACACACCCGGTCACCATGACTGGGGGCTGTATTTTACTACCAGGGTCAGACCTTCAAAACCTCCGAGTGATAGGATTTTAAATGCTTTCTTTATCGCTTTCTTTTAAACGCTTTCATTAGAGGTCACTCGGTTGTATTGAGAGTTGTGTAACTGCTACTAGGATTGATTGTTAAGGGATAGTTCAGGCTTGATTAGAATCTTTGGGTGTGACATGGGAGAATGATAGTAGTACTTGGCACTTCAATAAATGATTTGTCAGGTGTTGCTTGTCCACCACAGATGAAGTAACATACCCAGGCCAGAGCAGTTACAAATCTGTGGTATCTTAGAATCTGTGGTCTTAAGAACATGTAAACTCATGTTGTAAGTACCTGTCTATCAAAGGGAACTCAACACTGAGAGCATGAGAATTAGCTGTCTGACAGGATTATCCCAACCAAAGATCTGTGTATTAAAATGGAAGTTTAATTATGCCTTATCCAAATCTTGTCCAATTTTTATTCTTTTCTTCCTGTCCATTCTGTCCAAACTGTGAATCAGCTTCATAGCTAGCATAGTGTAAATTTTCATTGCTTCTATAGATAGTATTTACTGCATTCTTAGAATAACTTTATTTTCTTTCTAGTATAAATTCACCCGCTTTCTAGAATAGAATTCATATGCTTTGTAGAATAGATTTAAGTGCTTTCGTAATTTAGTTTAAATTCAGTTAGTAGATGATTAATCACTTTTCAAACTAATTGGAGCAATACGAGTGGAAAATCTAGTAAAACGACGTGGGCCCTGCTTATATCGCACATCCTCCAGTGAACGATCCGGTCTTACTATAAATTACTGCAATTTTTTTGACACCGTGCGCTTT